>CP137684.1:14117042-14274920 GCA_037976565.1 Mesocentrotus franciscanus
ATTTGCCGCATTTCTTGACCAAAGAACTGTAAGCATATTGTTGATTGTAAATTTTAACAGCTGTATATATATAGCGCAGGTGAAATTGTATTCCCAAGATCGCCCTTCGTGCGCCAAAACAATCTTCCTGAATTTCAAGGATATTTTCTATAACAGACAATGGCTCAGTAACAAAGTCTTCTATTTGACAAACCGGCCCTGATATTAAAAACACACATGCACCCAAGTGCCTGGTCCAAAAAGTGTGGCTATACATGCATGATTAATCTCCATCTATCATGACACTCAACTAAAATGCTCGTTAGGCAGGTATGGGTTAATTTCACAATACGCATGACCAATTACATCGGCTTGTTAAATATACTAATTACAATTTGTGTGCCTGCATACACCATGTACAGCATGCGCTGTCTGATCAGGGGCGTGGCTATTCCATGAGATTAACGTACACTTATACTGATACATTACTAAATACTCGACATGCAGGGTATTTCAAAGCTGATTGATCTGAGCTTTGTAAAAACTCTATTATTTGGCCAATCAGTCCCTACAATGAAAACAAGCATGCATCCAAGTGCCTGATCAGAGAGGGTGTGGCTATACACGCATGATCAATCCCTTTTTGTTATGATACTCAGTTGATATACTCGAGAGGGCAAACAAGTGTTGATTCAGAGTAGTAGATCCATGATACCACAACGTACAGAATAAATTACACTGATTTATTGAATGTGCTTATTACAATGCGGATCGCATTCTATATTCTGCGTTTTTCCTTTTAATTATCTCTGCAACTCATGCACTATAGGCCTTTAATGCAGAAGACTGACCCAATCTACCCTTTTGTATTGTTCACAATCTCAACTATTTTATACGATTTACTTGAATTGTAATTCCTAATGCCCGACTTGGCACGTACAGGTATCTTAATAATGTTTGTTGTGGCCTCACAGTTACCTCACCATTCACCCCTTGTCAAACTTTCGTCACTGCATACATCATGTACTCTCTAATCAGAGGGGGCGTGTCTACTCCACTCTTGTTTATCATAATTTTATCCTGATACTTGCTGAAGCGCCCGACTGGGCGGGTATTTCGATGCTGATTGATAGAGTTTTGTAACAGACTTCTGTATTTTTCATATCAGTCTTGTTTACACGCATGTACATACTAACACATATGCATCCACGTTTCTGATCATAGGGTGTGGCTACGCAAGATTAATTATTATTGTACCTCTACTTTTCTGAAATGTTAGGCAACACGAACGTGGAATTACTTTACTACACCTGGTGTATAAGTCGATCATTTGAATCTGGTCAATACAATGTGAAATGTATGTAACCACTCAGTAGCTATGTACTTACTTTAATCTCAAATTTTTAATATCTTACACTCCTTGCTAACCTTTAAGTTTACAAGAGGAATACTATTTTTGGTTATGACAGTAACTATTATACAGAAGATAGGAAAATAAAAAATAAAAAACAAAAAAAAATAAAAACAAACAAAAAACAAACAAACATATTTTTCATTTTATTTTATCTAAATTTTGAAGGCCGATACACTCAAGGCCCATGGTCCATTATCGATTCCCATAGCACATGTGAAATTGTATTCCCATGTAACCAGCCTTTTGTGCGAATAATAATTGATCACCCTAGATACACAATGAAATTGCGGACAGACAATGTCTTATTGACAAACAACTATAATTGGTAAATCACTCCCAACTTTGAAAACTGAGTGGATCCTGATCCACTCATGCTCCTTTATCACATTTATATGAACAATATTCCTACATTGTTTACACCCTGAGCTTATTTAACGTATGGCTTCGTTGCACTTTATGATAAAAAAGCATATTCCTGGGTTTGCTCCTTATTCATTTGTATGTGACCGCTTATTTATTATTCTTTTATGTGTAAATGATTTCAACTATTATATACATGTTCTTAGGTGGTTGAGCTCTGCTCTACTGCTTCCAGTGATTTTCTTATGCTGACCAAGATGGGTCTTATTATTTTTATAGATGAACTTTATATTGATATTGACTGCACATCAGCACCACAGACACACACGAACACACGTTCAGTCACTTGCAAACGCACCTACACCACAAGCACGCTTGCAGTTGATCCCTTACATAATATCTGGTACTTTACATTTTATCGTTTCTGATGGAGTCACTCTTTTATTCCTGATAATTACATAGAAAATTCATACAATAGCAAATACTACACACCTCAAGAATTCAATAACATGTTTGATAGTAATCCAAATGATATTTCCCTTTACATGCAAATTTAAGAAGTCTGAATAGAAACTTCGAATATTTTGAAAATCTCTTACACACGTTAAACAATTTCAAATTCTCTGTTATTGGTATTAGCGAGACATGGCTACATGAAAATTCCCCAGATTTGTTTAATTTACCAAATTATAAGTTGATAAGGGCAGATCGCAAAGGAAAAGAGGCGGAGGCGTGGCCTTCTACATTGCTGAAAAACTGAAATTTAAGATCCGTTCCGATGTGAAACTGTTACATGCAGAGACTTTATTCATTGAAATTGAAAACACAGGATTTAAGAATATCATCATAGGTTTAATTTATAGACCGCCAGGCTCTAATTTTGATTTATTTTATAAGGAACTTGAGCAATATCTCTATATAATAGGTAATGAAAATAAGCATACTTTTATTCTTGGAGATTTTAATATCAATTTCTTACCCTCAGTCGACAATAATAACTCAAACAATTTTATGAAACTTATGTACTCATTCGGCTTCCATTCATTCATCAATAAATCCACCAGAATTAACCCATATTCATCAACTCAAATTGACAACATTTTTTCCAACGTACATAACAACATGAATAACAAAATGATAGGAGGAATTCTATGCTCTGAAGTTTCAGACCACTTACCAATATTTTTAACTTGTGAATTAAAACTACCATGCCCCAAATCATTTAACCAACGTACATATCGAAAAGAATCTAAACGTAATATTGAATTAATGAAGCAAGACTTATTAATTGAGGGTGGGAGGATGTATACAATGAAGCTGACGCGAACATATCATATAATCTCTTGAATAATAAATTACAACATTATTATGAAAAAATATTCCCATAGGTAAAGTAAAAATAATAGAAAAACCCCAAACATCCTTGGATAACAAAGGGTTTATTGAAATCAATACAGACACGTAATCGCCTTTACAAGTCACATTTACACAATCCTACTGAAGCCAATTTAAAAACATACAAGTTATATCGCAACAAGTTGACAAAATTAATTCGTATATCACGTAAAATGTATTATGCTAATAGAATAAAGGATGTCAGTTCAAATACTAATGCAACTTGGAAAATCATCAAAGAGGTAATGGGAACTAAGGCAAATCCCCCACCTACTGATGATATGACTTTAAATGGTTCTAAAGTTGACTCTTCCCTTCATGCAAACTCATTTAATTCATTTTTTACAAACATCGGACCCGAACTTGCAAGCAAGATTAATAGCCGAAATGCGCATTTCACGGATTATCTCCCCCAACCTAATCCACATTCTCTTTTCTTGAGCCCCACGAACCCCACCGAAATTATCAATATTACACGTTCTCTTAACAACTCCAAATCTCACGGGCATGATAGAATTAGTGTCTCTTTAAAAGAAATAATTCACCCACTTGCTAACCCTCTTAGTCACATTTTCAATAAATCATTATCACAAGGTGTTTTTCCGGACTTATTCAAAATCGCCAAAATCAATCCAATTTTCAAAAAAGACAATCCTCATGAAATTAGTAATTATCGCCCCATATCTCTACTCCCAAGTATATCCAAAATTTTTGAAAAAATAGTATATAATAGACTCTATGAATTTATCAACAAACACAATTTGCTAACTTCTAATCAATATGGCTTCAGAAAAAATTACTCAACAAACTTGGCTTTAATCCAAATTTATGATAAAATTACAAACGCCATAGCTAACAAAGAACATGTCATTGGTATATTTTGTGACCTCAGTAAGGCTTTCGATACACTTAATCACGATATTTTACTTTCAAAACTTAATTATTATGGTATACGAGGTCAATCACTCCTTTGGTTTAAAGATTATTTAAGAAATCGAAGACAATATGTCACATTTAATGGTTATGACTCTGATTCACTTTTAGTTCAATGTGGTGTCCCTCAAGGCTCCATTCTAGGCCCACTGTTATTTCTGCTATATGTCAATGACATTATTAATACATCCTCCATTTTATCTTTTGTATTATTCGCTGACGACACAAATATCTTTTTTTCTCATAAAAATCTCACTTCCTTAAACAACATATTAAATCATGAAATAAACAAAGTATCACAATGGTTTAAAGCTAACAAACTATCTTTGAACACAAAAAAGACCCACTTCATCTATTTTAAACACCATTCTCATATTACTGATACTCCAATTCACTTACAGATTGACGGCATGCCATTAGAGCAGAAAACTCACTCTAGATTTTTAGGTGTTATCATAGATCAAACTTTATCTTGGAATGAACATCTGCACCATATCATAATAAGTATCTCAAAAAGTATTGGAATAATTTCCAAGTTAAGATTTATTTTACCTCATAAAACTTTATTTTTATTGTATAATTCGTTAGTACTCCCATATATAACCTACTGTAACGTTGTTTGGGCTAGTTGTGGTTCTACAAAGCTGACTTCTATTTTTAAACTACAAAAGAGAGCAATTCGCATTTGTACAGGATCGCATTACTTGGCCCACACCGATCCTTTATTTTTTAAACAAAAAGCACTAAAAATTGCCGACTTATATACTATTCAAATAGCTATCATTATGTTTAAGTATATTAATAATCTGCTCCCTTCGTCTTTTGATGACATGTTTAAGTTCAATAGCTCTGTCCATACCTACCCAACTCGCATATCCGGAAACTTTCATCTCACAAACCCAAGACTGTTAATTGCCTCTAAATCAATTCGTCATCATGGTCCAGACATCTGGAATAATCTTTCAGACAATATTAAATCTTGTTCGACCATATACTCCTTGAAAGCCACTCTAAAAAAACTGTCATTCAATCTTATGAATCCCATACTCCAAATTAATATATTCACATAAATATTCACATTCGTCATTCAATATCCTCATTTTACTCAACTGCTACATACAGCACCAGCACCTGCACCTGCAATGCACCCACTTGATCAGTAAATATCAATTTCAGTCACGAATCTTTTTATGAGGCCGCCATCAATTTCAAGCCTTACCGCTCACGATGGCGGTCTCCTGCGTTCATTGATTGGATTATATATTATATTATATGTATTATATTATGTTATATTATATGTGAGAGTATGTATAGGTGTATGTGTGTATGTATATGTATGTATGCATGTGCTATGTATATGTATATATATATATATGTATATGTATGTATATCTATAAAAAAAGTTTAAGCTCACTTCCTTATTTTGTATTCATTATGTATCATGACTATATTGTTTATCTTATGAATTGTTTTGTATATTATCTTTGTAAACACATTTTATATTATGTATTGTATTATTTTGAACGCAGAAATAAAAGCAAACAAACAAACGGTTGCCATTAGACCATGCAGTTAATAGATAGATAGATGGATGTATACATGTACATACATACAGTCAAACCTGACTATCAAGGTCACCAAGGGAAACATAAATAGTGGCCTCTGTAGGCACTTGGCCTCTCTAGACAGGTTCTACAACACACATTTCTTTCTGGAGGGAGACAAAATATATGACCACTATCCACAGGTGGCCTTTATAGAGAGTTGGCCACTAAGACAGGTTTGACTGTATATACATAGATAGATAATGGTTTATTGATTAAGAAAAAACAAACATGCATTGATTGAGATGAAGTTACAATGACAGAGTGCACACAAAGAAGGTAATCAGCATTGGCAACAAACTAAAAATTTAACGATAAGCATATTGTACCATATTTCAATTTGTTTTTGTATAACCTAATATGGCATGTGATTCGATATTCTACCTGACAATGTTAGGCCTAAAAAATGTAAAAGTCTAAAAGCAATACTAGTACCGGTAGTTGATATCTTTCTTCATAGATCTGTTACTGGTATTGGAGTTGTGATAGATTTTAATGAGTCAGTCCCATATAATTGTACATGACAATGTTACAAAAATATAATGATCTAAAAATCAATAGTTATGACTGATGTTTTCATATAGGAGGAATTTGAAGTGATTGATTTTGAGAGTCAGTATTATGTTATGACAATATTAAGAAATAGATCAAAATCTAAAAGCATTGGTTGATATCTTTCTTCATAGATCTGTTATATATTGGCATTGTGATTGATTTTAATGAGTCGTACAGTCCTAACTCCTAAATATGTCATGACAATGTCAAAAAAGATATCAAAATCTAAAAGCAATGGTTGATATCTTTTTTCATTAATCTGTTATAGCAATTGGAAATTTGATTGATTTTAATGAATCCGTTCCATATACAGAGCTTGAAGAATATGATGGAGGTATTATTATGTTTCAAGGCAAGTTTCACTTGAATGTGCTGTGTAACACTTTGCTGTAAATAATTATGTTTGTTTGTACTTGAGAACATTTTGAAATAAATTCACTCGGTATCATTCCATTGATGCCAAACAATGCATACGTGTCACTGTTCTTACTGCATTTTTAAAGGCCAGGCCATAGGTATTTGGCCTGCATGATCTCTCGCTGTTGTACAGTAAAATGAGTAAATCGTTTCACAAAACCGTCAAATTAGTACAATTTCCCATTTGTTCCAAGCGGTTTCGACTGGATGTCGGTGAATTTGTACCTGTGACGATTTTCGTGATACGCCGCCCGTGTCTTTTGTTGTAAGTGAAAGAATTAAATTTCAGTAAATAAGGCCCCCACCCCCCCCCAAAAAAAAGTATCACAAAACAAATAAAAAATAATAATACATTTACTTAAACAAAAAAAACAAAAAAATAGGTTTAAATAACAAAAAATAGAGAATTTAATAAATGATTACAATTTTGAAAAAATTCGGAAATGAGGCTATGATGACATTCCCTTTTGAAGAGTAATTATAATATTTAGAAAGGAATCCCAGTGTGAAATATTTAGCTCAGGGTTTTTACTCATTTAATTAATTACGGTCAGACTAGCATATACAGTGGCGGATCCAGGAATTTCTTACCGGGGGGGGGGGGCACAAAATCGCATGGGGTGAAATATATGAAAAACGATGGAGCGAGGCGTCAGCGGCGAGGAGCGGAGCAACCAAGCGGGGTGGGTCTGGGAGGGGTCAGAACCCCCTACCTGAGTAGGAAGCATTTGCAATTTTAGAACCACATTAGGTGCATTTTCAGGCACTTCCTGGAGTAATATGACGTAAAATTGCTTTCTCCTACCCCCTCAAAGAGTAGGGATCCAGGGGCGGATGATAGGATCTAGCTTTTTGCTAAGGGGGTTAATTGACCCAATGACGACATGGAGCATCGTCCACGAGCCGCGAAGCGGCGAGGCGATTTTTTGTTGTTGCTATTTTGAACCCCCGTAAGTGATGTTTTCCTGGCATCTACTGACACAATAGAGACCATAAAAAGCAGTGCATGATAATTACGTCTTTTTCAATCAAGTAACAGTTTAAGGGGGGGTTGACCCAAAGACGATGCAGAGCATCGTCCACGGCGAAGTCCGAGCCGCGTAGCGAGTGATTTTGTTTTTGTTTTTGTTTTTGTTTTGTTTTGTTTTGTTTTGTTTTGTTTTGTTTTGTTTTTTTGGGGGCTATTTTGAACCCCCTTAAGTGATATTTTCCTGGCATCTACTAACACAATGGAGACCATAAACAGCAGTTCATGATAACGTCTTTTTAAATCAAGTAACAGTTTGAGGGGTTCGACCCAATGACGATGCGGAGCATCGTCCACGAGCCGCAAGTCCGAACCGCGTAGCGGAGGCGATTTTTTTTTTTTTTTTTTTTTTGGGGGCTATTTTGAACCCCCGTATATGATGTTTTCCTGGCATCTACTAACACAATGGAGACCATAAACAGCATTTCATGATAACGTCTTTTTAAATCAAGTAACAGTTTGAGGGGGGTTCGACCCAATGACGATGCGGAGCACCGTCCACGAGCCTCGAAGTCCGAGCCGCGTAGTGGCGAGGCGATTTTTGTTGTTGCTATTTTGAACCCCCGTAAGTGATGTTTTCCTGGCATCTAACACAATGGAGACCATAAAAAAGCAGTGCATGATAACGTATTTTTAAATCAAGTAACAGTTTAACTGTGTGGGTCTGGACACATGATGGCGTTTTCTATTCACATCACATTTTCACTTGGCAGCCCAAGGGGGGTTAACCCCTAACCCTCCCTCCCCCATAGATCCGCCACTGGGATCTTTTGCAAACTGGAAGCAATAAGCAGTCATGTAGGCGATGGAAAAAGTGCTTGCGAAACGGATAGAAACTTTGTGGTAGGCTCTTCGCGGCCACAGGGATGACAGAAAATAATATGACAATGAAACCAGCAACTGTGGCAGGATTAATGGCGGGGACAATCTGCATGCTGAAAGAGCACTTAGAATAGGTATATCGGAAAATTGATTCAAGACTAAGTTGTAAGTTAGAAGTTAGAAGTTATAAAGGAGATAAAATCTTTGGTATTAGTCATGTTCGACTTAAAATTGCATGCCCCCCCCCCCCGCCCCTTACCCGGTAAAAAAACACCTTCCTATAATATCATCCCCCTTTCTTTCTTTTCCCTTCTCATTATTCTCCTTTTCCCCCTTTTCTCTCCTCCGTCTTTCCGCCTTTCTTCTTTTTCCGCCTTTTCTCTCCTCTCTCTTCCCCTTTCCCCTCCTTTTTGTCCTCTCCCCTTTTCTTTCCTCCCTCTTTTCTTCTTCTTTCTCTCTTCCCTTTTTTTTTCTTTTTCCTCTCCTTTTTCTTTCCCCCTCCTTTTTCTCCTTTTCTTTTTTTTGGCCGGGGCACGTGCCCCTGTGCCCCAGGATCCGCCACTGATATATTTTGATACCTTATTTGTGACACTGGCAGGTCACTACAGTTTTTTTTTAATGACGGTTATCATGGTCTGAAGCAATATTACATTCAAATGTGACACTTGCTAATTAAAGATTTAAACAAATTAAACATTGACCCTTTATTTCTAGTCAAGAGTACATTTTATAGGTGAAAAATAATTTTCTGTTTAATATAAATTACAATACAAGCAAATACCGTATCATCTCTTCCTCTTACATATTTCCAAAGTTTGTGGCAGACTTGTTTTGTAGAGCAATATAGGCAAGGGGCGTGCGAAGTTGAGTTTTTTCCTCCCGCCGGCGTCATTTTTTTCTGCGGCACAGATTGTGGCTTTTTTTTAAAAGAGGTCTTGATTTAACCCTAACCCTAACCTAACCCTAACCCTAAACTTTCCCATAGGCTCAACACGCACCTAACCCCAATCTGTGCCGCAGAAAAAAATAACGCCCCTCGCCGGACGCGATTTTTTTTCTTTCTGTCAGGACTTTCGCCACCGACGAGAGAGGGCAGTATTCATCGCTATAACATGTGGCTGTAAAACATGAATAATTCATAATCTTGGCCGTTTGGCACACGCTGTTAACAACTGATAATAAAGCAGCCGAGATGTATGAATTATTCATGGTTGTTATTCATGGTTTTAGCCATCGAATCATTCAGTTATGTATGTTATAACATCGTTGTTACTTGGCAATAAATTTATGGAGTTGCTTCTCTGCATGTGATGGGTGAAGTATATTATAAGAAGCGATTCTATGACTAATGAGGATGTGTAGATACAATTATTTTGTTGGATATGTAAACGTAACTTAAAATCTTTACCACAGAAAATATATATGTTTCTCTTCATGGTTATCCTTATAGCTTTCTGTACATTCTCTCATATGTAAATTTAATTTAATTTTACTTTCATGGGCACGGGGCACGTGCCCCAAAAATTTCCAAGATCATACACCCTCCTCATAGACCCCTCCCCAGGACGTCGATCAATACATGTATGTGCCCCCAAACATCAAACTCTGGCTACGGCCCTGCCTATACCTTCATAATGTCATTGTGTTTCATAATTATCATCGTGTCAAACTTTAATTTTTTTTTTAATTCATGCTCTTATCGAGAGAGGAGAGCAAATCATTTTTCTTTTACACTTGAGACTACAAGAATTCAGGAGAATAAATGGACAAACACGAGTTTTTTTGTCATTCTCAACTCCATTTTTATTTTTGTATTCAGGGATGACAAACAAACCATACGATTTCGTAAAGCAGCTGCTCGAGGAGCATTTAGGCGATGGTATAATTATCAACACCGTCGTCATCCACTTCGGAGAATGACAAGTCCATTGTACTACTGTTGGTCTCTTCGAAGAGATCCCACGTGAAGTCCGATAGCTCAGATACGGTAGTAAAACTCGACATGTCGTCATCATCGTCGCTCTCATCGAAAAGCGAAGACCAGTCAGAGATCGAACTCAAGCTGTCGTCATCCTAACCGTCGTCGACAGACACGGCTGAAGGAACGACCAATTGGGGTTTGGTGTCGATGTTGCAATCCTCTTCAACTTTAGGAATTTCGAAGTTTGATGCTCCACTTGCAAGGTGGATCTGCAACATAAAAAGAAGGGAAAGAGAGTGAAAAGCTGAATTGTGCTTGAGAATGAACCACTTGATTTCCAGTAAAAAAAAATAGCAAAGGGAACTCGAAAATCCATTCTTGTCTGGAATCAAAAGAAAAAAGCGGACAATTTGCAATATATTCTGTCTATTTTTGGTATTGTTCGAAACGATTTACCTACCAATGCAATATCATAAACTGTCACTGCGACTGAAAGTTCGTCATCATTAAATGCTATAAATGACAATGAGAATATCGTGAATTTCAATCTCTTAAGTCTTATCCAAACATCGCTTTTCGATCATTTTTTTTTCTTCTGACAAAATCATCGTTTCTTGGTTTTGAAATGACACGATCTCCATCTCGTTTACGTGGGCATATACATACTAGCTTTCGTTAAACACTGATTCCCCGCCCTCTCATTCGATGAGAATTCATCTTTATATTCGAGAATGCCATCTATCTCATTCTTTTATTTACCTCGAACACAACAGCATGATTTTCGAAAACCTTTGGTCACTGTCTTTTTGAACCGACTGAAGAATCGACGCCTTCTCATAGACTGATTTGGCATTATGAAGCAAGCAAGATGTAGGCCTACAGACATCTGGATGCGAGGGGAATTCAGTACAGAATGAAGCATTAGCAACACATTTTCTTGAAACGAAAACATACCGGCGTGTAATGCATTGTGATATCACGTGAGTGGTTACTGCGCGCTGATTGGATGAAAGTTTGCGCGCCGCGCCGTTATCATTATGAAGTCACATTCAAAAGCTTTGAGAATTTACGCATTTACCGATTGTAGACGGATATGTATATAAGTTGGTCATTGTCCATCCATTTACGTGTCCAGTGCATGCTGCTGTTCTTTGTTTTCATGTGTGGCAAACTGTGCACACAAATTACTATATAGTTTACCATTCATCCCGGCCCTGGCTACAAAACAGGGATGTACTAGTAAATGTGTTTTTATAGTCCTTGACAGGACGACATCGGCCAATCGGGAAAGCATTGTGACGTCATGCTGTAGCGGTACACTGTGTATCTGAGTGGCCTAGATCATACGGGTGATTGAGAAGCTCGCTCAACGTACGCAGCGGCAGTGGCGGATCCAGGGGTCCTGGGGGCGGGCCCTCCCTAGAAAAAAAGCATGTAAAAACACCCTTTTTGGGGAAAAAAAGAAGATGGGCCCCCTCCCCTGGCGCTCAAGGGGTGATGATGAAATTTTTTGGTCATTTTTCGAAGGCAAAAAAAAAAAAAAAAAAATTGCTCACAACCCCCCCACTGAGCGGAAAATCGGCCGGCACGATTTTTCAATTTTTGGAGGCAATTGATGAAAACTTTCACTCATTTTTCAAGCGAAGATTAACAGACAGTGTATCAGATTTTCTGTGATGTTTTAACAAATTTTTACTCAGTAAAAGGGTAAGGTAAGAATTCTTGGTAGATTTTTGTTTTAATTCGGCATATAAAAGTCATATCGACTGTTTTAATACTCGAGGACTAGCTGTTTCTATACTGGCTCGCGGGATAGTGAATCCCTTGAGCGTATAGAAACAGCTAGTCCTCTCGTAGCAGTTCATATAACTATATTAAAACAGACAGGCGTAAATAGTAAATCTTGACTGAACCCGCGCTAACAATATAAACAACAACAACACCGCATTGATCGATATTAGTGGAGGCGCGGGCATCTGGACGCGGGAAAGCATTGTGTCGTCCTTGCATGGTGCTTGGTGTCGTCACATCTTTTTAAGGCGTGTAAGATTGCGCGTTGCATTAATACTGGGGGCCTTTGGGTGGAGGAGTTAGGGGCGCCAAGTGTAACACATGTGATTCTGTCACGAAATCAATTATTTTTGTTACCAAATCTATCCCATCATTTGATTTTGTCACAAAAGCAATATCACCTATTTATTTTGTCACTAAAGCAATCTGACAAATTTATTTTGTCACGAAATTAATCCCAAGACTGATTCCGTGGACAAAATCACTCCCAAGACCGATTCCGTTGACAAAATCTCTCCCGGCCGTAATGATTTTGTCCACAGAATCGCTACATTGAGTGACTTTGTCCACAAAATCAATCTTGGGAGTGATTTTGTGAATTCGGATCGTATCCGAAATGTTATATCGATCTCCCATGCACTGCCTCTGTGGTATGCAGGGGCGGATCCAGCCGGCGGCAAGAGTGGGGGCAATTCGTGAGAAAATATTTAGCGGCGAATCGGCTAGCCGGTGAAAAAGCGGGGAGGTAAGAGCACTATTTTTTTTTGCCCAATTCGTGAGAATTTTTTTTGTGTGTGCCAGGGGCGGGCCGTCGGCCCCCCGTGGATCCGAGCCTGATGGTATGTGTACGGGGAAACAACACAAATGGACGGGTTTCCCGTTTGCAACGGAGGCGTTTGCAAATTCTCTATGTTACGCGGGGGGTACAAATTTTATCAATAGTAATAAACCATAGATGTTACATTCATATCGTGTTTGGTTTGCACACATCGCATACACACGAACCCGGAAAGAGTCAAGTTTGGAAGGGCGTGACGCTTTATAATAGCACGTTGACTTGAGTGTAACCAAGGAGATATCACAACAACTTGTAGTTTACAGCATTAAATTGGCTGGTTTTAGGAATTATATTATCAGTTTACACATGTACCAGTGATACATGCCAACATTTGACATTGGCGTTGACGATGAGTGTCTCGTCTTGCGTGTATTCAAGCAGGAAAATGATAAACAGAACTGACTTCCTTCTGATTTGGTGCCTGGTGGAACGATGTACCCCTATAATATACGTCGGAATATAAGGTAAGCGTATCAAACAGTATTCCTATACCAGAAACATTAGGCCTAATACCGTACGTACTGGGGGAGGGGGTGTTAACAAGTAAATTAGCTTCTCAATATAATTTTTGTTTGGTTTTTCTATTTTTGATTATGTTATAAGAATTTGCTGTTAAGGAAAGTCTCTTTTTCTGTTGCTTTATTGTTTTTTAATGCTTGAGTTGTTTTGTTTATGTCTGTTTGTTTGTTTCTTGATTTTGTTGGTGGGAGGGGGTTGTCCGTAAATAGAGTCGTCCATTCTAGACGCAATTTTAAGCTACGTTAAAGAAAAGACCTTTTGTCATGAAGCTAAACTCGTATAGATTTACTTCAAGTGTCTGAGTTTGTTTCACTCTCTTCATCCAGGTGACTTGAGCCTGCCGGCCTGCTATCTAATTTATATGTACAGTATATAGATACAATAGAACAAGAAAATATGGTATTCAATTTTCATATGCTATTTGTTTGTCATATATGATATCATAATTATATATGTCGTATGTCGTATCCGGACATGATAGTAAATATTAATAATAAATAGGGTATGCACCCTAGTCGACATCGACAACCGTCAGCATTACTCAGTAGCGATCAACCAGTTTCAGTACCTTCTGTATTTTCCCATTCTTTGAGATAATCCGAACATGATTTTAATAAGCTCTACAGTATTGAAATTGCTCTTAAACCCAGATGTATTTCTTGAGTGTGTTTTGTTATAGTCCTAGGGGGTAGTTGTCCTAGAGGGTGGTTATCCTAGGGGTGGTTGTCCAGGGGGTAGTTGTCTTAGAACCTGTACATGTATGTGCAATTGTATCCACTTTCTGCCAAATGAATAAGGATCGAAAAATAATGACTGAAATACCCCAAAATTATAACAAAACACACTCAAGAAATACATCTGGGTTTAAGAGCAATTTCAATACTGTAGAGCTTATTAAAATCATGTTCGGATTATCTCAAAGAATGGGAAAATACAGAAGGTACTGAAACTGGTTGATCGCTACTGAGTAATGCTGACGGTTGTCGATGTCGACTAGGGTGCATACCCTATTTATTATTAATATTTACTATCATTACTACTACTACTAATAATACTACTACTAATACCAGGCGCGGATCCAGGATTTCTTAGAGGGGGCATAATTTTTTTTTTTTTGCTCCGAAAATTTGACAATCGCTCGAAAATTTGCTCAGTGGGGGTAGTGAGCACTAATTTTTTTGTGGGGCACATGCCCCTGTGCCCCTAGATCCGCCACTGACTACTACTATACTACTACTACTACTACTACTACTACTACTACTACTTCTACAACTACTACTTCCACTACTACTACTTCTACTATTACTACTACTTCTTCAACTACTACTACTACTACTACTACTACTACTACTACTACTACTACAACTTCTATTATTACTAACTACCACTATTACAATTACCACTGTACTACTACAACTATAGCTGTATTACAGGTACATGTTTGTAATAATATTACTACATGAAGTAGTATTAATACTAATAATACAACATCTACTATACTACAACTAATAACTAGCTACTACTACTACTGCTGATGCTGCTACTACGTACTACTTCTGCTACTTTTACTTCTACTACTACTACTACTACTACTGCAGTGTAATACTAACTACCACTACTACTACTACTACTACTACTACTACTACTACTACTATACTACTACTACTACTACTACTACTACTACTACTACTACTACTACTATTACTACTACAACATGTAATATTGCTACTATATATTCCCCATTCATTGCTTATAACAAACAAAACTTACCAGGTAGTTTACGAAATAAAACACTGTGAGATTTTCACTATTATCTTTTTCTTGTTATTTATTTAATAACTATATTTACTAGTACAACTAATACCAGTAGTACAATTACTACTGCAGTACTGCTACTACTTCTACTACTTCTACTTCTAATATTAACTACTACTACAAGTGATACCTATACTACTACGACGACTACTTACTGTTACTGCTACTACTTCTCATACATGTGTTATTGTCAAATTCTGGACATTATCAATGCTATTTTCATTACTTAACAGCCTTCTAACTTCTTATCTCATGATGTGGAAGATCTCTCTGCTCACTTGTCCTTTTCAACCATTTACATGCATAAAAGATGTGTAAGGTGCATATACGGCTGTCTCGACAGCACATAACAATCAGAGGTTTACTAACCTCAAAGATATTGACAGTAGACTTTCGTGGGAAAAGGTAGCATCCCAAGTAAACTATGTCCATTCTGAATGACTCAATGACAAGGCTTAGCTTAACAAAGAACATGAAATAAGCCAAAATTGTGTCATCTGATCATACAAAGAGAAAATCATAAACTTTTCAAGCAAATGAGCCCTTTTAAAGCATAGGTTGACATTTTCACTATTTTTACGCAATTGCACAAAATAATGCAAATAGGTTTGCGGACTGAAATAACAGTTCGTAACAAGCCTTTAGGCTTTTCACCCCAGTGAATGCTGCACCCCAAATATATTGGTACTTAAGGATTTTGACAATGCTTTTTGAAAAGGCTGCTACGCGCCTAGTCATCCATGGCGGCAGAGTTTTGAGTAAGGTATTATTACACGGAATATAAGTTACCATTTAATACAAATTATAATTCAATGCCATACAGGTTTTTATCTGTAAATGGGAATCAATCAAAGTAGGGTATACTTTTGACATACAAACTGTATGCGTTAATGATAACTTCCAAACAATCTTAAGTCTACATCTTCCCTCGTCCTTTTTCCCTCCTTTCGCGCGCTCTCTCTCTCTCTCTCTCCCTCTCTCTCCTAGCTCTCTTTTGATCAGGCTGCCGTGATTAAAGGCTACTCGAGTGCATTGCATGAGAGGGAAATGATGGATTGTTGTAAGGACAGAAAAAAGAAGAAACAAATTAACTAAACATACAGTAAATAATATCGTTCAAACAATCTCAATATCTTAAACTCGGGCAATTTTTCCGATACCAGCTTGCCCATGCATGCATTGTTACTCCCAAATATTTGTTTGTGAGCGTGTGCGTGTACCTTCCACACCCACAAACACACTAGTATAACCTATACGTTCACATGCAGACATTTCAAACCTACAATCATGCTTCCCGCACACATTTCTTTCCTAATTCCGTTCATTTTCACCCTCGATCTCTACCGGTTTCTAAATAGCATATACAGTCCAGTTAATGCACACTGTACTAGCTATATTTCTCTCCCTCTCTCCATTTCTCATTCATACCCACACACATAGATACACCCACAAACACATCCTCTCACTCACACACGCACACACAACACACACACGTGATATCTCCCCCTCACTCACTTTATAGCCATACCCACATTATCTACACGCACAATGCCCCTCCAATCCCCAGCCCACACCCGCCATCGGATCAATTCAAGAGTCCTAAGAGTTGATTGGTCATAGAGATTGAGTATTAAAGATCTGATGAGATTGCAACTGAGGCATTATGCAAGTTGTCTATGCGACGTGGGAGGGGGCACAAATTATCAATAGTAATATAATATACCCCCAAAATTATATTCATATCGTGTTTGGTATGCACGCATACACACGACCCTGGCAATAGACTTAGACTCATGATGAATTTGTTTAACAGTTGATTCCGCTCGGTTGATTCTATTGTTCGGATTATTTAGCAGAGGGAGATAGAAGCTGATATTCTCATGACAAACAACCTTGTATTATTATTCTTATATTTTGTTCATCGTCTCTACAATGCTATTTGAACAATATTTGATGACAAAAGACGGCACTCTGATATGCTACCATTTTTATGTAGATGTCACAGAATTGCTACATTATTTATAGTAAATTTCTGAGAAGCATCCCAATAAATCACATGTAAAAGAGATAAACAAAGGGTAAGGATCCACAATCTTTTTGACAAATGGTGTAAAGATGAGAAAAATTTGATCTATGTTAATTGTTAGAGTCAGGTTCCAGTGCCTCCCCATGCTTAAGTTTCAAATATCGCACTTCTTCGCATCAAGCAGAAGTAGATAGGCTAGATGCTGTTCGGTTCTTAGGACAATTACCCCATGGACAATCAACCCCGGCCAATTACTAGTGAGACAATTACCCCCAAGGACAATTACCCCCCGACAAAATTAAAACCAACTTACTATCTGACAGGGTTGACTTCCCCTTTAATGAACAGGAGGTTATTTTCGGGGTAATTGTCCTCGGGGTGGTTGTCCTTGGTTGTCCTGGGGGAGGGGGTAATTTTCAGGGGTGGGGTTAATTGTATTCGGGGGGGGGGGGATAATTGTCCTGGAGGTGATTTTTCGGGGGGTAATTTTCCGGGGGGTTATTGTCCTTGAGGGTAGTTTTCCGGGGGTAATTTTCCGAAGGTGATTGTCCAGGGGGTAATTTGGGGTGATTGTCCAGGGGGTAATTGTCCTGATACGAGACTGTTCTATTATAAAATCATTGCTATCTTCAAAATGAGGTGAGCTGAATTGCAATTATTCAATATTTGTGCTAAGTTGTCTTCTTTCAAACATGACTAGCATGATGACATTTTATTCTCTTAAAAAAAGTGAAGTGCAGAACTTGTAGATCATGTCGAGATTAGATTTGTTCGGTCATCCACAAACTTGTTCAGGGATAGCCTACATGTTTGTATTCACTCTTTGCATCTGACAAATTTTTAACTGTAGGATGGTGACTGAATGTTTATGAATTGTGCATGTATGTGACGGTTGGTTTAAATTTATCAGAATTGCTCTAATTTGTAAAATATTTTATCACTTTTGAGTAAAACTCAGTAGTAAGGACCCTTAGGTACAGGAGCATTGATGGTGCAGAGTAGGATGATGATCTGGTACATGTTTGTTAATCGCTATATCAGGCGACACTCATGGTTTATGAACGATTTTTAACTTGGCTATAGATTGACATTCAAAATTATATTGTCACCCTGTATACCTGTTTGTACTGTAAACAGCTTAATACATGTATTACATTAACAAAATGGTTGTTCTACATGAGTGTTTTTTAAAGTTAGTTTTAACCAGTTAATAACTTAGTAACTATATGAGCTAACATGAAAAGGTATGAATCTCAAGTAAAGATACCTACAAGGCATTGCCTGCTTTCAACCAGGGAGATGTGTATACACAACGGGTGAAACAAATTTCCTAATTAATGTAAATATTCAATGTGTTACCTGTATGTCTGAGAGAGAATTAAGAGAGAACAGAAAATGCATATGCTTCAAAACAAATTATACTTTTCTATATATCCCAGTATTCCCTATAATAGTATTTATGTATGTTTGCAGTGCTGTAGTCTTTATACAATAAGAATTATGAAAATGAAGGTAGCAAATTATAGTTGTGTATTCATAAGCAACCAATTTAGAGATATATATAAGTACACACACACATATATATATATATATATATATATATATATATATATACTGAACAGTATTGCAGGCCTAACGTAATGTAATCAATGTTGAGTGTTAGTTGCAGAAAACAAAAGTTTCACTCATCTTGTTTTGTGCCCCTCCCACGTCATAATTATGTACAACATTGTGTTATACTTGTTCATAGTTGGGTGATAATTACATGATGGACCAATCAGATTGCAAGATTCTTAGTATGCGGGATATATATATATATATATTGAACAGTATTGCAGGCCTAACGTAATTCAATCAATGTTTAGTGTTAGTCAAGCGATTTATTGAAAGTAAATCATTGCAGAAAACAAAAGTTCCACTCATCTTGTTTTGTGCCCCTCCCACGTCATATGTACATTGTGTTATACTTCTTCATTGTTAGGTGATAATTACATGATGGATAACAGAATTAATACATGCATGGCTTGACAACAAAAGAATGTTTAAAAGTACTTGTTCATCTCATTCACTTATCCAAAAGATGAGAATACCACATTACAAATCAATCACAATATGGTTACCATGAAAACCTCTAAAGATAACCTTAAATTGAAGACCTTTAGTACTGTACTATAGCTATAACACACATGTAATTCATGAAGGTAACTAAGCAAATATGAATACACGCTTGTCATCAAATGTGAATACACGCATGTCATCAAATGTGAATACACGCATGTTTAATCAAATAAAATTACACATCACACAAAAGCAGTCAAAAAAAAAATTCGGCCCTATTCAGAGGTAAAGAGAAGGGAGAAGAATATAAATGAAGAACAACATTCCAAAAAGTCGGGACAAGAAAATGAACAAGAAGAAAGGAGAAAAGTGGGGGGCAAGATTTCAAGACAAGCTTATACTAGGCTACACAGGCTAGACCTTCACATTATTTTTTCAAGTGATAAGCGCTATAAATAGTTAGTCTTTGAGAAGTAATTGAGATCTTAACCGATGAATACTACGTCCATATGGTATTAAGGTTTTATCACATTATAATTCTAAGGCCAAATAACAAAAATAAGGTGTTTCTCGTCCGGACTTTAAAAAAGGCGAGGAGGCAGGGCATTACTATTTACAATTTTGCAAATTTTTTCTCCAAGATGGCTGCCATGCTAATTATAGCTGGCCAAGCCTATTTATTCACAGATATTGTTCTATGTGAGTCAGGGGCGGATCCAGTCGGCGGCAAGAGCTAGAGGGCAAAAAGGCCCACTTGCGCAAATTTGAAAACCGCGCCGGTCAATTTTTCGCAAAAACAAATGATTTGTATCACTGTAGAAGCTATTTAAACGAAATGTATACCACAGGCTTTTGTTCTTTTTCTTCTGAATAGTAAATAGTTTTTTTAAAGGAGACGGCGGCCAAAAAGGAGGCGGGCGGTGACGAGAAATACTTCATTTTTGTTATTTGGCCTAACTAGGAACTAACGGATTTTCGTAGAAGAAAAAGTTACTACAGTCTCATTTCCTCCGACAGTAGACTACTATAGTTGATTTAGTGTAGTGACTCATGAATAAACATCACTCTTCCACTTCTTCGCCCCGATAACTAATGCATAATTCATGAACCTTCAGTTGCAATCAGACCGCATCTTCGCCGGGGAATACTAACTTGACGTAGCTATCTTGCATTTTCGGCATTATAATGTCAGTTTATACTTGTACCATTGCCAATGATACATGCCAACATTTGACATTGGCGTTGACGGTGAGTGTTTTGCCTTGCGTGTATTCAAAATAATAGGAGAATGATAACCAGAATGTACTTCACTTCTAAATTCTAGTTCTAAGTTTGATTTTGGTATAACTAACGTGAATACGTACGTCATGGGTAAAACTAACTCCAGGGAGCTCCGCCAGGCCTATAAGCTAGGGTATCAAACAGCAAACAGTCTCCCTATGCAATAAGTATCGTACGTACTAGGGGCCGCGGGGTAGTAAAAAGTAATTAAGGCTCCCGATCTAATGTTCGTTTGATTTGTCAATTTTTGATTATGTTGTAAAGGAAAGTATCTTTTTCTCGTGCATTATTGTTCTTTCATGCTTGAGTGAATTGATTTGTTTTATGTTTGTTTCTTTGCTGATTTTGTTCGGGACGAGGGGGGGGGGATCTGAATATGGATGCATCCATGCATTTCAAACACATTCAAACATGTGGCATTATGTTTTGTGTTTATGTTTGTGTATTACCATAGGAAGACAATTTGATTGGATTGTGGGATATATGTAGATCCAAGGTCACAGGGGTCAATCTATGAAATATTACAGGTTTTATCCTTGTTATCGCAATATTTCGATCAAGAACTACTCGAAGTGTGAACTTCATGCAAACTTGATGACAGTATAAACTAACATAGGAAGACAATCTGGTTAGACTTTGGGGTATGTAGGCTATATATTGTAGGTCAAAGTCAAAGGTCAGATAGATGTCAATTTCTTAATTATTTCGATATCTCAAGAACCGCTTGAGGTATGAATTTCAAACTTTGTGACTGTGTATTATGATAGGAAAACAATCTGGTTAGGTTTTGGAGTATGTAGGGCAAAGGTCATAATATGAACTTCTGAAATTACAAGTATTAGCCCCTAGGACAATTACCCCCCCCCCCCTGAAAATCCCCCCGTTTATTATAGGGGAAGTCCACCCTGATAATAAGTTGGTAATTGTCCTCGGGGTGTCTTAGGGGCAACTTTCCAGGGGCGATGGGGTGGAATTGTCTTAGGAGGCAATTTTCTGGGGGTTATTGTCCATCTGGTAATTGGCCGGGATGATGGTCCAGGGTAATTGTCCTAGAACCAATTAAAGCGGTAAGTATATGGTCCAAGGTCAAAAGTCATAGAGGTCAATTTTGAAAATAAAGATATTAAACTTGTTAACACAAAACTTCTTGAGGTGTGAACTTCAAACATGGTTATAGTATTACCTTAGGGAGACAATCTCAAGTAAGCTATTTTGATCTATTTCTATGTTCATAAACTTTTTACAATTTCAATTTCTTCTGAAAAATGCATGGCTAGTTTTTAATTAAACTTGGTAGGAATCATCCTCTGGCACGGGAGATTTGAAGTTGTTCAAATGGGGTATATATATTATGCTCCCAAGGGGGTTTGGGATTAGCACCCCCCCCCCTAAAAAAATGCCCTCTGGTTTACATTTTCGACTTCAGAAGAAAAACAATGCATGGTCAGATTTTAACCAAACTTATCTAAGATCTAAGGTTCTTCAACAGGAGTATGGACCTGTAAGGGTGGCCTGGGGGCAGCGCACCCCCTCCCCAAAGTTCCTCAGTAGTAATTGCACATTTTCTACTTCTTCTTGAAGCCCATGCCTGGATTCCATCCAAAATTTGTAGGAATTACCTGCAGGAAAGGGAGGTCTAAAGTTGGTCAAATGGGGTATATGAAGGGGCTTGAGCAGCCTTAAATATCCACCATGTAAACAGCTATTCGAGCATGGCATGCTTAAAAATATGTGCATGCGCTAATCTTGAAAACTGCTAAAAAATGGCAGAAATCATCCCATTTTAAAGAAGGATGTCTCTTCAAAATGCCTGGTTACCCTCATTTTTAGCTCATCCGGCCCGAAGGGCTCGATGAGCTTATGCCATGGCGTGGCGTCCGTCCGTCCGTCCGTCCGTCCGTCCGTCCGTCCGTCCTTCCGTCCGTCCACAGTTTTCAAAATGCTTCTTCTTCGTTATTTTTCAACCGATTTTGATTCTGATTGTTTCATATGATAGGGCTAGGAGGGGGATTTAAAACTTCTACACAGAATCGTGAAATTCATTATCTATGCTAATTTATGGTATTTAGTACACTAATCTGGTATTTAGTACACTCAACTTCTACACAGAATTTTAAAATTGTTCTCCATTAATTAATTATGGTAATTTATGCAAATTTATTTCAAAAATAACAAAAATTGCTTCTTCTCCCTCATTTCTTGACCGATTTTGATTTGGTTTGCCTTATCTGGTAGAGCTAAATTTGGAACACTAAACTTCTACACAGAATTTTGAGATTTTGTTCCATTGATTATTTATGGTACTTTATGCAAATTTATTCCAACAATAATTTTAAAAATCACAAAAAATGCTTCTTCTCCTTCATATTGTGACCGATTTTGATTTGATTTGCTTTATATCATAGAGCTAACTTTGGTACACTATACCTCTACGCAGAATTTTGAAATTTTTCTCCATTAATTAATTATGGTAATTTATGCAAAATTTATTCCAGAAAAAACAAAAATTGCTTCTTCTCCCTCATTTCTTGACCAATTTTGATTTGGTTTGCTTTATCTGGTAGAGCTAAATTTGGTCTACTAAATTTCTGCACAGAATTTTGAGATTTTGCTCCATTGATTAATTATGGTAATTTATTCAAATTTATTTCAAAAATAACAAAAAATGCTTCTTCTCCTTCATTTCATTTTTAAAGTTTTGTGTAAAATATTAGGATGATTATTTGCATTCTCTTGTTACCTCCTAATTCTTCAATTTGTTTAAATATTTTAACAATTTTCTCACACTAACTTGTTTTTGTCCCTTACAAAATTGTTATATTGCCATATTTTTCTGTTGACAATTTACTGACTATTTATACCTCTGTCCTTTTCTTATAATAATAAAAGGTGAGTATGTTTACATTTATCTCTTACTAAGTTCGAGTCCTCCTTGTCATAAAACTATATATTTTTCAACCAATTTTCATTCCATTTCCTTTAGTTTCTATTTAATCTTGTACATCTTAATGTAAATTAAATTATGTCCCTTCCAGGGCATCAATTTTTTATTTTTTGACCAGTTCAAAAGTGTACCACATAAAATTTACGATATTTGTTGTTGCGAGATGCGGATGAGCCCTACGTCATTGACGTTCTGGTTTATTTCATATTCTGATAGATCATGAAGTGTAGATTTGACTTATACCCAAATGTTGGTATGGATTCTGGCCACATTGTAGGATAAATTTGTATATGAAGAAGACCCAACTTCATACCTGCCCCTGCATGGTACTTGGGAGCAGCACCCTTAAATTGCTCTACTGTTTCAATAAATGGTATGTCCCTGGTAACAAGGCGATGGAGTTAGGTACCTTTTTGCGAGCCCCCTACTGGGAGTAGCATCCCTCCCCACCCCCCAATCCCCTCTGGTTTACATTTTTGACTTCATCTAAAATCCATGCGTAGCCAGTTTTTTACAAAACTTGGAAGGAATCATCCTTAGGCAAGGGATTTCTAAGGTTGTTCAAATAGGGTATACATGTATGCCCTCCAGGGGGCTTGGGGGCAGCCTTCAATATCCACCATCCAAACAGCTTAACAGCGATGCAAGCACGGCAAAATTAAATACTACTACTACTATTAACTAGTTACTCCTACTATTACTACTACTATAACTACTTCTCATACTACTTACTACTACCAGGCGCGGATCAACGATTGTAAACAGTATTATTATTATTTTTTTTTAAAACTTAGTGCTCACTTCACATTTCCGGGGGCAAAAACAAAAACAAACAAAAATTAGTTCTCACCATCCCCCCTCTTCCTCACTGAGAGAAATATCGGTCGGCACGATTTTCACATTTCCGGGGGCAAGAACAAAACAAAATTAGTGCTCACTACCCCCCACTGAGCGAAATATGGGTCGGCGATTTTCAAATTTTAGGCCCCATTGGATCCGCCACTGACTTCTACAACTACTACTACCGGTATACTTTTTCCAGTCATTACTTATGCGAAACAAAACATACTAGATAGTTTGAAGAATTTAACGCAATGTGGGCTATTCAGATTGACTATTCTCTTTTTCTTGTTATTTAATTGCACTTTCAGTTGACTGTTTTCCATGAATATGTTACTGTATAAGTCTTGACATTACCATTGCTATTGTTCATTCGGCCCCCCTACCATTATTTTCTTCCAGATCCTGGCTTGTTCCTGTGACTGAGTCAATTGATTTGCCAAGATGCCTGTATCACTAAGTGAGTGGAGGGTCCGAATCGGAACATTTGTTCATTGGATTAGGGAGTATGAGGTTAAGGAGAGGAGAGAAAGATTGCTTAAAGAAAGGATTCGAAGACTGAAGGTTCTTTGTGAGAGACTTGAAGCGAAAAGGGGTGATTCTGGAGAGGAGTCTGAAGATGTCAAAAGCAGACAAGATGGCCCTGATCCCAAGGGATGTCCTCATAAAACTGCGAACATTCGGTCTTCAGGAAACTCATCAGATATTAAGAATTTACTATCTTCATGTGATCAGTGCATACAAGATTTATTAACAGCAAGTGATTCTCATATCAAGGAGATATACTCACTCCTTCTGGTTGTAGCATCAAAGAACTCATTACCCCAAATGACTGTAGCATCAAAAGTCCAAACACGTGGAATGGTTCGACTATCAAAGATGTAATCACACCAAACGATTCTGGTATCAAAGGGCTACTTACGACAAATGATTCTAGAATTCAAAATCTGGTCGAGGCAAATGACGACTCTAGAATTCAAGATCTAGTCAAGGCAAATGATGATTCTAGAATCCAAGATCTACTCAAGACAAATTATTCCAGTATCAGGGATCCAATTACACCAAAATATTGTAGTACAAAAGATGTAATCGTATCAAAGAATGCTAGCACTAAACCGCTTGATACCCCAAATGATTCTAGCACCAAAGAGTTAACTTTGTTAAATGCTTCCAGTATCAAAGATCTCATTACACCAAATGATTCTAGCATCATAGATCTAATCACGTCAGAATATTCTAATGTCAAGGATCTAATCATATCAAATGATTCAAAAGTCGATAGTCTACTAAGTCCTAATGAGACCAACATTAAACGGCTAATAAAGCCGGACGATGACTACATTGAAGAGCAGCTTGCACAAGCTTATGATTATGTCAAAACAGTAGGTACATCAGATGATGAAAGCATAGAGCAAGATACCCAAGTTGGTGATTCGGAAGAACAGCATATGTCTGATTTTTCAATTTCACCGCATCATAGTCTGTCAGACGCTTCCTTGAGGGAGCTACTCGCATCCTCCTATCCGTCCACGAAAGACCTTCGGACTCCAACTTATTATTTGAATGCTGATCTAATCATACAGACTTCTTACATCAAAGACCATGAAACCCAATCAGATGTTTCTGTGAAAGAGCTATTATCACCTGGCTCAGGAACCACAGTATGCCGACCATTTGCACCATGTGATGATTTCCTGGTGGAGCTCCTAAAACCAACTGTGTCTGCAAGCAAAGATCTTCCTTTTATTGACCTTTGTTGCCATGAACCTGACAGACGAAATGAGCCATTTTCTGAAGAGAGTGGCAAACTACCTCATTTCGTGGGCAAAGAGCAACATCCTCAACCTGATACTTGCACCAAGGAAGCAACTGATGATGAACTCCTCAAGGAGCATCGGGGAGCATCAGGGAGCTGCAAGAAGTCACAGACTGAAACCAGTATTGTCATGGCAGTCCAACGCAGTCCGATGGTTCCATTCGTCTCAAGAAAATATTGCATCAGCGACAGATATTTAGAGGTGGGTACACATACTATTTTAATCATCCCTTTATATAAATCCATTGTTAAACTGGATCCAGAGGCTGTAGGACAATTACCCCCAGGGACAATCATCCCCCTGGCCAATTACCAACGGGACAATTACCCCCCAAGGACAATTACCCCCGGAAAATTACCTCCCAAGGACAACCATCCCCCGAGGACAATTACCCCCCTGAAAATTACCCCCCTTGGACAATCACACCCCTCCCAGGGGAAAATTACCCCCACCCCCTGAAAATGACCCTCCATTGACAATCAACCCCCCTGAGGACAATAACCCTCGAAAATTAAAACCGGCTTATTATCAGGGTGGACTTCCTTATCATGAACAGGGGTAATTGTATTTTTCGGGGGGTAATTGTCCTAGGGGTAATTGTCCTCGGGGTGTCCTTCGGGGGTAATTTTCCGGGAGGTAATTTTCTGGGGGGTTATAGTCCAGGGGGTATTTGTCCCGATACGATTTTAAAGCCTATGGCAGTCAATGGGTTAGGTAATTGTAAAAGTGCAAATAATGTGAAGGAAAAAATGTAAGCAAGAAGGAGAGAAGCATCAAGTTGATGCCATCAACAACAAAACATATTGTCGCAGAAAGGGCACCAGATCAAAGATTTGTACCTTAGGTTTGACTGTTTCAAACCTTGCAGGACACGAATTTTTCAAGGGCTCAATTATAGTTCCAGTTTTAGTTTTATTTTTATTTCCAACAGAACAAGCAACATAAACAATTATAACAAGCAGTCAAACACAGAAATCTATATACATTAATATAATGCATTTTGAAAATCATTAATTAAATTACTAGAGAGAATGTATACATTTGGTGCAAGTTATGCTAGCTTCTTCTTTTTAAAGTAAAAACTGTGGAAATGTAGTGCTCCACTGAGAAGTGAGAAGCATGTTGTTATGCAAATTCGCAAGAAAAATATTATTCTTTCTTTGCTACATTGTTCTGGTATAATTCAATGTTTCTCAAAACAATATACATTTTAAAGAACTTTGTTTGGAAGTTGGAAACCGGCAACATTTGATGGAAAAAAATGATTTTGAACCTCTTAACCCATTGCCAATTTGAGTATTTAAATAATTATTTTCCTAAAAAAAAAATCTTATCAAACACAATTTGGTCATGCAATACAAATTTCTTTTCTCTCTTTTTGTTATAGAAACAGATGGGAGAATCCGCATCATCTTGTCATGGACCGTCCTTGAAGTCAAAGACAGATTTGATCTCTGGACAGATTCCTCCTCTCTCCGAACTGCTCCTCTTGAAATCTGGTGATGTAGAGCTCAACCCAGGCCCTCGTGGAGCGTAAGTCTCTAATATTTCTTCAGCTAAATTGAAATACCGTATGTAAGTTCACTTTCAACAAACGCTACACCCAATTTTTATCAAAATTGACTATTTTTGCAATATGAATGTACTATTCTTTATAGTAGACTGCATAACAGTAAAAATGTAAAATTTTATACGAAAATATATGCAAACACTTCTGGCCTGCTTCTAGCATGTTAAGTTTCAAAACATGCTACATCCACTTCATTTCGGTTCCAGAACTTGATACATCCATTAAACAATGGTCTGCTCCAGGAACTGACCAATTCTCAGATTTTTAAAGTAGTCGATTAGTTACAAGAAAAAAACTGACACCTGGGTTTAATTTTAGGGAGTGATTGTGTTGTCCCAATACGTAATATTTATACGGTACCGTAAATCTCCATGTATTAGACGCACCTGTGTGCTCTGAGCGTCGGCCGGCACAATGCCAGGTGAAGGGGCATAAATTCAAGACTTAAAAAAGAAAATCTCTTCCCTTCAAATTGGGAAGGTAGGTTAACTTCAAATAGTATTCTTTATTCGCATTACTGGTATGTAATTTATGATGAGACACAGAGATGATCGTACACCACTAAAAAGTAGCATTTTGAGGACTCAAAATATCCTGTACCTGTCTATATTACAGACGCACCCCCGATTTTCGAATTTTTCCGGAGATTTACGGTATATAAATGGGTTTGAGTTTTATTTCAAATTGATAATGCAAAATAGGAGTATTAAAAAAACTTGCTTTTCTCAGAACTTAGTGTTACGGATGTAGCATGTTTGGGAACATGAGGCGTAATCTGTCGCTGATATTTCAGGAAGTAGATTAAGGGAGGCTAAACATGAACGTAACGTGATACTCGGCCTATTTTAAATGATAATTCAAACTATATATGATGAACTACATATCGTTTGTTTCTTCCTTAAATTCTATTTTGTTCTGTTGTGCGATAATTCTAAATATATTCAACTAGACCAATAGCCAAAGACATTGAATATTAAAACCATGGACCTTACCACAAACTAACCAAAATGATATCTGTTGCATTGAAGTAAAATGAGACATAGACTTTGGTATCTCACCGCACCACCCGATTTACATAAATATATATTATAAGACAATAATTTAAAGCAAACTGTCACTCCGTTCAGAAGCAATTGATTTATGTAATATGAACTCTTTTATAGAGTACCGAAGTGTGATGTCATATACTGGCCAAGTTGTCAAGGTTGCTGGTTCCAAACAATTTTGTACTAAGCGATGGTGTGGTGATCACACAAGCCCCAAACACTGAATTCGCCCTGCTCCAGCCCGTTGCTTGAATAATTTTGCAGTGAACCTCATGCACAGGCTCTGTTCTTTACAACCAGAAGGGGAGCGAATATGACATTAGCACTTCGGTACTTTATTTGATGTATGATTTAGTTTTTTAATTTTCTTCTAACAAAAGAAATGGTACGCGATACAATCATAGGCATATATAGCACCAATTAATCTTATTTTGCTGAGTAGGAAGTTTGACCTTTCCTTTCTTTCTCATCAATTTTTCTGTTAGAGCTGGGTGGAGCTTGGAGTTAGAGAGAGAGTTGCTGTCATTGGTAGAAGATGTTTCTCCGCAACACTACACCCGCCTGTGCAATGCTCTAGATGTCTCCTTCGTACGAAGTAAAGTAATTTTAACAAAAAACTTCTTTGATGTGTCCAATGCACTGTCTGAAGTCATCTGCAGCTGGGGAGTCAAGCAGAGGGATGGCACTAATTACAAGAGACTTCTAGCTGAAAAACTCAGGAGTGTAGATTTAGATGCATTGGGAACAAAACTATTAGAAGGTGAGTGTGCTGTGCAATTTATTTCACGCGACTGTCTGTCCTTGGTATATGTGTAGACCTACGTGACACCAGGGGGGGGGGGGCACTCCAAGTCAATAGTCATCCATGTATTTCAACAAGAATGTCACTTGTTCTGAGGCCTAATTTGCATGTGGACATGGAGGGGGGAGGGGTATTGAGGACATTCCCCTTCCCTCCAATCCCTTCTTAACGTACGTACATGTTAATATCATTTACAATTTTGATTTTGACATGGCATTATATATTTACACAATATATTCTAGTGGTGTAATTAGTAACACCCGTTTTCAATGAATTTATCTATAGTAGATATTTGAATAGGAGTAAATAATTTGGCCACATTTCTTTTGAATTCCCCCAAAAAAAGTGTTATATGTCATTTAGCTATTATGCCTATTGGGAGATACTAGAACTCCTTCTTATCTTCTCCTCATTGTTGAATTTTGGCTTCATAAGCTGTAAACACCACTGTTTCATAAGGTCAGGCAAGCAGCGGGTTATCTTTTTTGAAAATATCCATGATTTGTAATGTTTATCAAGATTTTAATTATCTATATTTTAATTTACCTCGCGATAGTTCCTTACTTAACATCAAAATTCAGTTACTTTTTTTTTCCAGATTAGAAATTGAGAGTGTGTGTGGGGGGAGGGGGCATGTGCTCCTTGAAATATACTGCAAGGTTCTGGAATCATCAAAATGATAAGAAATTTGGCCCAGTCTTGGCAAAGTTACAAGCACTGTACACAGAAAGATGAATATGGGACTACGCGACCACGTGCGCGATATCTATTTGGTCCCAATAGATATAATAATTTACCAAATATATCAATTAGTAGCTAGCTAGGCGGTTTCCCGGCAAAATTTTGTATCATCACGTATTAGTCAAAACATATTCTTTTACATGATTGGTAATGAGAGCTTCCATTTCATTTTTTGAGAGAGGGGCGTTTCCAAAACTGGTCTTTACCTTTAAAAGGAACAAATTTTTTGGAAATGACTGTATAAACACAGTTACACAGACATCAATCAGTCTAATGGTGGGACCATGGGAGGGGGCACAATTCACTTGTCTGAAAATTTTTTTTGAGGCCTGTCACGTTTAGTAGTTTACATTGGCCCAAAAGAATTTTGTGATAACAGGTACTAGCTCCCTCCTCGTCGAATTAAAACTTTTGAGCTGTTCATTTGTATTTATAATTTGATCATATTTCCTGTATTACCTGTAAATATACTATAGATAAACATGACAATGTTGAATTACATATTTGTTTTAAAGAGCATTCAATTTAGATACAGTTGTCTCATTTTAACTTACAGGTGGATACTCGACGCAAGACACCCCAACTCAGTGTGAGTATACATGATCAAGTCCCGCAAATAGTTACAATGTGAAATGCTGATCTATTTTGGAAGCAGTATGGAACTAAGAAATCTAAATTTTCACTTGAATATGACTCTTTGCCGCAGTGAACAGTGAAAAATTCAACGGCCATCTACTACAGATAATGATAGCTGTTCACGAGTTGTCAACAAAACGTTCTGTTGGGACGTATTGATTGTAGGATTGTAATTCAAGATTACTTCATGTAAAATATACTTGAACTCAATAGTGTTTGGGGAAAGAATCTAATCAAATTGTATAATTAATTTGAATAAAAAAGCAAAAAACTAGACTGATTATCACTACAAGTAATTCAATATTTTTCAATTACTACTTCAATTCAATTCAAATATTCAATTCAAATAATTTTTATTATGCCTCCGCTACAACGTAGCCGGAGGCATTATGTTTTCTGGTTGTCCGTCCGTCCGTACGTCCCGTTCTCGTGATCGCGTTATCTCAAGAACCAGTTGATGGATTACCGCCAAACTTGGGTCATGTATGTATCTTGCAGAGCCAATGAACTGATTAGATTTGGGGGTCATGAGGTCAAAGGTCACAGGGCTCATTATGTATCCTAAAATAGCTCGTGATGGCGTTATCATTAGAACCAACAGATGGATTACAATCAAACTTGAATTTTAAAAATTGCTTCCATTTTGGTTTGTAAAATTGCTCTATGGCGGAGGCATCATTTTCGACTGCGCGCAGTTGAAGTTCCATCTAGTTTCTCATGCAAAACATAATACAATGAATAGGAATATTACAAAAAATATGCAATGAAACAAGACAAATATAATAGTAATGGCATGAGAAAAGAGGAACTAACTAGAAGCAGAGCTTGTTGAAGTATTAGTTCCTCAGAGGCTGTTTTACAATACGTCTTGAAAACAAAGTATACATAGAAATTTTTTACATAAAATATGAATTTGGGGAAGAAAAAAAAAATGAAAAAAGAGGAAAAAAATGTGGGAAAATAATAAAGGCAAAAAAGAAATAAAGATGGAAAAGGAAAATGAATGATTGCAAAAAAGCTCTAGAAAAAGGAGGTTAGATCAGCAGAAAGAGGGAGAAAGGGATTGAGTCGATAGTCAAACAAACCGAGATACATGCATACCGACGTGTCAACAATGGCAACATGCAGCTGACCGGCGACGACACATACATTCATGCATATGTGTTTAAAAATTTAGTTTAGTTTAAAGCTGATATTTTAAGGCAAACCCAAATATTGAGATAATTACATCAATATGTTGGTTGGTTGGTTGTGATGGTTTTTTACCCGACTGCTAAGAAAGCATAAATGCTTGTAAGTAATAGAAAGCTTTTAACCCCAAGAATAACACTAAATACTGTTCAACCGACAAAACAAGTTCAGAATAGTGAATTTCTTCGAGTAAACTCCACCAAAATCTTGAAGTTGGAAACGTGGAAATGCACAGAGAAACCGGGTCCTTTATTGTATCCCCCGGCAGTATGCTGGTGGGGTACTTTGGATTCAGCAGCGTTACGCCGCGTCGATCCGCCGCGTCCGCCGCATCCGCCACGTCAAATTCTTGTGTGCGCTCTAACTGCCACATTCCTTGACGGATTTCTTTCAAATTTTTTATTGAGGTGTATCTTGGTATAATCTACACACCTATAACTTTTGGTGATGCTGCCCCCATTGTTCCATCTTCTATAGGGTAAAAGCCCATATTTTTGTGGATGGTTTGTGTGCGCTCTATAGGCCACATTTCTCAAGGGATTTTGTTTAAATTTTGTATGGAGGTGTGTCTTAGAACAATGTACACATCTTTAGTGTTTGGTGATGCTGCCACCTGTGTTCCCTCTGTTATAGGGTCAAAGGTCGTATTTTGGTGGCTGTCTTTTGTGCGGTTTGCAGGTCATATTTCATGACGGATTTCTTTCAAATTTTGAAAGGAGATGTATCTTGGTACAATCTACACATCTACACTTTTGGGTGATGCTGCCCTCATTGTTCTATAATAATAATAATATTTAGCTTTTATATAGCGCTTAATACATCTCGGACGTCTCTAAGCGCTTTACAGATATATTATTACCCCGGTTATTGGATTCAGTGCTTGCCCGCACACACTGTGTGCACAATCTCCACTCCCGGGGAGCATTCCAGCCAGGCGTTACTTGACGCTCAAAAACTGTTTGACCAACAATGACGGTCGCATCCTACCGGTACCCATTTAACACCTGGGTGGAGAGTAGCAAGTGTAGGTTAATATCTTGCCAAAGGATATTAGTGCCGTGTCGGGATTCGAACCCTCGACCTTCGCATTTCCAGTCAAGCGCCTTAAACCACTCGACCACGACACTGTCTTTTATATGGTCAGGTCATATGTCTTTTATGCGCTCTAACTGCCACATTTCTTGATGGATTCTTTCAAATGTTGTATGGAGGTGTGTCTAATTAGTACAATGTACACATCTTTAGTGTTTGGTGATGCTGCCACCTGTGTTCCATCTGTTATAGGGTCAAAGGTCATATTTTGGTGGCTGTCTTTTGTGCGCTCTAACTGCCACATTTCTTAAAAGATTTCTTTCAAATTTTCTACAGAGATGCATTATACTCTAATCTACACACATAATGAGTGATTTCAAGTTCGGTGTTGAAAGCTGGTGTTGGTGTTGTGAGCACACCAACACCAGCTACAACACCGAACTTGAAATCATGCTGGTGTTGAGGTTGACCTCGGAAAATATGACGCATTTCCGGTAGTCTGTGTTGACGGCTGATGTTGAATGTCGTCTGCTGAACCGAGTATCGCGGTTGGTGTTGACGATTTACGTGTAATTTTCCCATTCACCAACACCAGCCCCTAGTGATTGGGAAATTCATGATTTCAAGTTTGGTGTTGGTGTTGGTGTTGCAGTATACCGCAGGTAACTATGCGTGTATCTGTCAAGAATCTCACGATCAAGCCAAGGTAAAATCCATTTTCCCGTCAAAACAACTGTAAATCATGGGAGCTATATACGTTTTTCAAGAGAAATTATATTTTCTCTATTCATTTTTTAATATGACTTTACATTTGATATGCGATACGATGTAATTCATTGGAATTTCTGAAAGGATTATGCTTTTATTGCAAGACTTTTCGCCTGTAGAGTGACGTCACTCGGCGTTGAGGCTAGTGTTGAGCTATCGATAACGTGATCGGTATCGTCCTTCTAAACTGACCGTCGGTGTTGGAGTTCGGTTTAGCAGCCTTTCCACGCTCTCAACACCAACACCGAACACCGTACTTGAAATCACTCATTGGTTTGGTGATGCTGCGCTCCTATCCTAGTCTTGACAATAGTCTGAGCCACTAGTGGCGATCTCTACGTCATCCTTTTGTTTCAGGGAGGGGAGAGGGGATCTTTGTCCCTCCTTCGAACATATAAGGATGACACAAAATCGCTGCCACTGCCGGGAATACATTAATTCGCATTGCAGATTGTGATATTTCTAGTTTTATTTGAAAAATGGAGGAAATCGGAGAGGTAACTCGTTTTTAATTAGTTGGAACATAAAAATTGTTAACTTTGTAAACGATACGGGAGCAGATTGGCAGTAATTACCGGCAGTAACATTCGGACATTTGGGGGTATCGGCGATAGCGAGAATTCTGGAAAATTATCACAAACTTGGGAAACGTTTTTGTGACGGGTAAGTACTTTTCAGGAGCTAAAAAAAATCTACTAATTCAGTGTTTGGGTTATTTCTTTAGTTTACCTTGAATTTGACATGAGCTGCAGCATTGATTTTTCTCAAATTCCGGTGTTTTGTCAGTAGTTAATTGCATGCATTGCATAGCAACTAACAGCAAACGTGACGAAAATCGAAATAACAAATTTACTTCTGGAGTGATTTGTAAAAAACGCCTGCCGAAGTTACACCGATTTTTGCAGTGTAAATGCACACTTCGGTAAGATACTGATTTTTGCTCACGTGACTCTCCTCGTTAATGCATGCAGGGCATCGATGAGTGGTACATGCGCACGATCGACTCACCCCAAAATTGGTATGATCAAACTTTTACGTTTTTTCACGGGTTTTTCTAGTAGTGTGAGTGGTAGTCCCAAAAAATCGATGGTGTTAGGGATGTGTAAATGGGTCTAATATTGATATCTTCCCAGTGTATACGCGATACCAAAACAATTTATCAATACATGTGTAGGTTGATTAGAGAATGAGTGAGTGAATGGCGCAATGATAGAGGTCACACTGAGATTCTGTGCGCCTCACAGAGGATGAGACATGGCCAATGACAACATAAATAAACGTCGTTAATATCGTAAATATAAATTAAGACACACCAAAACCGCTTGTTCTGTGCGTGTACGAATTCCAAAAGAAAAACTGAGATATATAGACGTAGTGTGCACTACAAAAGGTATCGATGAGTTGTCACAAATAGCGTACATGATAATAAAAAAACATAACACTAAAATGTTATAAATTAATTAAAATTATGTGTGAGAAAAAGATTGTTAAGGATTATATATACATTGTATACATACATACATACAAGTGAGGCAGTTGTGTGTCAGGATGTGCTGCAACCATGTAGATATTTGATTTGTCTCTATATTCACCACCCCAAGATGTCAGTTGCCTTTCTAGACGTGTCTAGGCATTTAATATCTGTGTCCTCATTTGTAACACCTGTTGCAATAGATATTTTGTTGAATTTATATAAATTATTTTATATCTCGATCCCTACAGATCCAATACTGGATACTTCCCAAAGAGTTATGACTGAGGCACAGGTTCTCCAGTGTGGGGAAGACTTGAAGACATTCTATCGCGAAGATATGTGCAAAATCAAACCTGACCCGCTTGATTTCAATATCATCCTTGAATTCAAGCAAATTTACACGAACTTAATGCTGCTCAGGAACACAATGGGAACAAGGAGAACCAAAACGCCACTGGATTACATTGATCTTCTTACTACAAAGATTAACGGGGTACTTCCTAAACGTCTTCTGGTTGAAGGTGAAGGTGGTGTTGGTAAAACGACCTTCTGTTCGAAGATTGCATGGGATTGGGTCAATTATGGATCTCCAGAGTTTCAGCGCTTCAGTTGGGTTCTGGTTATACCCCTGCGCAATGTTGTCAAGGGTCAGACAATTGGTGATATTATGAAAAATTATCTCTCCGACAGTAATGCTGTAAACCCTAAACAGATCGATAATTACATATTGTCTCAACCTACAAAGGTTCTGATTGTACTTGATGGACTCGATGAGTATGATGGGGACCTCTCTGCCAAAGAAAGCTCAGATATTTCTCAGATTCTACGATTGGAGAAATTCAAGCAATGCATAGTTCTGGTAACAACAAGACCGTGGAGGGCGGATAAGATCAAATCCGATGAAGGATCGAGTAGGTTGTATGCTTTCATTGCAGTAGAAGGATTTAGTGCTGAAAATGTATCGAAATACATCAGCAAGTACTTCGTAAATGATGAAAAGGCGGGATCAGAACTGAGTCGGTTTATTGAAGTGAATGATGTAATCAAGGAGAACATGGCACCCTTCCCAATTTACGTAGCAATGCTATGCATCTTATGGGAAAATTGTGACAGTGAGAAACGAGAAACAATACGCAGACTGAAGACATTTTCTCAATTATTTGAACAAATGATCATGTTTCTAAGAGACCATTATGTGTCAAAGGTTGCCAAAGTGTTACATGAAGCCCATCTGGACAAGGAAATGGAAAATATCAAGCTTTGTTTGCAAAGAATAGGATCGATTGCCTTCTCAGGACTCTTGAAAAAGAAATTGGTTTTTAATGAGGAGGACTTCAGCACGTGCAAGGAAGCCATGGAGAGATGTTGCAGAATTGGAGTTCTAAGTCGGGAAAATCAAAATGTATCCAGATGGAAAAGAACTTTGACTGCCCCACAGCCTATAACCACTAGTGTCTTCTTTCCTCACAAATTATTTCAAGAATATGTTGCGTCTGTTTATCTTGCCTCTCTATATGACACAAATCGCAAAGAGTACAGAAGGTCAATGGGCAAAGTACTGAGCAAGAACCCACAAGAATTCCGTTACCTACTGTATTTCACCGCTGCCCTGGGAAAGGAGGTGGGACTTGATATCGTCAAGAAAATACAACAAAAGGACTTTCAAAGTTTACAACGAGGAAAAAGAAACAATGATTTTCTAGTAGATATCACTTTTGAAGCGTATAACAATGATACAGCGAAAGCAGTAGGACAACGGATATTTGCAGACAAGAAAAGGTTGACCATCGATGAAGACATGCCTGCTCACACAGTGTCTGGTTATCTTTTCATCATGGAACAGCATGGAATGGTTTGTTATAGCAGGCCCGTAACTATGATTTTAGTTGGGGGAGGGTGCAGACATAATATGAAGTGGACTCTTTCGAGGGTGCAAAGCGCCCGAGTGGGAAGGGTCTGGGAAGTGGATGTCCCCTCCTGGGTAGGGAAAATTTTGCATTTTTCTGTCTGAAAATCAAGTTTTAGGTATAATTTTGAACACCAAAAACGGTTTCACTAATAACTGTGTCCTACCTACAGATGTTGTTTGCATTGTAGGATTGTTTCCTTTACCAATATCAGATTGAGCATCACCCTCCCTTTTACATGCATGCATGATACAAAACAGAACCAGTACAGCATGTTCAGTATGGTACAGTACATACCAACTAATATACCGTTCCACTTAGTATTACTTCCCATTAGCAGTTGATAACAGGTGCGGCGCGGGCCGGAGCTGGCAGCATATGGGATATTTTTAAGTGGCCTGACTTGGCCCATCAATTCAAAATCAGAGGTTTTTATGCCTCGGCAACGAAGTAGCCGGAGGCATTATGTTTTAGGGTTGTCCGTCCGTCCATCCGTCTGTATGTCCCGTTCTCGTGATCACGTTATATCAAGAACTGATCAATAGATTCCCACCAAACTTGGGTCATATATGTATCTTGCAGAGCCAATGAACTGATTAGATTTAGGGTCACAATGTCAAAGGTCAAAGGTCACAGGGCTCATTATGTATGCGAAAATAGCTTGTGATCACATTATCATTAGAACCCACAGACGGATTAATTACCACCAAACTCAGGACATGTATGTATCTTGCAGAGCCAATGAACTGATTAGATTTTGGGGTCATGAGGTCAAAGGTCAAAGGTCATGGGGCTCATCGAGTACGTAAAATTTGCTTGTGATCGCATTATCATTAGAACCGATGGACGAATTACCATCAAACTCAAGACATGTATGTATCTTGCAGAGCCATGTATATGAAAAATAGCTTGTAACCACGATATTCTGAAAACCTGCTAATGGATTACAATCAAACTTGAATTAAAAATTGCTTCTGTTTTAAATTGCTCTATGGCGGAGGCATCATTTTCGACTGCACGCAGTCGAAGATCCATCTAGTTTTGTATTTGTTTTTAGAGCGGACCTCTTATCGCTATGTGTGGGCCTACCTACAGGATGTGGTGTATAAAACAACTACTGCTTATTTTTCGGGTCAATCTATAGCTCCTCTGTGATCTACTGCACTATTGTCCCTCGACCTTGCCATGGGCAACGTACAGATTTGAGCAACCGTGTCTCTCAAAGCAATCAATATCTGTATATTATTGAATATAGGACAATTACCTATAAAAGTATGTGTATCTAGAACAGTGTGTAGCTCGCGTACAAACCTCCATTACAACAATAACTTGTAAAACAATAAAACTTATCCAATGTTGTAATAATTTCTTTCATAAATGTATGTCAAAGGAAACGAAAATAGAATGACATTCAGATTGCAGATTGAATGAAAAGTGGGTCCACGAATCTATTTTGGTTCATGGATATATGTCATAACCACTGGTTATTCAGTATACATGTAGGCTCGATTGAAAGAAAATGAATAGTATACACACAAACAGAATCATATATAACATTACATGTACATATTCATAATATATACAACTAGGTAACACATATCGTTGTAGTTCTTCATCAGCCATTGATTGTTGTAAGGGAACCTTTGCTTTCATAATTTAAGACACGTACTGTACCCTTTCCCGCACTTGGTCTTGAAAGGGAGCGCCCAGGTATATTCATCCTGGCACACACCTATTGTATTTTGTTGCAAGCAACTGTATTTATGTGCTTTTTTGAAAAGATGATGTAATTCAATATAGTACATTACATTAATATTAACTTGGTTGACATGTACTGCCAGTTGACCCTCAATGAATTATAACTATAGCCTATACAGAGTGAGTCAGAAAAAATGTCCCACTTTTTAAAAGTTGTATTGTTTGAAGTATGAATATTTAATCACGGGTTTCATGATATGTCTTGATAGAGTTATCCTCCAAGTACATTTAGGTACCATTTTCATTTGAATCTCTGCATGCATGACTGAACATCAGACAATCTTTACAAGACTGCCAGATCTCACTTGCGCCAAGTTACTGGGTGAGGAATAAAACCGTGCATTGAACAAAGACAGTCAGGCAGACACACACACGCACACACACACACAGCACACGGTAAAAATTATTTCATAATTTCCTCTTTTCTGATTAACCATTGATTTTTATCAAGATCGCTGAATGTTTAAGTGGCATTTCCCTGACAATCTTTCCCTTTAGTACATATTCACTACCACCATCATATCACCATCATTATCATTGTCATCATCTTAATCTTCATCATCATCATCATCATCATCATCATGAAGCTGAACACGCACAACATCCGCCAATACGCACCAAGAGGACAGCGGTCACTCAACTTTTCGTACGAGAAGAAGAATTCCCGACAAAAAGGGTGGGCCTTGTCGGGAATGGAACGCTCATTTGTGTGCGTGTGCCTGTTCGTGTGCGTATGTGTGTGTTTGTGCGTGTGTGTGCGTGCGTGCATGTGTGTGTGTTTTTGTCTGTCTGGCTGTCTTTGTTCAAAACTCTATTTTATTCCTCACCCAGCAACTTGGCGCAAGTGAGATCTGGCAGTCTTGTAAATATTGTCTGATGTTCAGTCATGCATGCAGAGATTCAAATGAAAATGGTACCTAAATGTACTTGGAGGATAACTCTATCAAGACATATCATGAAACCCGTGATTAAATATTCATACTTCAAACAATACAACTTTTAAAAAGTGGGACATTTTTTCTGACTCACTCTGTATAAAGAGAGAATAACATGTATACTGAAACTAGAAAACAAGTTCTGACAATTCAAATAATTGTTTCATGTATGTATATAATTACATATATACACACACTCTATATATACCTAGGCCTGTATAACATATCAGGATCATTTTAGCGATAAGAATTGTATAGTAACTATAACTTGTTTATGTCTGTTTTAGGAGACTTTGGTATTCAAAGAGAGATCATTTAGCCCGACTGTATCGCGTGACCTAGCAGACGTTCTATCCACATCAAACTCATTATCAAGATTAGAGTTTCATCGTACAACATTGGATCATGAGTTCTACCAGTTAGTGCTTACAGAAGTTTCTACAATGGCGGTATATATATATATTTTATTTAAACAGAATACTAATGATTACAATTCGTCTTTCATTTGTTTGGGGAGGGGGGGGGGCCCAACTAGCAAGCATTTTCTTCAACTTTTTTTTATCACTCCGAAAAGATATTTAAAAAAATATGCATACTTCATCCATTGTTGTCTTCATCGCTTATAAGGCCTGACATGGAATTATTATTGTCTCAGCTGATAGCAGTATAAAGGGTGACGTAGGGTAGAGAGTGAGCACTTGCTAGAAAAGGGAATATCTACAACTTTCAGTATGGTTTTGTACTATTGGACTTAAGCTTTTTGAAGTCGTGAAAATGCTTTAAACACTAAAGAAATGTAGAGCAAATTCAGAATATTTATGTAAAGCTACTAGGCAAGGAAGCGTAGTGACCAAGCAAAATGGTTGATTGCTTAATTTTATCATGCGAATAAATGAGACAGAAAAAAGGGCAGGCGGTTTATCTGCTATTAAATTTGTGTAAAGCGAAACACACAAATAGAATATAAATAACAACAACACCAACCAAACAGAATTCATACATTGACCCATTCCCTCCCTCGAAGACCTATGCTCTTGATCCACTCCTCCTACCAGTACACCAGTGTTTGTATGTATGATCAAATCATGCACATCTTGATCAATCTTCCTCATTCGGGTGCATTGCATGTATACCGGTTTTCTAAGCATTCAAAGCATTTAATTAACCATTCCCAGTGAAATTTTGTAGGTAATTTGTGGGTTGGATCTCCGAAACTCACTTGTGAATTTCACAAGTATATACGTTAAACCTACAGAGTTATCATCATTTTTGTGAAATGTACCATTTTTCAAATGTTACAAAAAAATATTTATTTTAATTTATGAAACGAACCTCAAAGATTGATCTTATGCTATCCATTCTCAGAAGATCATTGAGCATTGCGTAACGTGCCCTGTAGGTTTCTCCACATATGTTCTATTCATTTGAAACATTGGCAATTATTTACAGTCACTATGTCCCAATAAAAGAGATACTAGATTCAATTACCTCAATGTATGTGTAAATGATGTTATAATCTTAATTCTACGCCCATTTTGTATCAAGAATTGAATTTATATGAGAGCTTGCTATTAAATGTTCAGGCACCAGTTATATGCTAATTGTACACTGATGCTATTCAATGCGCTAATTCTCTTGCAACATGCTATGTTTTACAAAAGCGATCATATCTTTGTAGTTTCCTCTTAAATTCTTGTGAAATTCACCGGACTTTCATTGAGAATGGCTACCTTATGTTGCCAATCAAAGTCTCATCGCATTTTTATGCCTCCGCTACAACGTAGCCGGAGGCATTGGGTGGTATTCTCATAAGTTAAGCCGGGACTAAGTCCAGATTAAACAAGACTTTTAGTTCACACTTCTATGGCATGCTAGGTTTTATCTTCCTCCTTCAATATTCATGACGAAGATAATCTACCAAGGACTTTATTAAAATTCAGTTCATAATCATATTATCTTTTTCTTCCCATTTCATTGCAAAATAATTTTTTTTACACTTTTCATTGCAGGATTAAAATAATCTGTACAGGGTAAATAAGTTGGCAACAGGCACTCCATAAAAGTGTGGACTAGTTAAGCCAGGCTTAACTTAGTACGCGCTATCGGAATACCACCCATTATGTTTTCTGGTTGTCCGTCCGTCCGTACATACGTACGTACGTCCCGTTCTCGTGATCGCGTTATCTCAAGAACCAATTGATGGATTACCGCCAAACTCGGGTCATGTATGTATCTTGCAGAGCTAATGAAGTGATTAGATTTTGGGGTCACGAGGTCCAAGGTCAAAGGTCACAGGGCCCATTATGTATGCAAAAATAGCTTGTGATCGCGTTATCTCAAGAACCAATTGATGGATTACCGCCAAACTCGGGTCATGTATGTATCTTGCAGAGCTAATGAAGTGATTAGATTTTGGGGTCACGAGGTCCAAGGTCAAAGGTCACAGGGCCCATTATGTATGCAAAAATAGCTCGTGATCGCGTTATCTCAAGAACCGATTGATGGATTACCGCCAAACTTGGGTCATGTATGTATCTTGCAGAGCTAATGAACTGATTAGATTTTGGGGTCACGAGGTCAAAGGTCAAAGGTCACAGGGCTCATTATGTATGCAAAAATAGCTTGTGATCACGTTATCTCAAGAACCGATTGATGGATTACCGCCAAACTTGGGTCATGTATGTATCTTGCAGAGCTAATGAACTGATTAGATTTTGGGGTCACGAGGTCAAAGGTCAAAGGTCACAGGGCTCATTATGTATGCAAAATAGCTTGTGATCACGTTATCTCAAGAACCGATTGATGGATTACCGCCAAACTTGGGTCATGTATGTATCTTGCAGAGCTAATGAACTGATTAGATTTTGGGGTCACGAGGTCAAAGGTCTAAGGTCACGGCTCATTATGTATGCAAAATAGCTTGTGATCACATTATCTCAAGAACCGATTGATGGATTACCGTAAAACTTGGGTCATGTATGTATCTTGCAGAGTCAATGAACTGATTAGATTTGGGGTCACGAGGTCAAAGGTCACAGGGCTCATTATGTATCTCAAAATAGCTTGTGATCGCGTTATCATTAGAACCAACAGATGGATTACAATCAAACTTGAATTTTAAAAATTGCTTCCATTTTGGTTTGTAAAATTGCTCTATGGCGGAGGCATCATTTTCGACTGCGCGCAGTTGAAGTTCCATCTAGTTCTTTTTGAGACGCCCTTATTATAGGGCTGAAACAATCGTGTGGAGCCGGCCTATACATTCAATCTAAATATACTACATGTATGCAACTTTATTTTTACCCTTGCATAACCTGAAATCGCTGAACTTTTTTTATACCATAAAATATGTTTTATACCAAATTATTTTAGTGGGTTTCCGTACTTACCAATAAAACTAGCTAGGATTTAGTGTAAGAGCTATTTGTAATTGACCCTGATTCAAAAGTCGCATAACTTTATATGCCACACAAATAACCTCCCTGTGCATCATGAGATAGATATATAAACAAAGGCTTCAAGATTGTTTAACTGTTTCCAGTGCATGATTAATCTATAGTGGTGTTTAAAGCAGGGTATTCTGCTGACATTCCCTCAGTTTTGCATATACCGCCATCTGCTGCTCTTAATGTCCCTACATGTATGTGTCTGTACAGCCGTGCCACGCAATGCATCACCAACTTATGAGTCACGGGTGATGATGCTTGGGCACAGGAACTGGAAATCGCTCTATTGAGAATTGAGAATTTATTAAAGCAGTGGTAGCAATGTCGGTAAAATACTCTGCCTTTTAAGGTTTGTCATGGAGCTAATCAAGTGCGAAAATGGGTAATTTTGCACAGCCATTATGTTCTACAAGGCACTCCTTTGGTCAATCGATGCCTATTGTTTTGTGGAAAATTGCATATGTGGCAAACCGATCGTTCAGAGAGGCGAAAGGAACCGAAGTGTTAAAAGATGCCTTGGATTAAATGTAAAAATATCTTTGTGGAAATTAAATGATCAGAGAAACGGGGATAATTGAAAAAGGAATGTAAGAATCTGAACATTTGAAAGTACACAAAATTACCTACAATTTTTGAAATTCTCCCAAATGAAAATCAATGCTTATGTATGTATGATCATATACGGCGGGAACTTAACATTGACTTTAATAATGAAAATAATAAAGATAATAATAATGATAATAATAATGATACAGTGTAATAAGAATAGTAGTAATAATATTTATAGATTTGTAATGCCCCGAATACACTTCAAATTAAATTTGCAATTTGCAATTTTGAAGAAGAAAAAATCACATAAAAGCATCTGCATTATAAACAAGACAACAAGAGTAAGAAAATGACAGAACAACTGATCATGTACTAGTAGTTTGTTAAAAAAGTGACCCCAAATGTCCGGTCCAATTTATACATAATACTTTTTTTAAATAAAGAAGTTAATGAAAAAGTATATTACCGTTAAGCAGGGTGGCAACTAGGGGGAAAATGGGAAAAGCGCTTACGAGTATGTTTCCTACGAGCAGTAATGGAAACAATGCTCCTTTTTGTTTGTGCTTGATGGATAGCACAACTGAAATGGGGCATGAGATATCTGCCTTTGAGGAAAAAATATGTCTGCTCCATCAAGAAACAGTTGTATTTAGAATTTTTTTCTTTCTTTTCATTAGAATGGGAATTTCTGTCTGTATGGCATTGTAAAACATGACTAAACTGCCATTCGTTTTCATACTGACAAGCATTTAGGTTTTTTTTCTTAATGTGGAGAATATACCACTCATATTATATAGTCTAATATTATATGAAAAGACTTATTGATAATACTCTACTTCATTGTCATTTCGCATACAGGGAGATAAATCGTCAATCAAAGAGCTGGTTGTAGATCACCAATTCCTTAATGGTCTACAGAAGTTTAATAACGGTGACATAAATGTGACCATTGAGGACCTATTCGAGCTTGAAACAACTGACTTTTACCACTACTCAAACTGTCTCACGGGAGATGTTGAACGGTTGGCACATTCCAGCCTAGCAGTGTTGTCTATTGAGCATGGTGAGGAAAGGAGAACATTAGTTCCTCTCATTGGAGAACCTGCTTCACTGGGACAACTTTTCTCTAGTTCATTCCCACAACTCACCTGTCTGACCTTCCGAGAGCTAGTTATGGGCAACATACGCAGCGAAGCAATACTACGTAATCTAAAGAACCACCTGCATTTGAAATCAATAAGGTACGTTCAGGGCCATGTTTGAAGAAATTGTCACTATTCCCAATGATAATAATGATAATTATAATAATACTGATAATAGTAATAATAAAAATGATAATAATAATAATAACAATGATAATAATAATGATAATAATACTAGTTAATAAATAATTCGATAAGCTAATTTAAAACACGAATAGGCTTATGTATTTAAAAATACACAAAAAATACAGAAAGTGATTTCAATTTCTGACAGCAATCCGAATTATCCCAAGAGTAATTTTTTAAGAGTAAGAGTTGTCTGTTTCTATCTATTAAATTATTAAATTTGTTTCCATCAGAATTAATTAAAGGGTCGGTGCTATAAAAAGTAAAAGGGTCTTAAAACAGATAAAAACTACATAATTAAATTCATCTTGATTAACCCTATATAGCCCGGGCTATTTTGAAACTGCATAGCCCGGGAGGGGGCTTCTAAGCCCCTCTCCCCCCCTATGATCTCGGCCGTGAAACGGCCGATTGCCGCAAAAATTTGCATGCATGTCAAGTGAAGTGTATAGAATACTATGGTAATTTCAATTTTTGGAAAAATTTACTCATTTGCATATTTATGGTAATTTATGCAATTAAGGTCATAAAATTCACATTTTTACCCATAAATCATATAGTCTTCATATTTAAACATTATTTTTCACAACATATATCCATTTGGAATAATAATACAAGAACATTTGGAAGAGCCAGGTTATTCCTTATGTTATCTATTGTTTTGATAATTTCTTATGTATTTCTTTGTTTTTTTAACTTTGTTTTTTCAAACTTTTATATTTTATTGTTTTATTTCATTTCTAACTATAATTCAACTATTTTGACCCCCAAAACAAACACCTAAACTATAAAAAAGACCAAATAACCAATGTTTTATCTCTTTTTTGGAAAAATGATATTTCCATGTTTTGTACACAACAAAATCACGAAAATGAGCGATTTTCGGGCTGACATGCAAAGACAAAAGGTCACGTGACTTTGTAACGGTAGGTCCGATTTTCGAAAAATTTGTTTCAAAAGATGCGCAAGACCTAAAAGAAAAAAGTTATAAAATTTCAGCGCAAGATTTTTTTGCGTTAAAAAATTATCGCGAAAAATGTAGAGGGGCTTCAGAAGCCCCCTGGGCAATATAGGGTTAAACCATCGCCATTGGTGTTCATCGTTACATAGCCACCTAGAACATTTATAATATATATGATCTTTATTTCACATTTAATGCTATTTTCGTTTCGATAGTAGACACTAATCGATCATTTTCTAAAGTCTTTGAGAAACCTAAACAAAAATTATTTAAAAACTTTTTAAAAAAAATTAAAAAAAACCCTCAGTAGCTGATATATAGCCTGTTTGGAAGGAATCATAGTATGATATTCTAATATATTATATCACATAGTATTATATTCTTCCTAAATCCTTTAAACATTTAGTGATTCAAAATGTTTTAATGTGTACTTTCCTTGAACAAATATTTTGTATAGTATCATCGGCTGTTTTACGGATGACGAATTGGACCCCCTGGCTGAACAAATAACTACTGAGAACAGGATGAAAATAACACTTCAACATGACACGGTAAATTTCTTTGTCATATTGACTATGTTGGTCCTAAAGAAGTTTTAAAAGTGAAAAATATGATACCTAACTGGAAATTCACCCTGATATTCAGTTGGTTTTGATAAAAGCAGGAAATTGAGAAGAACAAATTAGTGAATATTTGTGCAAAATCTGATAGAGAATGATATAATAATTGGTTATTTTGAGTCGTGTAATCAATCAAACACAAATTGACAATGCTATGAAGGTACTTGCGAGGTCCTCTCCCATTCGCTCTGTATTACAAATATATTTTCTCTTAAGAAATATCACACATGTCCCCTGTATATGATAATTGCACATTATGTTTCTACATAAAGCCTGTATGAAAAGAAATTCTTTCATCAGCAACTAAGAAAATTGAAATTTATGAATTTCTTACTTTCAAATGGGAGAGGGACCAGGAAGGACATCAAGTACATGTGTCAAATATCAAGTAGCATTCATTTCCGATTCCAGATACAACAATAAAAGCATACACGTCTTCAGACACCTGTAGAAATTCGGCTAACTGTTCCTCTGAAACATGTTTACTGTAAGCATATTGACCAAACTTCCATTGTTGTAATTCAGATTAATTGGAAGTTTGAATGTAAACTGTATAATTTGCTTCTAATGGAAATCCCATTTAACATCTTTAAATTTTCCTTCTACAGTAGTTACCATATACCGGTACAACATGCTTGGTTGTATTTGGGTATATTTCAAAATATTGCCAATACCTAGTTCTTTGTCTTAACTATGCGATGTCATGGTACGGTATTTCCTTCAGGGTTTTTCATCTATTCTTTTCAACAGGCACAAGAGAGCATAACATTTGGTGCTCAGGATTGTGAACCATTAACAGTAGATATAGTGGATGCACTTTGCCATCGAACATGTGTCCGTTGGTTGATGGTAATCCAAAGGGGCGTAAATATTGCAAGAGACAAACGTTTTCCAGACCTTCATGGCAGAGAGGTGGATTCCAAGGTGAGTGAAGGCGTGAAGCTGCTTTCTTAAATTTTCACCCCATCCTCTCTCTCTCTCTCTCTCTCTCTTAGTTTTCATCTCTTAGTTGACCATGAAAGTCCTTTTTCTTGTTTACATTTTCTCCCATTTCCTTTTATTTTCTCAATTTCTCTCTTCTCTGTATTATTTGTCTTGAATGTCAAAATTTTAATTTTTGTATGTATAGGTGATAATTATTCGAACCAGATTTATTAGGATAATCCTAGACATTATACTCTTTCTTCATTTCTCTCCAAACACTCATTTGTGTCTTTCATGCTGACATATGTATTTTTTGCCAATGAAATTGCAAAGAAAGGAAAGAAAAATCATTTCTGCTGACTAGCATTGTAATTTTCAAAAAGTGAATTTTATTCCCATTATATTAGTCTAACCACCATGAGGTCCTACCGCATCTTGGGCAGTCCGAGAGGCAAACACACGTTAATTAAATTATAAAAGGTTCAATCCACATACAGTGAGATTCATTTCATTTACAGGTTTGTGTGTGGGGATTGGGGGTGTCTATACACAAACATACATTACATGAATGGTTTAAGATCTACAAGTACAGCGATCACCATGGATCATCAATTACATATTTTCCTTCCCCATATGATCTGATAGGATAGGGCCATAATCCTATGGATGCATTCCCTTGAACATGATACCTTTGTAGCTCTCAGTTGAAACAAAATAAACCCCCCAAAATGGTAATAAATTGCCATAAATCACAAACTTTTAGGGGTATTCATATGGTGTGATTAATAATACTAACCCAGATTACCATTACATTTTCAGTCATGCCTGTGTGTTATTCTTTTTTCTTTGTTTTGTTTTGTTTTGTTTTGTTTGTTTGCTTTTTTTGGAGGGGGGGGGGTCGCTACCACTGAATTACCAACTGAAGGGTTTCCACTATCATTTATGCTTCTTCATGACTTGCTGGCGTACGGCGTATTCGATTGCATTTTCCACAGATTCACACATTGAAGGTTGAACACATGAAATCATTACCATTACTCTACCAACAAAACAGATTCTATAGCTAAATGATGACCAATCAGCTTGCTCTTGTCATGAGAAGTTTCTCTGTGTCTGGATTAGAGCATTCCAGCTGTATTTTTGATAGTTGACTTTTTATATGTTTGTGTAAAAACCAACCACACAGTTACCGAGTACTTTGCTGTTTGGATTTCTTTTTACTGACTCTCTCCCTCCCCCTTCAAACCAGAACCCTGGATCATCTTCTGTAATTATGTGAATGCTTAATGTGACAGTACAGACTATATTAAGGGTTCCTGCCTCATCTTACAGACCTGACAATCTCCTCAAGTTTCTTTCATGATGATTTCTTCAAAGAGATTGCTGAACGTGCTTCTTCATCTCAGGTGTCTTTTTTTTACCTGAAGATGTGTGATATACGAATATATGAATAAATTGCCGTAAATATTCGTAATACTTTTCCATGAGTGTAACAGCTTTTTTTCAAAAATCAGGTTTAAAAAAAAGATAAACAATAGATGGGCTAGTACCGGTAAGAGAGAAGCATTATCTAAATCGAATCAGATTTGTTTTCAGTAGTGTGCCTTACACTTATTACTGATAACACTAAAATTTGTTAATCTATGCTTTCACCAGTTTGATTGATGAATTTCTAGTTTCGTATGAAAGATTCATAATTAATTTTCCCCCGTTACAATGTGCTACTGCTCCAATTACTGTATTTCTTCCTCAATGAAATGACAAATGCAATGCAAAACTGAGGAGATGTTACTAATTTGTAAACATATTATTTTTGTTCTTTGTATTGAGATTCCAGGTAAGAAAGACAAATACATGTAAATGACATCAATTTTCTGGATACTTTTCCACAGGCATAACACTTTTTCAGCAGTCATGTAAAATCACAACAACAAGAAATACAGAATAAACTGTAGATGTGCTAGTAATCCTGGCAAAGTATTTTGAGTAAAAAAGGATGCATTTTCAGTACCTGGGGATACACTGATAATGATGCAATTTTTAAATCCCTGCTTTCTCCAATATGATTGACGAATTTCTATGGGTAGCTTCGATTTAAGATTTTTAATTACCTTTTCCCCTTAAAATATGCTCCTGCCCCAATTAGCATATTTCTTCCTCCTTTTATCTTGCTCATCAGATGTCTTTTTCAACCCCCGCCCCCTTCAGAACCCAGAAACATCTGCTGTGATTATATAAATGTTTAATGTGAGAGTACAGATTATAATTGTTTCCATTATTTTCCCTTTCATGCGTCATAATTCACGGACGGTATGTTATTCTTTTGTATTTCCATGCACAGATTCAGACGTTTCAGGTTTACAGCACGAACCTACGCCATCATCAATCAGCATCCTATTGTCTGGGAAAGTTTCTCAGTCTCCTGCCTCATCTTACAGATCTGACAATTAGCTCAAGTTCCTTTCATGATGATTTCTACAAAGAGATTGCTGATAGTGCTTCTTCATCTCAGGTTAACAATTTTTTTTTTTCAAGAAGCAGAAAAACAAAAGATGCGCAATGTTTTTTTTTTTTTTTTTAAACCGGAAGTTTTGTGATAGGAATACGAATGAATTGCGATAAATATTCTTCATTCTTTTCCAGGAGTGTAATATCTTTTTTCAAAAATCAAATGGAAAAATGAAAGTAAACAAAAGATGGGCCAGTACAGTGAAGCATTATCTAAATTGAATCAGATTTTTTTTTCAGTAGTGTGCCTTACACTAATTACTGACAACAATAAAAAATTGTTAATCTATGCTTTCACCAGTTTGATTAATGAATTTTTGGTTTTGTATGAAAGATTCAAAATTTATTTTCCCCTATGCAATGTGCTACTGCTCCAATTACTGTATTTCTTCCTCAATGAAATGACAAATGCAATGCAAAACTGAGGAGATGTTAATAATTTTTAAAACATATTATTCTTGTTCTTTGTTCTGAGATATACTAAAGATGCGCAATGTTTTTGTCTTTTTTTTTTAAACCGGAAGTTTTGTGATAGGAATACGAATGAATTGCGGTAAATATGCTTAATTCTTTTCCATGAGTGTTACATCTTTTTTTCAAAAATCAGGTGAAGAAATAAAAGATAAACAATAGATGGGCTAGTACGAGTGAAGCATTATCTAAATCGAATCGGATTTGTTTTCGGTAGTGTGCCTTACACTAATTACTGATAACACTAAATTTGTTAATCTATGCTTTCACCAGTTTGATTGATGAATTTCTAGTTTCGTATGAAAGATTCAAAATTAATTTTGCCCCGTTACAATGTGCTACTGCTCCAATTACTGTATTTCTTCCTCAATGAAATGACAAATGCAATGCAAAACTGAGGAGATGTTAATAATTTTTAAAACATATTATTCTTGTTCTTTGTTCTGAGATATACTAAAGATGCGCAATGTTTTTGTCTTTTTTTTTTAAACCGGAAGTTTTGTGATAGGAATACGAATGAATTGCGGTAAATATGCTTAATTCTTTTCCATGAGTGTAACATCTTTTTTTCAAAAATCAGGTGAAGAAATAAAAGATAAACAATAGATGGGCTAGTACGAGTGAAGCATTATCTAAATCGAATCGGATTTGTTTTCGGTAGTGTGCCTTACACTAATTACTGATAACACTAAAATTTGTTAATCTATGCTTTCACCAGTTTGATTGATGAATTTCTAGTTTCGTATGAAAGATTCAAAATTAATTTTGCCCTATGCAATGTGCTACTGCTCCAATTACTGTATTTCTTCCTCAATGAAATGACAAATGCAATGCAAAACTGAGGAGATGTTAATAATTTTTAAACATATTATTCTTGTTCTTTGTTCTGAGATATACTTTTCCACAGGCATAACACTTTTTCAGCAGTCAGGTAAACCCCCAACAAAAAACAAAACAAACTATAGATGTGCTAGTAATCCTGGCAAAGTATTTTCTGAATCAAATCAGTGCATTTTCAGTACATGAGGATACACTGATAATGATGCAATTTTTAAATCCCTGCTTTTGCCAATATGATAGATAAATTTCTATGTGTAGCTTCGTATGAAACTTTTTTCCCCTTAAAATATGCTACTGCCCCAATTACTATATTTCTTCCTCCTTTTTTCTTGCCTATCAACTTTCTTTCCGCCCCCCCTCCCTTCAGAATCCTGGATCATCTTCTGTTATCATGTGAATGCTTAATGTGAGAGTACTGACTATTATAAGGGTTTTCACTATTTTACCTTTTCATGCTTCATGATTCACAAATGTTATTCTTTTGTATTTCCATGCACAGATTCAGACGTTTCGTGTTAACAGCACAAACCTACGCGATCATCAATCAGCATCCTCTAATCTGGGAAAGTTTCTCAGCCTCCTGCCTCATCTGACAGACCTTAAGATCAAATTCAGTTCCTTTCATGATGATTTCTACAAAGAGATTGCTTATCGTGCTTCTTCATCTCAGGTTAACAAATTTTTTTTTCAAGAAGCAGAAAAACAAAAGATGCGCAATGTTTTTGTCTTTTTTTTTTAAACCGGAAGTTTTGTGATAGGAATACGAATGAATTGCGGTAAATATGCTTAATTCTTTTCCATGAGTGTAACATCTTTTTTTTTTAAATCAGGTGAAAAAATAAAAGATAAACAATAGATGGCCTAGTACGAGTGAAGCATTATCTAAATCGAATCGGATTTGTTTTCGGTAGTGTGCCTTACACTAATTACTGATAACACTAAAATTTGTTAATCTATGCTTTCACCAGTTTGATTGATGAATTTCTAGTTTTGTATGAAAGATTCGAAATTTATTTTCCCCTATACAATGTGCTACTGCTCTAATTATTGTATTTTTTCCTAAATTAAATGACAAATGCAATGCAAAACTGAGGAGATGTAATAATTTATAAACATATTATTCTTGTTCTTTGTATTGATATTCAAGGTAAGAAAGACAAATATATTTAAATGACATCAATTTTTCTGGATAATTTTCCACAGGCATAAAACTTTTTCAGCAGTCATGTAAAATCACAATAACAACAAATACAGAATAAGCTATAGATGTGCTTAGTGCTAGTAATCTTGGCAAAATATATTCCGAGTTGAATCGGATGCATTTTCAGTTCCGGAGGATACACTGAGAATGATGCAATTTTTAAATCCCTGCTTTCCCCAATATGATTGACGAATTGTACGTGAAAAAAAACTTTTCCCCATAAAATATGCTATTGCCCCAATTACCATATTTTCCTCCCTTTTTTCTTGCTCATCAGATGTCTTTTTACACCCCCTTTCAGAATCCGGAATCATCTGCTGTGATTATATGAATGTTGAAAGTGAGAGTACAGATTATTTCACAATTTTCATGCTTTATGATTTACATATGCCATTCATTTAAAATTCTCAATTCTATCAATCAACAACTTTCCCCCTTAACAAAATATCATGAGATGCCTACCACATGTTGGCTACTCTAGGTATAAAAATCAACTGAAACATATACAAATTAAAAACATGAGAACTTATAATTCCCTCTCTACAGTTTTGTGTTCCTCATCTTTGAGGCTATCTTGTGTTGTTTATCCATTGAAGATTGTACTGCAAATTCATAACACAATTCTTGTGATCTCATTATCAATGATGCATACATGTGATATTATGTATGCTACATGTACATGACTGATGCTAATCGATTTTCTATCCCTACAGATCCAAACAGTCGTACTGGATTTCTCATGGAACGAAGACAAGGAACTAAGTATTTCGGCATCCAAGCAGCTAGCCAAGTTTCTCTGCTCTCTACCCTGCCTTACAACCTTAGAGAACGATATGGAGGAACATTCATATTCTACTTTCTTCAAAGAACTTGATTCATTGGCTGCATCCTCACAGGTAATAAGAAAAGTCAGACAGTAGAAACATGCATGGATTCAGAAGTACCTTTACTGCTCACCATCAATTTTCATACAGTAGTATAACTAGCAAAGTAAAGGATTTTGTGTGGGAGTTTTGAAAGCCCGACTCGTCCATTTATAGATTTGAAAAACAACCAGGATGAAATCTGAAGAAATAAAGAAGAAGAAACATTGGATTTATGAATCTTTTTTTATAAAATCGATTAAGTAACTATACTTCAGGTATAAAGAATTGTATATGAAATTACATAAGCATGTGAACTTAGCATACTTCATGAATTACATATTTATACATGTATATATAAATTAGAATTCCCCAACTAGCCCTCTCCTTTGCTCACTTTATATTTCTTGACCTTGAGTCTGTTCATTTGATCAAATCATTGGTTTCATGATGTGGTGAGTTAGCTTGGAGATTAGAGGGTGAATAGAGAGCCGAGAGAGAGAAAGAAAGAGTAACATTAATGTACCTATAATCATTTCGGTGGCAACCTAACGTTAATGAATAGCGTTGGTAAAAACGATGGAAGAAAAAAATCCAGAGGTTCTAGCCTTTTTTGGTTTTAATAAACCTCTGCACCACCACAGGTGGTGATGCATGGAGGCATTCCATTTTGGGGGGTTGTCCGTCCGACCCGCTTTTCGTTACCGCAATACCTTGAGAACCATTACACGGATTTTAACCAAACTTGTAATGGAGAATGTATGAGCATGCAAGGATAAACTGTTCAGATTTTGGGTAGAAGAGGTGAAATGTTACAGGTCACAGGCTCATAAAAGTGTTTAAATATTTCATTACCATCGCAACTTGGGAAGTATTAAAACAATACAAACCAAACTTAGATGAAGTATGTATGAGCATGCAAGGATGAAGTGATTAGATTACGACTGTAAGAGGGCAAAGGTGAAAGGTAAGAAACAGAAAGAATGTCATGAATCTTTAAACAAAAATACCCCCCAAAATGCTAGAAAGTTTCTTGTTTCAGCGTTAACTTCTAAGCATTGAAGCAATTCAAGCTAAACGTGGAAGAAGAAGTATATGAGATCTCACAAGGATGAACTGATTAGAGGTCATGAAGGTGAAAGATCATGATATTATAGGATCTTGAAAGTCTTTAAATCCCCCCAGATACTAATTACTGTGATAATTAAACTAAAATTGAACCAATGCCAACCAAAATGGGCTCAAGTATGTTTCATTGTTTCCCTGGCAGTATGTCAGTGGGGTACTTTGGATTCAGCAGCGTTACGCCGCCGCCGCGTCCGCCTTCGCGTCCGCCGCGTCAAATTCTTGTGTGCGCTCTAACTGCCACATTCCTTGATGGATTTCTTTCAAATGTTGTATGGAGGTGTATCTTGGTATAATCTACACACCTATAACTTTTGGTGATGCTGCCCTCAGTGTTCCGTCTTCTATACGGTAAAAGGCCATATTTTTGTGGATGGTTTGTGTGCGCTCTATAGGCCACATTTCTCAAGGGATTTTGTTCAAATTTTGAACGAAGGTGTATCTTGGTACGATCTACAAGCCTGTAGATTTTGCTGATGCTGCCTGCAGAGTTCCGTCTTTTATAGGGTCAAAGGTCATATTTTGATAGATATCTTGTGTGCACTCTAGTGTGTGGTCTAACTGCATCATTTCTTAACAGATTTCTTTCAAATTGAGTATGGAAGTGTATATGTTGGTAAAATCTACGCACCTATAGTTTTTGGTGATGCTGCCACCTATGTTCCGTCTGTTATAGGGTCAAAGGTCGTATTTTGGTGGCTGTCTTTTGTGCGCTCTAACTGCCACATTTCTTAAAAGATTTCTTTCAAATTTTCTACAGATGCATTATACTCTAATCTACACACATATTGGTTTGGTGATGCCGCTCCTATCCTAGTCTTGACAATAGTCCGATCCACTAGTGCCGATCTCTACGTCATCCTTTTGTTTCAGAGAGGGGAGAGGGGATCTTTGTCCCTCCTTCGAACATAAGGATGACACAAAATCGCTGCCACTGCCAGGGATACATTCGCATTGCGCGGCAATACAGATTGCGATATTTCTGGGTTTTTTTGGGGGGGGGGGCAGAAAATAATTTTTGAAAAACTGCATTGGAACACTCTTATGTTTGAGAAATCATACTTATAAGGTTGTTGGGTTTTTTACGTTTGGATTTGTCCATCATCTCCCTCCTTGCTTTACCGTTGTTCATTTTTATGTATCTAATAAAATTGTAATGGTATTGTTTACAAACTGTCCATGTACACTTGTATCCAATATTTACATGTATAACAAAAAATATAGGGGTTTTAACAAAAGAAACAAAATTTCAGTTAAGGGGAGGGGGGGGGGGAGGACGAGGTTGGTCGATTCCATATGTTACCAATCCCTTCTCTCTTTCCCCATTTTTGCAGCTAATCAGATTCTATTTATTTCCTTTTTTTCTCTAAACTCCATGTATGGTTGTCGTGTCAGAGTCCTTACTTCCGGGAAAGGCATACCAGGGGCTCAGACTGCAAGCAAACCAGGAGCCCAGACTGCAAGCAAACCAGGAGCCCAGACTGCAAGCAAACCAGGAGCCCAGACTGCAAGCAAACCAGGAGCCCAGACCCAAGGCAAACCAGGAGCCCAGACTGCAAGCAAACCAGGAGCCCAGACTGCAAGCAAACCAGGAGCCCAGACTCCAAGCAAAATAGGAGCCCAGACTGCAAGCAAGCCAGGAGCCCAGACTCCAAGAAAACCAGCAGGTCAGACTGCAAGCAAACCAGGAGCACACACTCCAAGCAAATGTGGAGCCCAGACTCAAAGCAAACCAGGAACTCAGACTGTAAGCAAATCATGCATGCAGGAGCCCAGACTCCAGGCAAACCAGGAGCCCAGACTGCAAGCAAACCGGGAGCCCAGACTGCAAGCAAACTAGGAGCCCGCTCTCCAAGCAAATGTGGAGCCCAGACTACAAGCAAACCAGGACCCCAGACTCCAAGAACACCAGGAGCTCACACTCCAAGCAAATGTGAAGCCCAGACTGCAAGCAAACCAGGAGCTCGGACTCCAAGCAAACCAGGAGCCATGACTACAAGCAAACCAGGAGCCCAGACTGCAAGCAAACCAGGAGCGATGACTGCAAGCAAACCAGGAGCCCAGACTGCAAGCAAACCAGGAGCCATGACTGCAAGCAAACCAGGAGCCCAGACTGCAAGCAAACCAGGAGCCCAGACTCCAAGCAAACCAGGAGCCCAGACTCCAAGCAAACCAGGAGCCCAGACTGCACGCAAACCAGGAGTCCGTGTCCAAGCAAACCAGGAGCCCAGACTCCAAACAAACCAGGAGCCCAGACTCCAAGCAAACCAGGAGCCCAGACTCCAAGCAAACCAGGAGCCCAGACTCCAAGCAAACCAGGAGCCCAGACTCCAAGCAAAGCAGGAGCCCAGACTGCATTCAAACCAGGAGCCCAGACTGCAAGCAAACCAGGAGCCCATACTACAAGCAAACCAGGAGCCCAGACTGCAAGCAAACCAGGAGCCCAGACTGCAAGCAAACCAGGAGCTCGGACTCCAAGCAAACCAGGAGCCATGACTACAAGCAAACCAGGAGCCCAGACTCCAAGAACACCAGGAGCTCGGACTCCAAGCAAACCAGGAGCCCAGACTGCAAGCAAACCAGGAGCCCAGACTCCAAGCAAACCAGGAGCCCAGACTCCAAGCAAACCAGGAGCCCAGACTGCACGCAAACCAGGAGTCCGTGCTCCAAGCAAACCAGGAGCCCAGACTCCAAACAAACCAGGAGCCCATACTACAAGCAAACCAGGAGCCCAGACTGCAAGCAAACCAGGAGCCCAGACTGCAAGCAAACCAGGAGCTCGGACTCCAAGCAAACCAGGAGCGATGACTGCAAGCAAACCAGGAGCCCAGACTGCAAGCAAACCAGGAGCCCAGACTGCAAGCAAACCAGGAGCCCAGACTGCAAGCAAACCAGGAGCCCAGACTCCAAGCAAAATAGGAGCCCAGACTGCAAGCAAGCCAGGAGCCCAGACTCCAAGAAAACCAGCAGGTCAGACTGCAAGCAAACCAGGAGCACACACTCCAAGCAAATGTGGAGCCCAGACTCCAAGCAAACCAGGAGCCCAGACTCCAAGCAAACCAGGAGCCCAGACTCCAAGCAAACCAGGAGCCCAGACTCCAAGCAAAGCAGGAGCCCAGACTGCATTCAAACCAGGAGCCCAGACTCCAAGCAAACCAGGAGCCCATACTACAAGCAAACCAGGAGCCCAGACTGCAAGCAAACCAGGAGCCCAGACTGCAAGCAAACCAGGAGCTCGGACTCCAAGCAAACCAGGAGCCATGACTACAAGCAAACCAGGAGCCCAGACTCCAAGAACACCAGGAGCTCGGACTCCAAGCAAACCAGGAGCCCAGACTGCAAGCAAACCAGGAGCCCGGACTCCAAGCAAATGTGATATGCCTTCAACCAGTGGATTGGGTTTTCCACATAGCAGAAGAGGTGCAGGTTTGTACATCACACTCTAATATTATATAAAACAATATTGATTATTGAGGAGCGATAAAATTAAGAAACCACCACAGAGCTTTAAATATTACAGCAGGTGAAGAGAGACATAGAATACACAGTCTCATAAAAAGAACTAAATCACATTATATTACTGAGGAAAGAAGTACATGTATGTTTTATGGAATCATTTGAAAGAGGCACGACAGCTAAATTCTCTTTCTATAGGCCCAATTAAAATATCATTAAAGATTAACGACTGAAAAAAATGCTGGTAAGACGTGGTGATAAGTTACATATTTTTCTTTGGGTTAATGAAATAGAAATCATAAGGTCATATTTAAATAAAGTATAAGAAATCCCCCAAACACTGCCTAAGGAAGCATTATGGTATTGTAAAGTGAGTCTAGATAAAAACATAGCACCATTGCTAATCATACTTGTTTATACAATTGTGAGGTACTTTTCAAATACAAATTTTTGTTATTAATTTTTCAAAGCTTTACTATAATTCATTTATATATTCACCATTTGAAGTTATTTACAACTGGATATCATACCAATTTTGTTTCACTCATTTTTAATGCAGCTCCAGTTGAGAGTGAACAAATTCCTGAACATCGGTAAGTAACATAACTCTCTCTCTTTCTCTCTCTCATTCTCATTCTCATCCTATATGCCCCCATATCTCTCTGTCATCCACTCTCTCACTCTCCCCTTTCTCTCTTCATCTCTTTCTATTGCTGTTTTCAACATTTCTTCTACCTTTATGATTGTCTGTTTTGAGCCAGAAGGGGATTAACTGACTATACTTTAACACAGAGTTGATGCCTTCTTCTCTCTCCCTATTGTCTTGCCTAGATGCTGTTTTATTGCTTTCAAATGGCATTCAATAAAATTATGCCATGATTGAACATGATCAGGTTGCCTTTAGATTTGAGGTGGATGCAGAATAAGCAAAAGCTAGAGGTTTTAAACATTAAAAACCGTATTAAAACTATATTCACATCCCAGTTTTCCCTCTCTTGACCTGGCTTTTAAAGCCTCTATCATCCCCTTTCCAATCCCTGCTCTCTCTCTCTCTCAATTTATAATGTTTCCAATTCTCAAACACTATTATCTCAATGTTAATTGTTTCTCTCGCTCTCTCTTTCTCTCTCCCTCACTCTCTTGTTTCTAAACTTTTTCAATCTCCATCTGCCCCCACTCTTTGTCTGTATCTCTCACAATATCCCCCATCTCTCTCTCTCTATCTCTCTCTGTCTCCCTGTCTCTCTCTCTCTCTCTGTCTCCCTGTCTCTCTCTCTCTCTCTGCCTCTCTCTCTCTGCCTCTCTATTGCATTGCAAACGCATTCACAGCGACCACGATGATGATGATGATGGTGATAGAGTTGATGAGAGCCTGGAACAACGTCCTGGAAAACGACGAGCTAAGACGGATCGTAAACCTACATGTACCTCACCTTAGGATCCTTAGTTTGAAATGCAATAGCATTATTGAATAACATCCAGAAATTGATTTGCCGGTAGCGAGAATATATCTTACACACACAATGATGGAATATTTATTTGAATACTAACATTTCCTATTTTGATTTCTTGCCATTCTACCTCAAAACAGTGCAATACTAATTTACTATGCAAACACTTACAAGTACTTAATTGTTATCAATTATGCATTACAAGTCATCAGGTGTTTTTTTCTTCTATTGGCGTATATTTTGATGAATTTGCTGTTAGTCTAAAATTGTTTAGTTCTTATGATATCTTGCTTTCTTTTGTAATACAAAATAATGCTGCATTCATCTTAACAGTATTACCTCGGGATTTATGCAATTTTTTACATGTTCTGTATAATTTGGTTATATTCTATGTCACTCTTTATTTGTATATAGATGGATATATATGTAAATATATTAACTGATAATGAAATATAATGTTTAATGTTTTGCTTGAGGCCATGGGCCTATTGGCGTTTATATATTTGTTTAGCTATTGCACGAAATCCTCTGGCAAGACATTAATCTATACGTGCCTCTCTACACCCAGGTGTAGGAAATGTTTACCTGGTATGAAGAAATCTGAATGTCATTTTACCTTATAACGTTTGCTAGACCGGCTAAAGTTGGGGTAATGATAATATGTACACTGCTAATAGAACCATAAATGCTGTACACATACTATACAACTTATGCATTCAGGCGCTATATTTGTATCAAGCGCTCTGTAAATGTTACTATTATCTATATTTTCAATACTGTTTTTACAGCTGATAAAAAATGCCTGTTCACTTCTAACTTAGAGATGAAATATTTCATTCACCTATTCCAAACACTATTTAATTTTCCAGTATTTGGTATTTTGCATATACCATGATGGTTGCAAGGTTTTATTAGCCTTTGATAAGTTCTTTTTTATGCGCGCCTTGAGCACTTAATTTCTTGTATTTCTTGTATTAGAGTATTTGGCGCCTAACTATCATATACATACAATTTCTTTGTGTACGGAGCATCATTATTTCTTGTATTTTTGTGTATTTTCTCGAAATTCAAGCAGAATTCTAGACTTTTCCTATATATGTGTACATATATATATATACAGTGCGTCCCAGAAAAAACGAAACCGAGAATTATCGAAGTTTTATCATAACTTAATCACAATTATAATGAATAAACGACACATATTTGTAAAGCTTAGATCCTCCTCTTTCATTTGATGCAACTCATATGATGCATATTTCACGCATGAAAGAGAGAAAAGAGAGAAAACCAAAAAGTCATTTGGCGGGCGATATCTGAATTTCAAAGAGAAAATCACATTTCTAGAAAGTTCATCTTCTGCCCTTTCAATCAGGAAAAATAAGCCAGGAATAACAAAGTTTTGTTTGTTTAAAGTAATGCTTGCATTTCCATAATTTGATTAAACGAATTCGTTTTCACTGGCTGCCTGCCGTTGCAACAAACAGAGTTGACAAAAGACTTAACTCCGGTTTCGCTGACGATCAGCCATGCACAAAGAAGACAAAAGACTTGATGCATGGCTGATCGTCAACGTCAAAACATTGATAATTCTCGGTTTCGTTTTTTCTGGGACGCACTGTATATATACATACATGATAGCCAGTTCAGGTATCAACAGATTATTGTTGATAGCTTGTCACACCAGCAGTCTCTGTATTAAAGTCCCTAATAGGACATTCAAATGGGTTCACGGCTGCTCATATGATGTCATGTATCTCTTATCTATTAAAACACAAATGTAACTGTAATATTTCTAACACATGTAACAGCAAGAAGGTTTGTTTTCCAGTTTTTTCTGTCAATCTAAATGAATGGCAAAAGTGCGTAACAAATTACTTGTGCGTATTCACTGAGTGTTGTGTTAAAAGATACAGACATGGGAAGCGTATTGCACATTAAGACATTATTTAAGAAGAAACGCTTTATATCTGAACAAGCTGTTGGTTGGAGACGTATTAGTTAATAAAGATTATCATATAAATATATATATATATATATTTATATATTTATATTTTTATAGTCATCTTTATTTCAGTTGAAGAAAATCAAAAAGTTAAATGGATAATATACCCAGGTCCTCTGTCACAAGAAGAGAGATAGGCCTACTTTCTCCTCAACTGACAAAAGGCAGGGTCACGAATTGCTAAGATATTTTCATGATTTTATCAAGGAAGAAATGCCAAGTAAAGTGAGCTGTGATATGTATGAGTTGTTCAAACTATTGCACAAGTGAACTCTAAATGTTCTTTGGCCATATCAGAGGAGTGCATTTAATTTGTTAAAGGGAAATCCAACCTAATAGAAAGTTAGTTTAAAAGAAAAGAGAACAAAATATGAAAAGCAGATCGGTGAAAGTTTAAAAGAAATCAGACAAAGAATAATAAAGTGCCATATGTATCCCAACTGTTATTAGCTGATTTATAAAGCACTTTATTGTCAACCGAAAGTCTGAAAGTGTTTGTTTAATGTTATACATGTATCTTACAAATTTATGTCAACGATTGCCATTAGACCATGCACTTAATAGATAGATAGAGAGATAGATAGATATACATGTACGTACATACAGTCAAACCTGACTATCAAGGTCACCCAATGGAAACATAAATAGTGGCCTCTGTAGGCAGTTGGCCTCTCTAGACAGGTGCTACAACACACATTTCTTTCTGGAGGGAGACAAAATATATGACCACTATCCACAGGTGGCTTTTATAGAGAGTTGGCCACTAAGACAGGTTTGACTGTATATACATAGATAGATAATGGTTTATTGATTAAGAAAAACCACAACATGCATTGCGGCAAAGCCGAATTGAGATGAAGTTACAATGACAGAGTGCACACAAAGAAGGTAATCAGCATTGACAACAAACTAAACATTTAATGATTAGCATATTGTACTGTATCTCAATTTGTTTTGAATAACCTAATAGGGCATGTGATTTGATATTCTACCCGACGATGTTACGCCTACAAATGTGAAAGTTTAAAAGCAATAGTTGATATCTTTCTTCATAGATCTGTTACAGGTATTGGAATTGTGATAGATTTTAATGAGTCAGTCCTATATATGTCATGACAATGTCAAAAAATATGTCAAAATCTAAAATCAATGTTTGATATCTTTCTTCATTAATCTGTTATAGCAATTCGAAATGTGATTGATTTCAATGAATCCGTCCCATATACAGAGCTTGAAGAATATGATGGAGGTATTATTATGTTTCAAGACAAGTTTCGCTTGAATGCGCTGTGTAACACTTTGCATTGAATAATTATGTTTGTACTTGAGAACATTTTTGAAATAAATTCACTCGGTATCATTCCATTGATGCCAAACAATGCATACGTGTCACTGTTCTTACTCCATTTTAAAAAGGCCAGGTCATAGGTATTTGGCCTGGATCTCTCGCTTGTTGTACAGTGAATCGTTTCACGAAACCGTCAAATTGGTACAATTTCCCATGTGTTTCAAGCGGTTTTGACGGGATGTCGGTAAATTTGTACCTGTGACGTTTTCGTGAAACACCGCCGTGTCTTTGTTGTAAGTGAAAGAATTAAGTTTCTGTAAATTAAGTCCCCCCACCAACAAAACAAACAAAAAATGATAATAATAATAATACAGTAATACAGATATTTTAAAAAAAGATAATAAATAGGCTTAACTCAGATAAACGAACCTTTTATTTACACATGTGCCCCTTTTCCTTTCTAATAAGTGCCCCTTTTCCTTATGATGAGTGTCCCCATTAAAAAAAAAGCTCCTTCCGCTTCTCATAAATGCCCCTTTCCACACATGAAAAATGTCACTTTTCATTCTTATATATGTGCCTCTTTTCATTTCTGGTTAATGTCCCTATTCAGGTACGAGAAGTTACTCCTTTTCACTTCAGATAAGTGCCCCATCCCCCCTCACCTCCGATAATTGCCCCTATTCAAATTGGAAAGATGCCCATTTTACTTTGACAAGTGCCCCTTCCCCTCCTGATATAAGTGCTCTTTTCATCTCTGATGAGTGTCCCATTTCACCTCTAATATGCCTTTTTTTATTTTGACAAGTGCCCCTTCACCTCCTGATAAGTGCTCTTTTCATCTCTGATGAGTTCCCCCTTTCACCTCTAATAAATGCCCTTTTTTATTTTGACAAGTGCCCCTTCACCTCCTGATAAGTGCTCTTTTCATCTCTGATGAGTTCCCCCTTTCACCTCTAATAAATGCCCTTTTTATTTTGACACGTGCCCATTTCCTTTCTAATAAGTGCTCTGTTTCCTTCTCATAATTACCCATTTTCATCTCTGACGGGTGCCCCGTTTATTTTAACATGTGCCTCCTTTTCTTTTTAATAAGACCCACTTCGATCCCCCTTCTCATAAAAGCCCCGTTTCACCTCCGATAAATGCCCATATTAAAATCTGATCGGTGCCCCTTTTCTTTCAACAAATGCACATTTTCCTTTATGATAAGTGCCCCTTTTAATATTTGGTCAGTGCCACTTTTCACCTCTGATAATTTCCCTTTTAACAATGATACGTGCCTCTTTTCCTTTCTAATAAGGAACCTATCTACTTTTCATAAATCTTATAAATGCCCCTATCAAAATCTGATGGGTGCCCCTTTTTCGTCGACAAATGCCCATTACCCATTCTCCTAAGTGCCTTACTTCATCCCTAGTGTGTGCCTCTTTTCAGGTGTAAGAAGTGCCCCATTTTCACGTTTTATAATTACCCTTTGTACTTTGACATGTGTTCCTTTTATTTTCTAATAAGTGTCTTATCCCTTTCGATAAGTGTCTCCTTTACCTCTCATCATTTAACGTGCCCCTAATTTAAAGCGACTAAGAGCAATTTCCCCCAAAGCTCGATCGTATTTATAGACTATATAATTATGTTACTTATCAAAGATCTTTTCAGTCTTCCGTTATGAGAATGTGCTTATTACCCCATCAGGATTGGGTATTTTCCTCTTTACAAGATGTAATTTTTGGCGCTGCGAACTCCCAAATCTTAAAAAAATTTCCTCGCTCGCTCGCAAATGAATATTCAGACCATCACACCAAACTGCAAAGTATGATGCTTAAGCAATATCTTGCATGATGTATAATGAAAGAGAAACAAATATTGAAATCATCCCTGATAATGTAATCACAATGCCAATGTCTAAAAAATTGTATATTTACGCTTTGAGATTTCCCTTTGAAGGTGCCCTTTTTTCCGGAAAGTGCCCTTTTTATGGTGCCCCATCCACTTTGGAAGTCGCTCCGCCGTCCTTGATGCACACTAATTCATGCTTTCTAACCTAAATTCATGCTTTCTACACACACACACACACACACACACACACATTTCTTTCCTAATTCTATATGCATCATATGCACACTAGCTATTTCTCTCCCGTCTCTCATTTCTTGTTCACACACTGGCGTACTGATGGGGGGGGGGGGCCCACTTTTTGTAAATCATACTTTTGTATGCGTTCGTTGAAAAATGACAAATTCCCAAATATACAGTCAGGCAAATAAAAATAATGCTTATTTAGAAGCAACATGTCATGGCCAGCGGAACGGCGGGGCTGAGGGGGCTCGAGCCTCCCCCAGTTTTTGAAAAAGTATGTTTAGGAGAAAACGAAAAAAAACGAAAAAAAAAATAGTGACCTGCCAGTGTCACAAATGAGGTATCAAAATATCCTCATCTGACCGTAATTAGGTGCCTAAAACTCCTGAGATTCCGGGGGCTCTGGCCCCTAGACCCCACCAAGGGCCCTAAAGCGGGCCCCTGGATGCTCATCTGACCGTAATTAAATGCCTGAAACCCGTGAGCTTCCAAGGGCTACGCCCCCTGGTCCCCACCAGAGGCCCTAAGGCAGACCCCTGAATGCTCATCTGACCGTAATCAAATGCGTAAAACCCCTGAGCTTCATGGGGCTAGCCCCATGGATCCCACACCAATTAGTGACCTGCCAATGTCACAATAACGTATCAAAATATGCTCATCTGACCGTAATTAAATGCCTAAAACCCCTGAGATTCCGGGGCCGGCTCTGCTCCTTTACCCCCGCCGGGGCTTTGCATGTGCCCCTGGACCTCACGCCACTTTACGCTCCACTCGCCTCGCTCATTGCACTTCGCTCTACCCAGGCGCGGATCCAGGGGGGAGGCCGAGCGGGCCTTGGCCCCCCCAAAAAAAAAAAAAGAGAGAGAGAGAAGGAAAAGAAGAGAAAGAAGGAAGAAGAAAAGGGAAAGAAGGAGGTCGGGAGAGGCCGAAAGGGCCTTGCCTCCTAGGCTGTTGCCTCCCCCAGTAAAAAAATAAGAGAGAAGGAAGGAAAGGGAAAGAAAAAGGAAAAGAGGAGATAAAGGGAAGGAAAAAAAGAGGAAGAAGAAAAGAAAAGAAGGGGATATCAGTTGCAATTTTCCCGCCAAGTTGTGGATCGGGGGCTTGCCTCTAACCCCCCTCCCCGCCCCAAAAAAGAGAGAAGGAAGGGAAAGGGAACAAAAAAGACGAAGAAGAAAAGAAAAGGGTGAAAAGAAGGGGAGATCAGTTGCGATTAATTCCGCCAACAACGTGTGGATCGGGGGAGGGGAGTCTAAAGGCCCTGCCCCTACAGCAAACCTAAAAGAGAGAGAAGGGAAAGGGACACTTGCTGAAATGACACAATTTTCCGAGTTTTTTCCTCACTTTTTTAGTAAATTATATTTTTTATGCGTTTGTTGGAAAATAACAAATTCCTAAATTTACAGTCAGGCAAGAAATTTCCGAGTTTTTTCCTCACTTTTTAGTAAATTATACTCTTTTATGCGTTTGTTGGAAAATGACAAATTCCTAAATTTACAGTCAAGCAAGATTTTTCCGAGTTTTTTCTTCACTTTTTAGTAAATTATACTTTTTATGCGTTTGTTGAAAAATAATAAATTCCTAAATTTACAGTCAGGCAAGAAATATGCTTATTTAGAGGCCTACATGTCAGGGCCCGCGGAACTGCGGGATCGAGGGCCTCGAGCCCCCAACTTTTTTGAAAAAGTATATTAAAGAAAATTAGAAAGAAAGAATAGTGACCTGCCAGTGTCACAAAATAATGGGGTATAAAAATATGCTCATCTGACCGTGATTAAATGCCTATAACCCCTGAGCTTCCGGGGGCTCTGCCCCCTTGATTCCACCTAGGGGATCTAAGGCGGCCCCTGGATGCTCATCTGACGGTAATTTAATGCCTAAAACCCCTGAGCTTCTGGGGACTCCGCCCCCTGGACCCCACACCAATTATTGTCTTGCCAGTGTCACAAATAAGGTATCAAAATAGGCTCATCTGACAGTAATTAAACGCCTAAAACACCTGAGCTTCTGGGCCTCCGCCCCCTGGACCCGACGCTAAATAGTGTCCTGCTTCTGTCAATAAGGTATAACAAAAATGCTCATCTGACCGTAATTAAACGCATAAAACCCTGTGCTTCCGGGGCTCTGCCCTGGACCCAACCAAGGGCCCCAAGGCGGGCCCCTGGATACTCACCTGACTGTAATTTAATGCCTAAAACCCTTGAGCTTCCGGGGGTTCGCCCTGGACCCCTCGCCATTTAGTGACCTGCGAGTGTCACAAATAAGGTATCAAAATATGTTCATCTGACCGTAATCTAACAAGTGAAACGCTCTCGGCGGTCTCGCCTGCATTACGCAATTCGATATGATGAAAAATTGAGGTAGGGACATTATTGATAGGCAGGTTTGCCCATTAGCAGGCCCCAAAATGAAATCCTCTGAATCTAATCAGCATTTTGAAGTGAATATTGACTAAGAATATGCAGACCTGAAATGACATTTGACCTTGACTTTGTCACCTAAAAGACTAATCACATGATTGGTGATACTTGATAACCCTTACGTTCAAGTTTCATGGAATAGGAATGTATACTTTCAAAATTACGATAAAAATTCAAGATCTTAACGTGATGCCACAACATAGTCTAAGTTTGATGACTGGAAATGACCTTTGACCTTGACTTAGTGACCTGAAATTCAACTCACATGATTGGGGATACTTGATATGCCTTTAGTCTAAGTTTCATTGAATAATAACTTATACTTTCAAAATTATATTAAAATTCAAAAACTTAACCTCAGGTTAAGTTTTTGATGATGATGCCACAACATGGTCTAAGTTTGTTGACCTTAAATGACCTTTGACCTTGACTTTGTGACCTGAAATTTTCCTCACATCATAAGGGATACTTGATAACCCTTTAGTCCAAGTTTCATTGAATAAGAACTTATACTTTCAAAATTATATTAAAAATTCTAAAACTTAACCTTGGTTAAGTTTTTGATGTTGACGCCGCCGCCGTCGCCGCCGCCGCCGCCACCGAAAAAGCGGCGCCTATGTCTCGCTTTTTGCTACGCAGGCGAGACAAAAACCCCTGAGCTTCCGGGGGCTCCGCCCTTTCGACTCCACAAGGGGTCCTGAGGCCGCCCTGAATACTTAACTGACCGTTATAAAATGCCTAAAACCCCTGAGCTTCTGCCCCCCCCCCCTAGACACCACGCCAATGAGCCTGCCTGATGCAAGTCAGTTGGATCATGTGGTCTAAAAACGAAACCAGAGAAAAATACACATAATTAGAGAACTAGAGTTAATCATGATCTCATCATCGTTATCCTTTTTTCCGCTCTAGTTAGCTCGATCTTTAGAAAAAACATGTTACAATTATTTTGCTTTTGTCCCCTTTTAGTCTTCCTCTGCTAAATTACGCGCAAGATTTCTCGCCACATTGCCTTTTCTTTCTTTTGTATTCGCTTAACAGAACTCAACAGCGAGGTGAGGTGAAAAAACACCTCTTCATAAATAGATCTTTGTTCAATGGTTTTCTTTTTCCGCCCTAGTTAGCTCGATCTTTAGAAAAAAGAAAACGTCATGATTTTTTTCTTGTCCCCTACTGTTATTCTTTCCTTTAAAAAAAATGCGTTTCATAATCTCGATACAGTTCCTGTTGTCTCTTTTAAAAGGTGTTTTCTTTTCAGTCCTTTTATCCTTCTTCTCCGTAGTCCGTCAAACCTTCAATATATCCATACAAACTACTTTACTTTATCGTTCGCCTTTTAAAAGATCTATTAGAATTTGACGTTTTATAAAGAATAAGAATCAAAACATGATTGATATGTTTTTCGTATTTCCGATGGTGAGAAAAGGGTTCAGTAATGTTTCTGAAAATGGAATAGGGTGCGTAATTGCGAAAACGAGAAAGGGTTCATAAGTCCAAATTAAAATGTAAAACGTTTATGACTGTAATTTAATGCCTAAAACCCTTGAGCTTCCGGGGGCTTCGCCCCCTGGACCCTCGCCATTTAGTGACCTGCGAGTGTCACAAATAAGGTATCAAAATATGTTCATCTGACCGTAATTAAATGTCTAAAAACCCTGAGCTTCCGGGGCTCCGCCCTTTCGACTCCACCAGGGGTCCTGAGGCGGCCCTGAATAATTAACTGACCGTTATAAAATGGCTAAAACCCCTGAGCTTCTGGGGCCCCCCCTTGGACACCACGCCAATTAGTGACCTGCGAGTGTCACAAATAAGGTATCTAGATATGCTCATCTGACCGTAATTAAGTGTCTAAAACCCCTAAGCTTCTGGGGGTCCGCCCCTTCGACCCACCAGGGGTCTAAGGCAGGCCCCTGAATGCTTATCTGACCGTTATAAAATGCCTTAAATCCCTGAGTTTCAGGGGCCCAGCCCCCTGGACCCCACGCCAATGAGTGACCTGCAAGTGTCATGAATTAAGGTATCAAAATATGCTCATCTGGCCGTAATTAAATGCCCATATCCCCTGAGCTTCCAGGGCCTCCGCCCTTGATCCCCGCCGGCGTTTGCCCCTAGACCCCACGCCAATTTGCGCTACGCTCTACTTGATCACAAATACTTTAGCGTCCCCCACCCACTTTGAAAAACGTTCAGTGGGGCCTGGAGGTAAGAGTGGGGAGATGCAGATTTTTTCTGCCTCCCCAAAAAAAAAACGTTTTTGCTCATTACGCCACTGCTGGTCACCATTACGTACCAATATTTGGCTCGCATAATTTCAAATTTGGGCCTCCCCCCCTAAGAAATCCTGGATCCGCGCCTGGCTCTACCTGATCGTAAATACTTGACCCCCGCCCTCCCTGACCATAATTAAATGCCTGAAACCCGTGAGCTTCCAGGGGCTACGCCCCTGGACCCCACCAAAGGCCCTAAGGTGGTGGCTATGCGGATTTTTTTCCTGCGCCCCCAAACTTTTTTGCTCATTACGCCACTGCATTCACAACCATACACACGCACACGGACACGCCCAATTAACAGAGCTAATAATAATAATAATAATAATAATGATAATGATCATATAATAATGATATTGATAATAATGATGAATGAATATATAAATAGTAATACTATAATTAAAGCCTGCAGTAGCGAAGCATCGATCTCCCACTGCCTATGAGCCGTTATGCAAATTGTCTATGCGACGCGGGGTTACAAATTATCAATAGTAATAAACCATAGATGTTACATTCATATCGTTTGGTTTGCACACAGCGCATACACACGAACCCGGAAAGAGTCAAGTTTGGAAGGGCGTGACGCTTATATATATATATATATATGCGGGGAATAGCACGTTGACTTGAGTGTAGCTAGCCAACTTGTATTTTACAGCAATTTGACTGTTTTTTGAAATTATATTATCAGTTTACACATGTACCAGTGATACATGCCAACATTTGACATTGGCGTTGACGATGAGTGTTTCGTCTTGCGTGTATTCAAGTAGGAAAATAATAAACAGAATTGACTTCCTTCTGATTTGGTGGTAACGGCCGGTGTACCCCTATATACGTCGGAATATAAGGTAAGCGTATCAAACAGTAATCCTATACCAAACACCTTAATACCGTACGTAGCTTCTCGATCTAATTTTTGTTTGGTTTTTGTATTTTTGATTTAATGCTTGAGTTGTTTTGTTTATGTCTGTTTGTTTGTTTCTTGATTTTGTTGGAGGAAGGGGGGGGTGTTCGAATATTTCGGACGCAATTTTAAGCTACGTTGAAGAAAAGACATTTTGTCATAAAACGAAACTCGTATAGATTTACTTCAAGTTTCTGATTTGTTTCACTCTCTTCATCCAGGTGCTTGACTTGAGCCTGCTGGCCTACTATCTAAATTATATGTACAGTAGACACAATCGAACAAGAAAATATGGTATTCAATTTTCATATGCTATTTGTTTGTCATATATGATATCATATGTTTGCAAAACAAACATGTACATGTCGTCTCCGGACACCTACCCCTGGACATCCACTCCCCGGATAACCACGCCTAGGATAACCACTCTCTAGAACAACTACCCCCTAGGACAACTACCCCGGACAACTACCCCTAGGAAAACTACCCCCATACAACTACCCCCTAGGACAACTACCCCTAGGACAACTACCTTTAGGACAACTACCCTGACAGCTACCCAGACAGACACCCTAGGACAACTACCCTCGGACAACTACCCCTAGGATAGTTGTCCGGGGTAGGTGTCCTAGAGGATGGTTGTCGTAGGGGGTAGTTGTCTGGGGGTAGTTGTCTGGGGGTAGTTGTCCTTGGGGGCAGTTGTCCGGGGGTAGTTTTCCTCGGGGGTAGTTGTCCTAGGGGTTGTTGTCCGGGGGTAGTTGTCCTATAGGGGTAGTTGTCTGGGGGTAGTTGTCCGGGGGTAGTTGTCCTCGGGGGTAGTTGTCCTAGGGGTAGTTGTCCGGGGGTAGTTGTCCTCGAAGGTGGTTATCCTATGGGGTAGTTGTCCGGGGAGTGGTTGTCCAGGGGGTAGGTGTCCTAGAACCTGTACATGTATGTGCATTTTAATCTACTTTCTGCCAAATGAATAAGGATCGAAAAATAATGACTGAAATACCCCCAAATTATAACAAAACACACTCGAGCAATACATCTGGGTTTAAGAGCAATTTCAACACTGCAGAGCTAATAGAAATCATGTTCAGATTATCTCAAAAGCAGGGGAAGAAAAGAAGCCTAGTAAAATGGCTGTAAGTTAATTCATGTCAAATTCATATTGCCTCAGGAATACATCTATGACAGTGCATCTAAATATATATTTGTTTGAATAATCAATTAATTCACTGTTGTCTTTCAAAATGATCTTCTACAAGCTTAAAGTACAAGTCCACTTCACTGAAAAGTTGAGCTGATTAGATAGACAAAAATCTAAAAAGCCCAAATATAACTTGGTTTTGGAAAATGGTGCTCAGATTTATTTTTAATAATTTTTTTTAATGAGCAAAAACAAGTTAATGAGCGAATCGGTTGTGACGTAGGGTCCTCACAACACAGATTCGTAATGTAACAAATTTAATGCATACGTCTTTGTGAAGTGCCTCGATACAAACTATTTCATTCACCTGATAAGAATAATGAAACACTATTATTCTTATCAGGTGAATGAAATAGTTTGTATAGAGGCACTTCACAAAGACGTATGCATTAAATTTGGTTACATTACGAAAATAGCATATTGTCAGAATGTATACCGCTGGCACTTTCGTTGTGAGGAGCATACGTCACATCCGTACAGCAATATAAATGTTTTGCTCGAAATACCCGAAACAAAAATCGCTCTTGAAAATCACCTGATTGAAGTACGCCCGTGATATTTGGCAGTTTTAACCTTTGATTTATTTACAACATGTTATAATTTTTGAAAATCGGAGTGGACTTGGGCTTTAAACACTGTGAACATGACGGACAAAGAAAGAGGACAAAATATACTTTGCTTTTCAACAAAGGAACACTTCACTGCTATTATGTAAAATAAGTAGAACAGGTGAATATGCATGTGACACCTGTTCTACACATTGTTACATAATAGCAGTGAAGGGATGTTCCTTTGTCTACCACAGCAATTGTTGAGGGTAGAATGAGGAACCGTATATTTTGTCCTCTTTCTTTGTCCGCCATGTTGACAGTGAAAGTCATTTAATGTCAAGAATGGGAAAATACAGAATGTAGTGAAACTGGTTGATCTACTGAGTAATGTTGACGGTTGTCAATGTCGACTAGGGTGCAAACCCTATTATTATTATTAATATTTACTATTATTATTATTACTACTAGTAGTCTATACTACTACTACTACTACTACTACTACTACTACTACTACTTCTACAACTACTACTTCCACTACTACTACTTCTACTATATAATTACTACTACTACTACTATTACTACTACTACTACTACTACTACTACTACTACTACTATACTTCTGCAACTACAATTACTTCTACTACTTTTTCTACTATTACTAACTACCACTATTACTAATACCACTGTACTACTACAACCATAACTGTATTACAGGTCATGTTTGTACTAATAATATTACTACATATAGTAGTATTAATACTAATAATACAACAACATCTACAATTACTACAACAATTATAACTAGCTACTACTTCTGCTGCTGCTGCTGCTACTACGTACTACTACTGCTACTTTTACTATTACTACTACTACTACTACTACTACTACTACTACTACTACTACTTCTATTTCTACTGATACAACATGTAATATTGCTACTTTATATTCCCCAGTCATTGCTTATAACAAACAAAACTTATCAGGTAGTTTACGAAATAAAACACTGTGATATTTTCACTATTCTCTTCTTCTGGTTATTTAATCATAACTATATAACAAGTACAACTAATACTAGTAGTACAATTACTACTGCAGTACTGCTACTACTTCTACTACTTCTACTTCTAATATTAACTACTACTGCGACTACTATATTATTACATGTACTACTAATAATAATTTTATTTATACTACTACTAGCCAAAACTCCTACTTATACTGTATTTCATTACTTAACAGCCTTTTAACTTCTTATCTCATGATGTGGAAGATCTCTCTGCTCACTGTCTTGTCCATTTCAACATTTTACATAAATACGATGTCTAAGATGCATATACGGTTGTCTCGACAGCACATAAACATCAGAGGTTTACTAACCTCAAAGGTATTGACAGTGGACTTTCGTGGGAAAAGGTAGCATCCCAAGTAAACTTTGTCCATTCTGAATGACTCAATGACAAGGCTTAGCTTAACAAAGAACATGAAATAAGCCAAAATTGTGTCATCTGATCATACAAAGAGAAAATCATAAACTTTTCAAGCAAATGAGCCCTTTTAAAGCATAGGTTGACATTTTCACTATTTTTACGCAATTGCACAAAATAATGCAAATAGGTTTGCGGACTGAAATAACAGTTCGTAACAAGCCTTTAGGCTTTTCACCCCAGTGAATGCTGCACCCCAAATATATTGGTACTTAAGGATTTTGACAATGCTTTTTGAAAAGGCTGCTACGCGCCTAGTCATCCATGGCGGCAGAGTTTTGAGTAAGGTATTATTACACGGAATATAAGTTACCATTTAATACAAATTATAATTCAATGCCATACAGGTTTTTATCTGTAAATGGGAATCAATCAAAGTAGGGTATACATTTGACATACAAACTGTATGCGTACATGATAACTTCCAAACAATCTTAAGTCTACATGTTCATTCGTTCCTTTCTCACTCCTTTCGCGCGCTCTCTCTCTCTCTCTCCCTCTCTCTCCTAGCTCTCTTTTGATCAGGCTGCCGTGATTAAAGGCTACTTGAGTGCATTGCACGAGAGGGAAATGATGGATTGTTGTAAGGACAGAAAAAAGAAGAAACAAATTAACTAAACATACAGTAAATAATATCGTTCAAACAATCTCAATATCTTAAACTCGGGCAATTTTTCCGATACCAGCTTGCCCATGCATGCATTGTTACTCCCAAATATTTGTTTGTGAGCGTGTGCGTGTACCTTCCACACCCACAAACACACTAGTATAACCTATACGTTCACATGCAGACATTTCAAACCTACAATCATGCTTCCCGCACACATTTCTTTCCTAATTCCGTTCATTTTCACCCTCGATCTCTACCGGTTTCTAAATAGCATATACAGTCCAGTTAATGCACACTGTACTAGCTATATTTCTCTCCCTCTCTCCATTTCTCATTCATACCCACACACATAGATACACCCACAAACACATCCTCTCACTCACACACGCACACACAACACACACACGTGATATCTCCCCCTCACTCACTTTATAGCCATACCCACATTATCTACACGCACAATGCCCCTCCAATCCCCAGCCCACACCCGCCATCGGATCAATTCAAGAGTCCTAAGAGTTGATTGGTCATAGAGATTGAGTATTAAAGATCTGATGAGATTGCAACTGAGGCATTATGCAAGTTGTCTATGCGACGTGGGAGGGGGGGGGGCACAAATTATCAATAGTAATATAATATACCCCCAAAATTACATTCATATCGTGTTTGGTATGCACGCATACACACGACCCTGGCAATAGACTTAGACTCATGATAAATTTGTTTAACAGTTGATTCCGCTCGGTTGATTCTATTGTTCGGATTATTTAGCAGAGGGAGATAGAAGCTGATATTCTCATGACAATTAAACAACCTTGTATTATTATTCTTAAATTTTGTTCATCGTCTCTACAATGCTATTTGAACAATATTTGATGACAAAAGACGGCACTCTGATATGCTACCATTTTTATGTAGATGTCACAGAATTGCTACATTATTTATAGTAAATTTCTGAGAAGCATCCCAATAAATCACATGTAAAAGAGATAAACAAAGGGTAAGGATCCACAATCTTTTTGACAAATGGTGTAAAGATGAGAAAAATTTGATCTATGTTAATTGTTAGAGTCAGGTTCCAGTGCCTCCCCATGCTTAAGTTTCAAATATCGCACTTCTTCGCATCAAGCAGAAGTAGATAGGCTAGATGCTGTTCGGTTCTTAGGACAATTACCCCATGGACAATCAACCCCGGCCAATTACTAGTGAGACAATTATCCCCAAGGACAATTACCCCCCGACAAAATTAAAACCAACTTACTATCTGACAGGGTTGACTTCCCCTTTAATGAACAGGAGGTTATTTTCGGGGTAATTGTCCTCGGGGTGGTTGTCCTTGGTTGTCCTGGGGGAGGGGGTAATTTTCAGGGGTGGGGTTAATTGTATTCGGGGGATAATTGTCCAGGAGGTGATTTTTCGGGGGGTAATTTTCCGGGGGGTTATTGTCCTTGAGGGTAGTTTTCCGGGGGTAATTTTCCGAAGGTGATTGTCCAGGGGGTAATTGTCCTGATACAAGACTGTTCTATTATAAAATCATTGCTATCTTCAAAATGAGGTGAGCTGAATTGCAATTATTCAATATTTGTGCTAAGTTGTCTTCTTTCAAACATGACTAGCATGATGACATTTTATTCTCTTAAAAAAAGTGAAGTGCAGAACTTGTAGATCATGTCGAGATTAGATTTGTTCGGTCATCCACAAACTTGTTCAGGGATAGCCTACATGTTTGTATTCACTCTTTGCATCTGACAAATTTTTAACTGTAGGATGGTGACTGAATGTTTATGAATTGTGCATGTATGTGACGGTTGGTTTAAATTTATCAGAATTGCTCTAATTTGTAAAATATTTTATCACTTTTGAGTAAAACTCAGTAGTAAGGACCCTTAGGTACAGGAGCATTGATGGTGCAGAGTAGGATGATGATCTGGTACATGTTTGTTAATCGCTATATCAGGCGACACTCATGGTTTATGAACGATTTTTAACTTGGCTATAGATTGACATTCAAAATTATATTGTCACCCTGTATACCTGTTTGTACTGTAAACAGCTTAATACATGTATTACATTAACAAAAATGGTTGTTCTACATGAGTGTTTTTTTAAAGTTAGTTTTAACCAGTTAATAACTTAGTAACTATATGAGCTAACATGAAAAGGTATGAATCTCAAGTAAAGATACCTACAAGGCATTGCTTGCTTTCAACTATGGGTGAATTATGAAGTACATGTAATGTGTTACCCGTATGTCTGAGAGAGAATTAAGAGAGAACAGAAAATGCATATATGCTTCAAAACAAATTATACTTTTGATATATCCCAGTATTACCTATAATAGTTTTCATGTTTACAGTGCTGTAGTCTTTATACAATAAGAATTATCTATGAAAATGCAGGTAGCAAATTGATAGCCGTGTATTCATAAGCAACCAAATTAGATATACGTATATATATATATATATATATATAATTATATATTGAACAGTTTTGCAGGCCTAACGTAATGTAATCAACGTTGAGTGTTAGTTGCAGAAAACAAAAGTTCCACTCATCTTGTTTTGTGTTCCTCCCACGTCATTATGTACAACATTGTGTTATACTTACACATGATGTATAACAGAATGAATGCATGCATGGCTTAATGACAACAAAAGAATGTTCAAAAGTACTTGTTCATCTCATTCACTTATCCAATAGATGAGAATACCACATTACAAATCAATCACAATATGGTTACTAGATAAACTTCTAAAGATAACCTTAAATTAAAGACCTTTGGTATTATAGCTATAACACACATATCATTCATGAAGGTAATAAGCAAATATGAATACACGCATGTTTAATCAAATAAAATTACACATAGGCCTACATCACACAAAAGCAGTAAAAAAAAAAATTAGGCCATATTCAGAGGTAAAGAGAAGGACTAAGAATGAATGAAGAACAAGATTCCAAAAAGTCGGGACAAGAAAATGAACAAGAAGAAAGGAGAAGGGGGGGGGGGGGGACAATATTTCAAGACAAGCTTAGGCTACACAGGCTTTCGAGTGATAAGCGGTATAAATAGTAAGTCTTTGATTCACTCTTAACCGATGAATATATACCACGTCCATATGGTATTAAGGTTTTATCACATTATAATTTTTGCATATCAGAAATATCTTCAATAAAAGAAGAAATGATCCATGGAAATAGCAAATACACTGTAGTTTCTAAGGCCAAATAACAAAAATAACGTGTTTGTCGTCCGGACTTTAAAAAAAAAGGAGGAGGCAGGGCATTACTATTTACTATTTTGCATATTTTTGCATTTTTTTCCAAGATGGCTGCCATGCTAATTATACATGTAGCTGGCCAAGCCTATTTATTCACAAATATTGTGCGATGTGAGTATTCTGATGCAATGTATGACAAAACAAATGATTTGTATCACTTTAGAAGCTATTTAAACAAAATGTACGTAGGCCTATACCACAGGCTTTTTTCTTTTTCTTCTGAATAGTAAATAGTTTTTAAAAAAGGAGACGGCGGCCAAAAAGGAGGCGGGCGGTGACGAGAAACACTTCATTTTTGTTATTTGGCCTAACTAGGAACTAACGGATCAGTTCGTAGAAGAAAAAGTTATAATGAGTCTCATTCCCTCCGACAGTAGACTAGTTGATTTAGTGTAGTGACTCATGAATAAACATCACTCTTCCACTTCTTCGCCCCGATAACTAATGCATAATTCATGAACATTCAGTTACGCTCAGACCCCATCTTCGTATGCGCGGGGCCTGTAGCGATCTTGCATTTTACAGCAAATTGGCTGGTTTTCGGCAATATAATATCAATTTATACATGTACCAGTGCCAATGATACATGCCAACATTTGACATTGGCGTTGACGGTGAGTGTTTTGTCTTGCGTGTATTCAAGCTATTATGAGAATGATAACCAGAATTTACTTCACTTCTAAGTTCTAGTTCTAACTCTTAAGTTTGATTTTGGTATAACTAACGTGTACACATTCGTCATGGCTAAAACTAAGGGTATCAAACAGCTAACAGTCTGCCCAGTGAGATGATATCATCTCCCTGGTCTCCATGGTCTGCCTATGCAATAAGTATCGTACGTACGTTGGCCTACTGGGGGCCGCGGGGTTGTAATTGATTTTTCAATTTTTGATTATGTTATAAAGATTTGCTGGAAAGGAAAGTATCCTTTTCTGGTGCTTTATTGTTCTTTCATGCTTGAGTGAGTTGATTTGTTTTGTGTTTGTTTCTTTGCTGATTTTGTTCGGGAAGGGGGTATCTGAATATGGATGCATCCATTTCAAACACATTTAGAACATGTGGGATTTTTATGCCTCCACCCACTGAAGGTGGTGCCGGAGGCATTATGTTTTGTGTTTATGTTTGTGTTTCACCATAGGAAGACAATTTGATTGGATTGTGGGATATATGTATAGGTCCAAGGTCAGGGGTCAATCTCTGAATTAATTACAGGTTCAATCCTTGTTTATATCGCAATATCTCGATCAAGAACTACTCAAAGTATGAACTTCATGCAAACTTGATAACAGTATAAACTAATGTAGGAAGACAATCAAATTAGTAAAAGGTCATAGAAGTCATTTTCTTAATTATTTCGATATCTCAAGAACCACTTGAGGTATGAATTTCAAACTTTGTGGCAGCGTGTATTATGATATAGGAAAACAATCTGGTTATAGATTTTGGGGCAGGTCAAAGGTCAAAGCTCATATAGGGGCCAATCCCTGTATTATACTTTTTATCACGATATCTCAAGAACCACTCAAGGTATGATCTTCAAACTTGGTGACAATATATCAGCATAGTAAGACGATCTGATCTGACTAGGTTTTGGAGTATGTAGGGCAAAGGTCATAATATGAACTTCTGAAATTACAAGTATTAGCCCCTAGGACAATTACCCCCTCCCCCTGAAAATTCCCCCGTTTATTATAGGGGAAGTTGGCCCTGATAATAAGTTGATAATTGTCCTTGGGGGGTGGTGGAATTGTCTTACGGGCAATTTTCTGGGGGTTATTGTCCATCTGGTAATTGGCCGGGGGATGATGGTCCAGGGGGTCCTAGAACCAATTAAAGCGTAAGTATATGGTCCAAGGTCAAAAGTCATAGAGGTCAATTTTGAAAATAAAGATATTAAACTTGTTATCACAATATGTCAAGAACTTCTTGAGGTGTGAGCTTCAAACATGGTGATAGTATTACCTTAGGGAGACAATCCAATTTTTAGCTCACCTGAGCCCAATCTCAAGTAGGCTATTTTGATCTATTTTTACATTCATAAACTACAATTTCAATTTCTTCTAATAAATGCATGGCTGGATTTTAAGTAAACTTGGTAGGAATCATCCTCTGGCACGGGAGATTTGAAGTTGTTCAAATGGGGTATATATATTATGCTCCCAAGGGGGTTTGGGATAAGCACCCCCCCCCCTAAAAAAAAATGCCCTCTGGTTTACATTTTTGACTTCAGAAGAAAAACAAATTAAACAATGCATGGTCAGATTTTAACCAAACTTGGTAGGAATCATCCTTAGGTAAGGGAGATCTAAGGTTCTTCAACTGGGGTATGTACCTTCAAGGGGAGGGGGCCTCCCCAAAGTTCCTCACTGGTAGTAATTGCACATTTTCTACTTCTTCTTGAAGCCCATGCCTGGATTCCATCCAAAATTTGTAGGAATCACCTGCAGGAAAGGGAGATCTAAAGTTGGTCAAATGGGGTATATATGCCCCCAAGGGGGCTTAGGAGCAGCCTTAAATATCCACCTTGTAAACAGCAATGCGAGCATGGGAAAGCTTTAAAATATGTGCATGCGCGAATCTTGAACACTGTCGAGAAATGGCAGAAATTGTTCCATTTGAATGAAGGATGTCTCTTCGAAATGCCTGGTTATAGGCCCTACCCTCTTTTTATTTCATATTCTGATTGATCATGAAGTGTAGATTTGACTTACATGTATACCAAAATGTTGGTATGGATTCTGGCCACATTTTAGGAATCATTTTTATATGGAGAAGACCCAACTTCATACCTGCCCCTGCAGGGTACTTGGAAACAGCTCTACTGTTTCAATAAATGCTGGTGCCAAAGGGATGGGATTTAGGTCTCTTATTGCAAGCCCCCTATTGGGAGTAGCACCCCTTCCCTACCCCCACCCCAAAAACCCTCTGGTTTATATTTTTGACTTCATCTAAAAAAAATGCATGGCCAGATTTTCACAAAACTTGGAAGAAATCATCCTTAGGCAAGGGAGATGTAAGGTTGTTCAAATAGGGTATGTATACTACATACCCCCTCCCAAAGTTCCTCAGTGGCAATAATTCCATGTTTACTTTTTCTTGAGAACCCATGGCTGGATGCTAAACAAAATTAGTAGGAATCACCTGCAGGAAAGGGAGATCTAGAGTTATCCAAATGGGGTATATGCCCTCCAGTGGGCTTTGGGGCAGCTTCAATATCCACCCGAGTCCAAACAGCAATGCGACACGGCAGAATTAACTGCTACTACTACTACTACAACTACTAACTCACTAGTCCTACTATTACTACTACTCTAACCAGTGGCAGATCCAGGGGGGCAAAAAAAACAGGTAAAAACACCCTTTCTTGTAAAAAAAAAAAAGAAGATGGGCCAAAATTTTTTTTTTAAATGAGTGCTCACTACACCCCTCCCCCCCCCCCACTGAGCGAAAAATCGACCGGCACGATTTTCCAATTTTCAATTTTAGGAGGCAAAAAAAAAAAAAAAAAATTGTGTTCACTACCCCCGCTGAGCAGAAAATCTGTTTTCGCACGAGGTGGGCCCCTTTGGCCCCCTCCCTTGGCCCCCTCCTTGTCACCGGCTGGATCCACTTCTCATACTACACTGGACTACTACTACTTCTACTATACTTTTTTCCAGTCATTACTTATGCAAATAAAACATACTAGATAGTTTTAATAATAAAACAATGTGGGCTATTTAGATTGACTATTCTCTTTTTCTTTTATTTAATTGCACTTACAGTCGACCGTTTTCAATAAATATGTTACTGTATAAGTGTGGACATTATCAAAGCTATTTTTCATTACTTAATGTAGGCCCCCCTACCATTATTTTCTTCCAGATCCTGGCTTGTTCCTGGGACTGAGTCAATTGATTTGCCAAGATGCCTGTATCACTAAGTGAGTGGAGGGTCCGAATCGGAACATTCGTTCATTGGATTAGGGAGTATGAGGTTAAGGAGAGGAGAGAAAGATTGCTTAAAGAAAGGATTCGGAGACTGAAGGTTCTTTGCGAGAGACTTGAAGCGAAAAAGGGTGATTCTGGAGAGGACTTCGAAGATGACAAAAGCAGACAAGATGGCCCTGATCCCAAGGGATGTCCTCATAAAACTGCGAACATTCGGTCGTCAGGAAACTCATCAGATATCAAGAATTTACTAACTTCATGTGATCAGTGCATACAAGATTTATTAACAGCAAGTGATTCTCGTATCAAGGAGATACTCACTCCTTCTGGTTGTAGCATCAAAGAACTCATTACCCCAAATGACTGTAGCATCAAAAGTCCAAACACGTTGAATGGTTCGACTATCAAAGATGTAATCACACCGAACGATTCTGGTATCAAAGGGCTACTTACGACAAATGATTCTAGAATTCAAAATCTGGTCGAGGTAAATGACGACTTTAGAATTCAAGATCTAGTCAAGGCAAATGATGATTTTAGAATCCAAGATCTACTCAAGACAAATTATTCCAGTATCAGGGATCCAATTACACCAAAATATTGTAGTACAAAAGATGTAATCGTATCAAAGAATGCTAGCACTAAAGCGCTTGATACCCCAAATGATTCTAGCACCAAAGAGTTAACTTCGTTAAATGCTTCCAGTATCAAAGATCTCATTACACCAAATGATTCTAGCATCATAGATCTAATCACGTCAGGATATTCTAATGTCAAGGATCTAATCATATCAAATGATTCAAAAGTCGATTGTCTACTAAGTCCAAATGAGACCAACATTAAACGGCTAATAAAGCCAGACGATGACTACATTGAAGAGCAGCTTGCACTAGTTTATGATTATGTCAAAACAGTAGGTACATCAGATGATGAAAGCATAGAGCAAGATACCCAAGTTGGTGATTCGGAAGAACAGCATATGTCTGATTTTTCAATTTCACCGCGTCATAGTCTGTCAGACGCTTCCTTGAGGGAGCTACTCGCATCCTCCTATCCGTCCACGAAAGACCTTCGGACTCCAACTTTTTATTTGAATGCTGATCTCATCATACAGACTTCTTACATCAAAGACCATGAAACCCAATCAGATGTTTCTGTGAAAGAGCTATTATCACCTGGCTCAGGAACTACAGTATGCCAACCATTTGCACCATGTGATGATTTTTTGGTGGAGCTCCTAAAACCAACTGTGTCTGCAAGCAAAGATCTTCCTTCAATTGACCTTTGTTGCCATGAACCTGACCGACGAAATGAGCCATTTTCTGAAGAGAGTGGCAAACTACCTCATTTTGTGGGCAAAGAGCAACATCCTCGACCTGATACTTTCACCAAGGAAGCAACTGATGATGAACTCCTCAAGGAGCATCGTACATCATCGGGAAGCTGCAAGAAGTCACAGACTGACACCAGTATTCTCATAGCAGACAAACGCAGTCCAGTGGTTCTATTCATCTCAAGAAAAAAATGCATCAGCAACAGATATGTAGAGGTGGGTACACATACTATTTTAATCATCCCTTTATATTAACCCATTGTTAACTGGATCCAGAGGCTCTAGGACAATTGGCCCCAGGGACAATCATCCCCCTGGCCAATTACCAATGGGACAATTACCCCCCAAGGACAATTACCCCCGGAAAATTACCTCCCAAGGACAACCACCCCTAGGACAATTACCCCACCCCCTGAAAATGACCCTCCGTTGACAATCAACCCCCCATCCCCTCCTGAGGACAATAACCCCTCGAAAATTAAAACCGGCTTATTATCAGGGTGGACTTCCCTTATCATGAACAGGGGGTAATTTTATTTTCCGGGGGTAATTGTCCTAAGGGCTAATTTTCAGAGGTGGGGGGTAATTGTCCTAGGGGGTGGTTGTCCTTGGGGGGGGGTAATTTTCCGGGAGGTAATTTTCTGGGGGTTATAGTTCAGGGGGCATTGGTCCCGATACGATTTTAAAGCCTTTGGCCGTCAATGGGATAAGTAATTGTAAAAGTGCAAATAATGTGAAGGAAAAAATGTAAGCAAGAAGGAGAGAAGCATCAAGTTGATGCCATCAACAACAAAACATATTGTCGCAGAAAGGGCACCAGATAAAAGATTTGTACCTTAGTTTTGACTGTTTCAACCCTTGCAGGACACAAATTTTTCAAGGGCTCAATTAGTTCCAGTTTTAGTTTTATTTTCATTTCCAACAGAACAAGCAATATAAACAATTATAACAAGAAGTCAAACACAGAAATCAATATACATTAATATAATGCGTTTTTAAAATCATTAATTAAATTACTATAGGGAATGTATACATTTGGTGCGAGTTATGCTTCTTTTTTTAAAGTAAAAACTGTGGAAATGGAGCGCTCCACTGAGAAGCATGTTGTTCTGCAAATTCGCAAGAAAAATATTATTCTTTCATTGCTACCTTATTCTGGTATATAATTCAATGTTTTTCAAAATAATATACATTTCAAAGTACTTTGTCTGGAAGTTGGAAACCGGCAACATTTGATAGAAAAATAATGATTTTGAACCTCTTAACATGTTGCCAATTTTACTATTTAAATAATTATTTTCCAAAAAAAAAAAATCTTATCAAACGCTATTTGGTCATGCAATAAAAAATGGACACAGTACATGTGTTCATATTTTTTCCCCTTTTTTTATACATGCATTTGGTACATTATTTAGGTTCTGGGTCAAAGGACATTGAGTCAAACCACAAAATGAGGAATGACTGTCTCAATAGGGTTTAAAGACCATTGTCCTAGAGCGATTAATGATGAATGAAATGGAAGAATTGTACACAAGCAAATAAATATATTCTCTTGATTAGGTGAACAGCAATAAAACAGCATTTCCTCTTTAGATATTATTTCACCGTCTTTTCTCTCTTTTTGTTATAGAAACAGATGAGAGAATCTGCATCATCTTGTCATGGACCGTCCTTGAAGTCGAAGACAGATTTGATATCTGGACAGATTCCTTCTCTCTCCGAACTGCTCCTCTTTAAATCTGGTGATGTAGAGCTCAACCCAGGCCCACCTAAAGCGTAAGTCTCTAATATTTCTTCAGCTAAATATCACTTTCAACTTTGCATTATGAGTGTACCATTCTTTTTAGTAGACTGCAGTCAAAATGTTGAATTTTATACGAAAATATAAGTAAACACTTCTGGCCTGTTTCTAGCATGTTAAGTTCCAAAATGTGCTACATGTACATCCACTTCAGTTCGGTTCAAGAACTTGATACATCCATTAATAAACAATGGTCTGCTCCAGGAACTGACCAATTTTTAGACTTTTAAAAGTAGTTGATTAATTACAGGATAAAAAACATAAAAACTGACACCTGGGTTTCTTTAGGAAGTGATTGTTTTGTCCCAATACGTAATATATATTTCAAATTGATAATGCAAAGTAGGTGTATTAAAAAACTCTTTCTCAGAACTTAGTTTTACGGATGTAGCATGTTTGGAACATGAGGTGTAATCTGTCGGTGATATTTCAGGAAGTAGATTAAGGGAGGCTAAACATATGAACATCAGGTGATACTCTGCCTATTTTAAATGATAATTGAAACTTTATATGATGTACTACATTGTACATATCATTTGTTTCTTCCTTAAATTCTATTTTGTTCTGTTGTTCGATAATTCTAGATATATATGTACATGTATATATTTTCAACTAGACCAATAGCCAAAGACATTGAATATTAAAACCATGGACCCTCCCACAAACTAACTAAAATGATATCGGTTGCATTGAAGTGAAAATGAGGCATAGACTTTGGTGTCTCACCGCACCAACCGATTTACATAAATATATATTATGAGACAATAATTTAAAGCAAACTCACTCCGTTCAGATGCAATTGATTTATTTAATATGAACTCCTTTTAAATATAGAGTACCGAAGTGCGATGTCATATACTGGCCAAGTTGTCAAGGTTGCTGGTTCCAAACAATTTTGTACTAAACAATGGTGTGGTGATCACACCAGCCCCAACACTGAATTTGCCCTGCTCCAGCCCGTTGCTCAGTAGCAAGTTTGACCTATCCTTTCTTTCTCATCAATTTTTCTGTTAGAGCTGGGTGGAGCTTGGAGTTAGAGAGAGAGTTGCTGTCATTAGTAAAAGAGGTTTCTCCGGAATACTACTACGACTTGTGCAATGCTCTAGATGTCTCTTACGCACAAAGTCAAGTGATTTTAACAAAAAACCTCTTAGATGTGTCCAATGCACTGTATGAAGTCATCTGCAGCTGGGGAGTCAAGCAGAGGGATGGCACTAATTACAAGAGACTTCTAGCTGAAAAACTCAGGAGTGTACATTTAGATGCATTGGGTACAAAACTAGTAGAAGGTGAGTGCGCTGTGCAATTTATTTCACGCGACTGTCTGTCAGGGGCACTCCAAGTCAATAGTAATCCATGTATTTCAACAAGCATATCACTTGTTCTGAGGCCTTATTTGCATGTGGACATGGAGGGGGGGGGGGGGTAATGACGGGCATTCCCCTTCCCTCCAATCTCTTCTTAACGTACGTACATGTTAATATTACAATTTTTATTTTGACATGACATTATATATTTACACAATATTCTAGTGTATTTAGTAACACCCGTTTTCACTGAATTTATCTATACTAGATATTTGAAAAGGAGTAAATAATTTGGCCACATTTTTTTTTGAATTTCCACAAAAAAAATGTCTCCACTGTCATTTAGCTATTATGCCTATGTGGAGATACTAGAACTCCTTGTTATATTCTCCTCATTGTTGAATTTCGGCTTCATGAGCTGTAAACACCACTGTTTCATAAGGTCAGCCAAGCAGCGGGTTACCTTTTACAAAACTATCCATGATTTGTAATATGTTTATCAAGATAAACATTTGATAATCTTTTTTTTTGTTTACCTCGCAATAGTTCCTTACTTAACTTTAAAATTCAGTTACTTTTTTCCTGATTAGAAATTGAGTGTGTGAGTGGGGAGAGGGGGAGGGGGCATGTGCCCCTTGAAATATGCTAATGGTCTGTCATAAGAGTTTACTGGTTAGAAATGGAAAAGCATCAATTTTAATGTGAGAATTCAACAAGAAAAGCAATTATGTAATTGCCTAAACATTTTGTGGGGCATAAAAGCAAGATTTTGGGGAAATTACTGAAAACACAGTTACACAGGCATCAATCAGTATAATTTTGGGACCATGGGAGGGGGCACAATTCACTCGTCTTTTTTGTTCGAGGCCTGTCACGTTTAGTAGTAGATTTTCTTTTTAAATTTGCCTGAAAGAATTCTTCGTCAAATTAAAACTTCTGAGCTGTTCATTTGTATTTATGATTTGATCATATTTCCTGTAAATATTGATCAACATGACAATGTTGAATTGCATATTTATTTTAAAGAGCATTCAATTTAGATACAGTTGTCTCATTTTAAAGGGATTGGGTAACTTTGTCTCAGATTCTGAAACAAAATCCTGGATTTAGCTCATGCTGCAATGATAATTATAAACCTTTAGGTCAGTCAGGAACCCCATGACTTTTACAAGCCGATCGCCTGTCTGATTATCAAGATATTTATGATTGGAAATCGAAATTTAAAAATCCGTTTTCCTAACACTACAGTCTATTGGGGAAAATGAGTATGTTAAAACCGGTCACTCAAAGATTTTTACTTTTTTGAGGCACTTCATGATCATTTTGAAGCGCAATTTTTTTAGGGCTTCAATATTACACAAAATCACAGACACTGATAACACATAGGCCCATGCATCTCGGAGTTAAACATTGTTAAACGATGCCTTTAACTTATAGGTGGATATATATACTCGACACAAGACACCCCAACTCAGTGCGAGTATACATGATCAAGTCCCGCAAATAGTTACAGTGTGAAATGCTGTTATATTTTGGAAGCAGTATGGAACTGATATCTAATGATAGCAATTATACTTGAATACATTTAGATGTCAATTCGAATATTAAAGGGCCAGGAGTGAGGCCAACATACTAAAACCATACACTGACAATTAACATATCTAACGTTTCAAAATTTGTTCATGAAATCGAGATTGTTCAAAAACCTGTTTAAAAATTGGTTGAAATACTTTGGGAAAAGTTTAATTTGTCGAGTTTAATATGTTGAGTTTTTGCATGTTTACGTGCACATATGCGTCATTCATAGTTGGGCAAAAAAACTATAATGTTCATTTGTACAAACAATTGGAACAGCCTGTCATTGCTATATGGGCTTAATTTTTCTATCGGGATGACCATTATCTGTATATCAACTGTCCTATGGTTTTAATTTGTGACCGAATGAAAAGAACGAGCGCAAAGTTTGTCACTTTATTTTGGTGGCAGCTTCAGCTTCCTTATGAACATACATTATATGGCTACTAATAAGACATCTCTATGCAAATATACCACTTTACTTCCCCAATATGCGATGGCTCCAATATCGGCAATTTCAAAATATTTGGAGCTGCAGCCCTCTCCCACTTTTTTCTCGTAAACCTATGTACGCTCTCTCCTCCTTTATAATTGTAGGAGACCGGTGCTTCAAAACAGTGCATGGTATCCTCATCAATATTGAAAATTAAAAGTATAAACTATGTACAGCAGAAAATAGATATCAAGTCACCATCATTGTCAAAAACTGCATGACAGTCTGTTTTGCTAGTTAAGTAGTCAGTTTACTCTAAAATTAATACACGGCGCAGAATTCGCTATTGCCAATACCCCCAAATGCCCGGATGTGCGCCCCTTGGATGTAATTTCGAGCCACTTACAGGACTTACATACTTCCAGTGTAGGGTGCATGCATGCGGTGCGCGCGGTACACATATTATTCATGCGCAATATACGTATCCATAAGCTATTTCTCGATTCCTCTCTTGTCGGCTGCTACTGACTTCCTTGGATTCCTTGAATAAATACTTATGGAATCCCACAGCATGTCCATCATTTTGTAATTGTTCTTTCTCAAAATGCCGCGGACAGAGTCGCGATCGTGCAGTGATTTCAAACTTGTCTTGCCTTCAGAGCAACTTTTTTCAGGTCGCGCGCTGTGTAGGGTTTGTTGGGAATTTTACCAAAGTCACATCTCTCATCCAGGGATATCTCTGAAGGTTTTTTCCTTTAATTTATTTTTGTATGACCGGTACATAGCAGATTCACAGTATCGCACCATATTGCAACTGACAAATCAGTTTATGAAAATAGAAAATTACGTAGATATACTAAAAAAGAAACCGAAGACGAAGTGAAAGGTAGCACCATCCAACTATTGCAATGCGCTATAGAGAGTTGACTACTGAGTGTCTTTAACAATACGGAGTTGGGCCAATGTTAGTCTGCAAGCACAGACCCTAATCTGACACTTTATCAAAAAATCATTGTGCCTTGAGAGAAGCCTAGCCCAGCTACCTACTGGTTGTGTCAATATAGGAGCAGCTATAGTACATGGCCTATGGTAGTCTTATAGTGCAGACTCTCTTTTACGACTGACCAGGTTTTGTGCCTGCAAACTAGGCTAACGTAGGGCCAACGTGTACTGTTATGTTCAAGGTTTCAAGGTTTCGAGGTTTCTTTATTTGTCCACGTAATATAACAAAATCAAATGAACAGGTAATGTACAAAGATACAACAAATAATTATACAATTATTGTTCAAATAAGTAATTTAAGATTGGCACATTGGTGAAAACATAGTGGAGGAGTCTATTAAAAAAGCATGGCTTGTATTTTATAGACCCCTTGAGAATAAAAAAGGTTGCAAGTGCTCTGTAATATAAATTTAAAACAATATGTATAAATGCTTAGGTAATCCTACACCGCCCCACGCTACAAAGCAAAAAGGTTGTCTTTAACATTGGTGTATACAGATAATTTCTACGGATGTCGGAAATAATAGCAAATGATGATCTTTCTAGCAGAGAAGAAAGATAGAGAGAGAGAGAGAAAGTAAGAAAGAGAAAGTGGAACATGAAGCATGAAGGAAGAAGGACGGGGACATTACACACTATGGTTACTTTTGCAATGTTTCGATACTATCTTACTATTAGGTTTATCTTTTATTTTTGTTATTATTGTTCCAAAAGCTGTTATCCCTAAACATGTTGACGTTTTAACAAATGTATCTATCTAGAAGGAATTTTTTGAGTCTACGTTTAAATGAAAAAATAGTAGGAGCTGATTTAATGTTATCATTCAATGAGTTCCATAGCTGTGGTCCGGTATATGTACAAGTCTTTTGAGCAGCGACGGTTCTGATCTGTGGTAGATGAAACTGGTCCGATTGTCTAGTGGGGTACTTGTGTACTTCATTGTTTTTAATAAATAATTGCAACAAGTTTCCTGGTAATTGATTTTTGTCCAAATGGTACATAAAACAACCGAGATTATACAAATATAATTCATCAATTTTTAAGACCTTATTATTATAAAAGAGAGTGTTAGTGTGAGAATGATAGCTTTTGTTGCAGATGATTCTCATTAGCCTTTTTTGTAGTAATATGAGTTTATTGAGGTTTTGTTTAGTAGAGTGGCCCCATGCGAGTATTCCATAGTTCAAAATGGATAGGACAAGAGTACAGTATAATATATGGAGGGTGGGCTGTGGGAAGAAATGTTTAATTTTATTAATGACACGGGTGTTACGCGATACCTTCTTACATAATTGAGTAACATGGGATTTCCAAGTCAGACGGTCATCAATTATAATACCAAGAAATTTTGTATTAGTAACCTGGGTGAGTGCATGTGTGTTGAGAATTGTAGGTTCAGGAAGTGTAGTTATACTATTGCTAAATATCATGAAATGGGTTTCATCAAGATTTAGTGAAAGTTTATTTGCTGAGATCCAAGTTGCTACTTCTTTTAATTCAGTGTTAACAATTTCGGAGAGCTGGTGTGGATCCTTATTGGTGTAAAATAAATTTGAATCGTCAGCAAAGAGTATAAAGGATAATAATCTAGATGAGAGATACAAGTCATTAATATATAATATGAATAATAGCAGGCCTAGTATGGAGCCTTGTGGTACACCGCATGTTATGTAACATGAGGTAGATGTAAAGTTGTTGATAACTACAAATTGTTTCCTTTTAGTGAGGTAATTCCTGAACCACCCCAAGGCCTTTCCTCTGATTCCATAATGATTGGCCCAACATCGCCAACATGACGTTGGGCCGGCGGGCCAACGTTGGCTCGACAGCGACAAATTGATGTTGGGCCAACGTCGATCAAACATCAAGCCAACGTTATGCCAACCCTTTTCCCGCCATGTGCGGACGTTGGGCCAACTCCTTTTCCACCATGTGCCGATGTTTGACCAATGTTTGACCAATGTTATGCCAACCCCTATCCCACCATGTGCCAACGTTGGGCCAACCCCTTTTCCACCATGTGCCGACGTAGGTCCAACGTTATGCCAACCCCTTTTTCACCATGTGCCGACGTGCCCCTGACGTTGGCCCAACGTAATGCCAACCCCTTTCCCACCATGTGCCAACGCCCCCCGACGTAGGACCAACATCATGTCAACCCCTATCCCTCCATGTGCTGACGAAGGACCAACGTATTGCCAACCCCTTTTCCACCATGTGCCGACGTCTCCCCGACGTTGGCCTAACACAATGCCAACCCCTATCCCACCATGTGCCGACGTTGGATCAACGTTATGCCAACCCCTATTCCACCATGTGCCGATGTTGGACCAACGTTATGCCAACCCCTCCTCCATTTGCGGACATAGAAGCAACGTATAAATGCCAACCCCTTTTCCACCATGTGCCGACGTCCCCCCGACGTTTGACCAACAGTATGCCAACCCCTATCCCACAATGTGCCGACGTTGTACCTACCCCTTTCCAGTTCATGCCAACATCCTTCTGACATTACCAACACCAACTCAACAACATATTCACACCAACATCAGTCGTCTGTTCATAAGAACATCGTCAAGATCATACTACATCGGACATGTACAATCATTCAAACACATGCATCACAACGTGACAAGGAAAAGCCAGGTAATTTAAGATTGGATTAAATAAATAAACGGAGCAAATTAAATCAACAAAATGAAATAGTAACAATTTCTTCAAAATCGGACAGTAATTAAAAAAGTTCATTATAGAACTCGACTTACATCCCTCTGGAACATATGTATAATAGGGACTTTTACATTTGCACGTCGACATAGTGGACTGCTATGTGTGACGTCCTTTTAAGGAGCTGGCAGTGCCTTAAAAGGACGTCACATTGCCTTAAAAGGATGTCACACGTAGCAGTCCACTATTTCGATGTGCAAATCTAAAAGTCCCTATTAACAATATTGCAGCAGGAGGGACATGTTATTTTAATTTCTATTTTCTGGTACATATTTTTAATCACTATCAAAACTTGATAACAACTTATTAGTCCAATTTTAATGAAAAGTTCACCGTCTTGCTTTTTAGGATTTGCTCTGAATACATCCCCCACCCCCTGCAACAACAACAAAAGAACAAGGAAAATAAACAGATTTTGTGATAAAACATATTTTATTTTATGTGTAATAAACAAACTGTTGTAAATATGAATACAATTCTTGTACATTTGTATTTGGTACTTTCGTTTGAGAACAAAAAAGATGTAATCATAGTTTCAAGTTCAAGGTATCTCACTCTGTCACAATATACTGTCAATGAATGCTAGGACGATAGGAGCTGAACTATAAAATGAAGTGTCGCTTACACTTAACACAACCAAACATACTGACATACATTGTACGAATATAATAAACAATCCTCACTACTTCCCGAGTAAAACAAAACAAACTATCTGGCAGACAAACACTATTGTTTATGACAAGATTCCCTACACTGCTGGGTGGTTCCAATGTCCTTGTTTCAGGAGGATTCCTCTACATATGTACAGCACAAAAATATAAAGAAATGAATAAAGTGTCCACCATTTGTGTATCAGGAACTACGCAATTGAACTAGGCAATTAATGCAAACAAGTTTTCATAAAAATAAAAATACAATTCAGAGAAATTGCCAACATTTTTGTTGCTTAGGCATTTCAGAGATGCTGATATATTTCGTCACCATATCTATTGTTAACACATCTACAAACTTTTTTTTTCCAGGAGGGATACATTGCTTGAATGTGTGAAGTGAAGCAATTGCTAAATGTTTGTATTAGAATAGAGGAAATTAGAAAGAGAAGAAAAAAAAGAGAATAGCTTGAAAAGGGAAAAACGCAAGTTTCTTTACTCTAATATTCCACTTTCAATATTTCTTTAAAATGAAGAAAAAGGTAGTACGAAAAAACTTCAGTCACTTAGACATTGTTGTCTTACCTTTGGAATTCTTTATAGCATGCATTTAGTTGACACATTATACAGGCATTCAAATCAATTACGACCTTCTTTGGCTCATGGTATGGCTCTCTTTTTTAAATTTTGCCATTAGTGAAATTTCACCACAACAAATAACAAGTAAAGATGTATAGCAAACTATTTAATAAAAAAGTTATTGTTTATGTTTGTGTACAAAACATATGCTTGCAGAGCTGGCTAGCAAGCACCGTAGCTCGCCTAAGCAGAGATCGTTCTCGATATGACATCACAAATCCTTCGGCCAATCATTCCGAGGAACTCTGAGAATTTTAAGGGGCGGGATCCACCATTAGACGAGCAATTTGGAGAGGTTTTCAAAAATTTGTAAAAAATATAAGGAGGCGTTTATTTATGAAACAATTGTTATTATCTTGCTTAAAAAAGGTCTCGATACAAGACATAATAGCTTAAAATTTCCCAAGGCAGTCGACTGGGTTAGTCGGAATCAAAATCTTGACTAGCTTGTGGTGGTACAACTTCGGCATCTGTGGCAAAAAAAAAAGAAGAAAGAAACGCAAAAACAAGATTTAAAACCAGATCATGGAAACATCACCTAGATATAGTACGATATTAAACAAATAGTACGCAAAATGATATCGATATCTACCGATATCTGCTGAAGCTAAACTGCCTTCAGAATCAGAACGCCGCGAGCGAAAACCTAGTTCTTTTAATTATGTAAAATTCACTTTAAATAGACGTACCTTATTGCCGATGTGGGATATAAACCAAATATTAACCTCCTTTACTCGGGCAATGGATACAAACTATCATCGCCTCGGTGATCTCGGGGCTACTATTATCCCTCGCCTTGCGGATCGTGATGATAGTAGCCCTGAGATCACCTCGGCGATGATAGTTTGTACCGTTACCCTCGTAGTCGGTTAATATTTGCTTACTATCATTTACATGTAAATCTGCATCAAAAACTGATGCGTCTTCCCATTCAACACTATATATCAAGATCAATATTTGATTCAATTGGTCTTTCAAACAATGCAGCAGCACTATTGGTCTTTCAAACAATGCAGCAGCACTATCAACACTTGTAACACTAACAGATTCAGAAGCATTTGACTCGTGGTCGATATTGCATATTGCCATTATTGGGATGAACATCATCACTGTCACTGACACCGTCAACGTGGTGCATCATCTAGGTCTAACTCGAAGTCAGGAACATATTAACATCTATTTCATCACGGCAAACACTCAATGCATTTGATGCCGACACTTCGGCCCCCTCTCAAAAGGAAGGATTTAAGCCTGAATTAATTATCCCATTGTCCGTACTAGTTACTACATGTACTAGTACATGTACATGTAGTGCTAGCGCTAGCTGCCCTGTGCACGTGTGCAGGCCGATCATAGCCATTACTCACACTTTCAATTGCATGCAGCGGGTGTGCATGCTACGCGTACGACGAGCTGTACACTCGTACTCACTTTCACTTTCATTATCAATGATTACTTCAACAATTTCTCATGCTCTTTCCCTCGCATTGTGGCGGAATGTTCTCACACTATACAATTTATCAGTTTCACGCGACATGCTCACAAAAATAACGTTGAAAGAGAAAGAAAATCATTCATTTACCATGCAGTGTAGGTTACGTCTCACAGGTAACTGATCCAGACAAATTGACAGGAAAAGGCTGACGGTGACCACATGGGCATTCGTGCGCATGCAATTTCTTACTCGGATGTAGGTACTAGGTCGTATTTGCCCAACGTCATATAGCCAACCAATATCCATGCACTATTTATCCGTAAAGATGGAGACGGTGGAACAACGTTCAGCCAGCGTTGGGCCATCGTCGCATAACCAACCAAGCCACCATTTATCAGTAAAAATGGATACGATGGACCAACGTTCAGCCAACATTAGTTCAACGTCGAATAGCGAACCAAAAGCCACCATTTATCAGTAAAAATTGAGACAACGGACCAACGTTCAGCCAATGTTAGCCCAACGTCGAATAGCCAACCAAAAGCCACCATTTATCAGTAAAAAATTGAGACAACGGACCAACGTTCAGCCAACATTGGCCCAACGTCAAATAGCCAACCAATAGCCACCATTTATCCGTAAAAACATATGTTAAGTCAACGTTGTATAGCCAACAAATATCCACCATTTATCAGTAAAAATGGAGACGGTGGACCAACGTTCAGCCAACGTTAGCCCAACGTCGAATAGCCAACCAAAAGCCACCATTTATCAGTAACAATTGAGACGATGGCCCAACGTTCAGCCAACATTGGCCCAACGTCGAATAGCCAACCAATAGCCACCATGCATTTATCAGTAAAAATGGTGACGATGGACCAACATTGAGCCAACGTTAGCCCAACGTCGAATAGCCAGCCAAAAACAACCATTTATCAGTAAAAATTGAGACGATAGGCCAACGTTTAGCCAACGTTAGCCCAACGTCGAATAACCAACAAATATCCACCATTTATCAGTAAAAATGGAGACGGTGGACCAACGTTCAGCCAACGTTAGCCCAACGTCGAATAGCCAACCAAAAGCCACCATTTATCAGTAAAAATTGAGACAATAGGCCAACGTTTAGCCAACGTTAGCCCAACGTCGAATAACCAACAAATATCCACCATTTATCAGTAAAAATGGAGACGGTGGACCAACGTTCAGCCAACGTTAGCCCAACGTCGAATAGCCAACCAAAAGCCACCATTTATCAGTAACAATTGAGACGATGGCCCAACGTTCAGCCAACATTGGCCCAACGTCGAATAGCCAACCAATAGCCACCATGCATTTATCAGTAAAAATGGTGACAATGGACCAACGTTCAGCCAACATTGGCCCAACGTTGAATAGCCAACCAATAGCCACCATTTATCAGTAAAAATGGCGACAATGGACTAACGTTAAGCCATCGTTGGTCCATCGTTGTATAGCCAACAGATATCCACCATTTTTAAGTAAAAATGGAGACGATGGACCAACGTTCAGCCAACGTTAGCCCAACGTCGAATAGCCAACCAAAAGCCACCATTTATCAGTAAAATGGCGACAATGGACCAATGTTTAGCCAACATTGGCCCAACGTCGAATAGCCAACCAATAGCTACCATTAATCAGTAAAAATGGCGACAATGGACCAACGTTAAGCCAACATTGGCCCATTGTCGTAGAGCCAACCAATATCCAACGTTTATCAGTGAAAAATGGCGACAATGGCCCAACATTTAGCCAACATTGGCTTGCCGACTGCGACCGTGCCGACCGTGGCCGACATTGGCCCAACACCGTATTGTTATCTGTATTGTTACGAGTGCATTTGAAATGGGGGAAAGTAACATATGTTCTTTTCAGAAGCTAAATAATTTCACTAATTCAGTGTTTGGGTTAATTTCTTTAGTTTACCTTGATATTTGACATAAGCTGCATTTATGCAACGAAAAATCATAAATATTTCTCACATTCCGGTGTTTTGTCAGTAGTTAGTTGCATTGCATAGCAACTAACGGCAAATGTAACGAAAAATCGAAATCAAAAAATTCACCTCTGGAGTGTGGTTTTGTAAAAAACGCCTGCCGAAGTTACACCGATTTTTGCAGTGTAAATGCAAACTTTGGTTAGATACTGATTTTTGCTCATGTGACTCTCCTCGCTTTCGTGCTAACGCATGCAGAGCACCGACGAGTGGTGCATGCATGTGCACTACTCGCCAAAAAATTGGTATGACCAAACTTTTACAATTTTTTTTAAATGGGTTTTTCTAGTAGTGTGAATTGTAGTCTAAAAATTTGATGTTTTTTCAAAATGGTGTTTGGGATGTGTAAATGGGCCTGATGTTGATGTCTTCCCAGTGTGTACACGCTACCAAAACAATTTATCAACACATGCATATATATTGATTAGAGTGTGAATGAGTGAATAGCGCAATGCGAGTCACAATGAAAGAGGTCACACTGAGATGCTTTGCGCCTCACAGAGGATCAGAGATAGTCGATAACAAGATAAATAAACATCATTAATATCGTAAATATGAAGTAAAGCTGAGATATGTAGACGTAGTGTGCACTACAAAAGGTATCGATTTAAGTACATGGATGTAACTAATGGTGTAATAGACGTCATAATAATAAAAAACAGTACACTAAAATATCATTATAAATTGATTAAAATTATGTGTGAGAAAATGATTTTTAAGGATTTTATATATATATATATATATACCGGTACATACATACAAGTGAGGAAGTTTGGTCTTGTGGGTAACTAGGGTAAGTGCTCACTTCTCAATGCATAGATATTGGGTTCGATTCCCAGCTGCTCCTTTATACACCTACATATATGTATTAAATGCATGCATAGGCTATATATTTGTACATAAATTACCTAAAAGTGGATTTATTGCGTTTTGTTGTATGTAACTCCAAATATAAATTGAACCTTAGGAAAGCACGCTTTTGTTTATCAAAATTATGTGATTAAGTACAGGGCAACTTCACCAATTTACAATGGATTCTTAGGCTTTAAGACACATGCACTAGCGACAATTGATGCCTTTAACTGATGTTTTGTTTTCTATTTGGACGTTGTGGCAGATTAACCTTGCGAAAAAACAATTATCTAGTAGAGACTGCTAGTGCTGCTAGTATTGCTCTGTGGTAAATTTTCAGGTGTATACAAATTCTTTACTTCGTCCTCAGAACAAACAGTCCCAACTCAATATCTAATCTAACCTAACAGCAATGTTAACCCTAACCTGATATCTTTCACAAAATGAAGCCCGGAGCAAATGTTGGATCCTCAATTTTTTCTTTCTCATTTTTGTCCAGTTTAACTCCCATGATGACCTTCCCTATTACTTCCCAAGAGGTATTTATCTCTTAAACCTTCTACTCCATATCTCTATCTGTTTATTTACATGTTTTCACTATTTGGTCCATTGATATAATTTCTCTGTATTTCATATAGGGGCTGGAGACAGACAGGATACACCCCAGCCAGTCGTAGGCATGTCAGAGGATGAGGTTATCCAATGTGGTGAAGAATTAAGGAATTTCTATTGCGAACATCTATGCAAAATCAAACCGGATCCATTTGATTTCCAATCTTTGAGGGAATTTGAACAAATCTACACCAACTTAGTATTGCAAAGGAGAGGTATGACTAAAACCAAATTAGACTATTCTGCTCTCCTTACTACAATGGTCAATGGAGTACTTCCTAAGCGTTTTCTGATTGAAGGTGAAGGTGGTGTTGGTAAAACGACCTTCTGTTCTAAGATCGCATGGGATTGGATCAAAGGATCTCCACAGTTTCAGTGCTTCAGTTGGGTTCTTGTTATACCCCTGCGCGAGGTTGTCAAGGGTCAGACCATTGGTGATATTATGAAAGACTATCTCTCTGAAAATAACAGTGTAAGCCCTAAACAGATCGATAATTACATATTGTCTCAACCCACAAAGGTTCTGATTGTACTTGATGGACTCGATGAGTATGATGAAGAACTCTCTGCCAAAGAAAGCTCAGATATTTCTCGGATTCTACGATTAGAGAAATTCAAGCAATGCATAGTTCTGGTAACAACAAGACCGTGGAGGGCGGATCAGATCAAATCCAACAAAGGATTGAGTAGGTCTTATGCTTTCATTACAGTAGAAGGATTTAGTCGTGAAAATGTCTCGACATACATCAGCAAGTACTTCGTGGATGATGAAAAGGCCGGATTAGAACTGATTCGGTTTATTGAAGTGAATGATGTAATTAGAGAGAACATGGCACCTTTCCCAATTTACGTAGCAATGCTATGCATCTTGTGGGAAAATTGTGACAGTGAGAAACGAGAAAAAATACGCAAACTGAAGACATTTTTTCAGTTATTTGATCAAATGATCCTGTTTCTTGGAGACCATTATGTGTCAAAGGTCACCAAAGTGTTAAATGAAGCCCATGTGGACAAGGAAATGGAAAATATCAAGCTTTGTTTGCAAACAATAGGATCTATCGCCTTCTCAGGACTCCTGATAAAGAAATTGGTTTTTACTGAGGAGGAGGACTTCAGCTCGTGTAAGGAAGCCATGGAGACATGTTGCAGAATCGGAGTTCTTAGTCGGAAAAATCAAAATGTATCCAGATGGAAAAGAACTTTGACTGCTTCACAGCCTATAATCACTAGCATCTTCTTTCCTCACAAATTATTTCAAGAATATATTGCATCTGTTTTTCTTGCCTCTCTATATGACACAAATCAAAGAGAACACAGTAGGTCAATGGGCAAAGTACTGAGCCATAACCCACGAGAATTCCGTTACCTCTTGTATTTCACCGCTGCCAGGGGAAAGGAGGTGGGACTTGATATTGTCACGAAAATACAAGAAAATTACTTCCAAAATGTACAACAAGGAAGAAGAAACAATGATTTTCTAGTAGATATCACTTTTGAAGCGTATAACAATGATACAGCGAAAGCAGTAGGACAACGGATATTTGCTGACAAGAAAATGTTGACCATCAATAAAAACATGCCTGCTCACACAGTGTCTGGTTATCTTTTCATCATGGAACATCATGGAATGGTTTGTTATAGCAGGCCCGTAACTAGGATTTTAGGGGGGAGGGGGTGCAGACATAATATGAAGTGGACTCTTTTGAGGGCGCTCTACTAGGGGGAAGGGTTTGGGAAGTGGGTGGCCCCCTTTCTTGGGTAAGGAAAATTTTGGCATTTTTCTGTCTGAAAATCAAGTTTTAGGTATAATTTTGAACTCCAAAAACAGTTTCACTAATAACTGTGTCCTACCTACAGATGTTGTTTGCATTGTAGGATTGTTTCCTTTACCAATATCAGATTGAGCATCACCCTTCTTGGTACACGCATGCATGCTACAAAACAGAACCAGTACATGTTCAGTATGGTACAGTACGTACCAAGTAACATACCGTTCCACTTAGTAATTACTTCCCATGAGCAGTTGATATCACGTGCGGCGTGGGCCGGAGCTGGCGGCGTATGGGATATTTTTTAGGTGGCCTGACTTGGCCCATTAATTCATAATCAGAGGTTTTTGTCTCGCCTGCGTACTTTGCGTAGCAAAAAGCGAGACATAGGCACCGCTTTTCCGGTGGCGGCGACAGCGACGGCGTCAACATCAAAAACTTAACCTAAGGTTAAGTTTTTGAATTGTTAATATAATTTTGAAAGTATGAGGTCCTATTCAATGAAACTTGGACTAAAGAGTTATCAAGTTTCCCCAATTATGTGAGGAGAATTTCAGGTCACAAAGTCAAGGTCAAAGGTCATTTCAGGTCAACAAACTTAGACTATGTTGTGGCATCATCATCAAAAACTTAACCTGAGGTTAAGTTTTTGAATTTTTAATATAATTTTGAAAGTATAAGTTCTTATTCAATGAAACTTAGACTAAAGGGTTATCAAGTATCCCCAATCATGTGAGTAGAATTTCAGCCCACTAGGTCAAGGTCAAAGGTCATTTCAGGTCAACAAACTTAGACTATGTTGTGGCATCAGGCTAAGATTTTGAATTGTTATCATAATTTTGAAAGTATACATTCCTATTCCATGAAACTTGAACATAAGGGTTATCAAGTATCACCAATCATGTGATTAGTCTTTAGGTGACAAAGTAAAGGTCAAATGTCATTTCAGGTCTGCAAACTTAGACTTTGTTGTGGCATCAACATCAAGATCTTGAAATTTTATCATAATTTCAAAAGTGTTTGTTCAAATTCCATGAAACTTGTACCCAAGGGTCATCAAGTATCACAAATCATTATCACAAATTCCAGGTCGCAAAGTCAAGGTAAAAGGTCAATTTAGGTCAGTAATCTTGGATTATGTATTCACAACTAAATATGAGAATTAATAAATCAATTTTTGTTATTTGTTCATATTTCATGAAAATTATCTATCTTGGTACAAATAATAGTAAATAATTATTCTGATGATTCTTTGTCAATATTCACTTAAAATTGATGATTATATTCAAAAAATTTCATTTTGGGGGGCCTGCTAATGGGCCACCTTGCCTTTCAATAATGTCCCAACCTCAGTTTTTCATCATAACGAATTGCGTAATGCATGCGAGACTGCCGAGAGCGTTTCCCTTGTTTGTATTTGTTTGTATTTGTTTTTAGAGCAGACCTCTTATGGCTATGTGTACGTGATGTGGTGTATAAAACCTTGAACTATTGCTTATTTTTCAGGTCACGCTTAAAACTATAGCTCCTCTGTGATCTTGAGACTGCACTATGTCCCTCGACCTTGCCTCGGGCACTGTACAGTTTTGAGATCACCTTTGGCAACCATGTCCCTCAAAGCAATCAATGTTTGTATATTATTGAATATAGGACAGTTACCTATTAAGTATAACAGTATGTGTATCTAGAACAGTGTGTAGCCAGCGTACAAACCTCCATTACAAGAATAAAATTTATCCAATGTTGTATATAAATAATTTCTGTCATAAATGTATGTCAAAGGAAACAAAAAGAGAATGACATTCAGATTGTAGATTGAATGAAAAGTGGGTCCATGAATCTATTTTGGTTCATGGATATATGTCATAACCACTGGTTATTCAGTATATACATGTAGGCTCGATTGAAAGAAAATGAATAGTATACACATCAACAGAATCATATATAACAGTACATGTTTATACAACTAGGTAAACACATATCGTTGTAGTTCTTCATCAGCCATTCATTGTTGTGAGGGAACCTTTGCTTTCGTAATTTAAGACTTTACCCTTTCCCGCACTTGGTCTTGAAAGGGAGCGCCCAGGTATATTCATCCTGGCACACACCTATTGTATTTTGTTGCAAGCAACTGTATTAATGTGCTTCTTTGAAAAGATGATGTAATTCATTATAATAGAGTTACATTAATATTAACTTGGTTGACATGTACTGCCAGTTGACCCTCAATGAATTATAACTATAGCCTGAGAGAGAATAACATGTATACTGAAACTAGAAAACAAGTTCTGACAATTCAAATAATTGTTTCATGTATGTATACATATATACACACACTCTATATATACCTAGGCCTGTATAACACATCAGGATCATTTTAGCGATAAGAATTGTATAGTAACTATAACTTGTTTATGTCTGTTTTAGGAGACTTTGGTATTCAAAGACAGATCATTCGGCCCGACTGTATCGCGTGACCTAGCAGACGTTCTATCCACATCGAACTCATTATCAAGATTAGAGTTTCATCGTACAACATTGGATCATGACTTCTACCAGTTAGTGCTTACACAAGTTTCTACAATGGCGGTATATATATATATTTATTTAAACAGAATACTAATGATTACAATTCGTCTTTCATTTTTTGGGGGGAGGGGGCCCAACTAGCAAGCTTTTTCATCAACTTTTTTTTGTCACTCCAAAAAGATATTAAAAAAAATATGCATACTTCATCCATTGTTGTCTTCATCGCTTATAAGGCCTGACATGGAATTATTATTGTCTCAGCTGATAGCAGTATAAAGGGTGACGTAGGGTAGAAAGTGAGCACTTGCTAGAAAAGGGAATATCTACAACTTTCATTATGGTTTTTTACTATTGGAGTTAAGCTTTTTTAAGTCTTCCTCATTTGGGTGCATTGCATGTATACCGGTTTTCTAAGCATTCAAAGCATTTAACCATTCCCAGTGAAATTTTGTAGGTAATTTGTTGGTTGTATCTCCGAAACTCCCTTGTGAATTTCACAAGGATATACGTTAAACCTACAGAGTTATCATCATTTTTGTGAAATGTACCATTATTCTAATGTTACAAAAAAATATTTACTTTAAGTTATGAAATGAACCTCAAAGACTGGTCTTATGCTATCCATTCTCAGAAGATCTATGAGCATTGCATAACATGCCCTGTAGGTTTCTCCACATATGTTCTATTCATTTGAAACATTGGCAATTATTTACAGTCACTATGTCCCTATAAAAGAGATACTAAAGACATTCAATTACCTCAATGTATGTGTAAATGATGTTAATCTTAATTCTATGCCCATTTTGTATCAAGAATTGAATTTATATGAGAGCTGGCTATTAAATGTTCAGGCACCAGTTGTACGCTAATTGTACACTGATGCTATTCAATGCGCTAATTCTCTTGCAACATTTGGAAAATGCTATGTTTTACAAAAGCGATCATATCTTTGTAGTTTCCTCTTAAATTCTTGTGAAATTCACTGGACTTTCATTGAGAATGGCTAAGTACCTTTTCAAGATGTTGCCAATCAAAGTCTCATCGCATTTTTCTTTTTGAGACTCCCTTATTATAGGGCTGAAACAATCGTGTGGAGCCGGCCTATACATTCAATCTAAATATACTACATGTATGCAACTTTACTTTTACTCTTGCCTAACCTGAAATCGCTGAACTTTTTTTACACCATAAAATATGTTTTATACCAAATTATTTTAGTGGGTTTCCGTACTTACCAATAAAACTAGCTAGGATTTAGTGTAAGAGCTATTTGTAATTGACCCTGATTCAAAAGTCGCATAACTTTATATGCCACACAAATAACCTCCCTGTGCATCATGAGATAGATATATAAACAAAGGCTTCAAGATTGTTTAACTGTTTCCAGTGCATGATTAATCTATAGTGGTGTTTAAAGCAGGGTATTCTGCTGACATTCCCTCAGTTTTGCATATACTGCCATCTGCTGCTCTTAATGTCCCTACATGTATGTGTCTGTACAGCCGTGCCACACAATGCATCACCAACTTATGAGTCGCGGGTGATGATGCTTGGGCACAGGAACTGGAAATTGAGAATTGAGAATTCATTAAAGCAGTGGTAGCAATGTCAGTAAAATACTCTGCCGTTTAAGGTTTGTCATGGAGCTAATCAAGTGCGAAAATAGGTAATTTTACACAGCCATTATGTTCTACAAAGCACTCCTTTGGTCAATCGATGCCTATTGTTTTGTGGAAAATTGCATATGTGGCAAACCGATCGTTCAGAGAGGCGAAAGCAACCGAAGTGTTAAAAGATGCCTTGGATTAAATGTAAAAATACCTTTGTGGAAATTAAATGATCAGAGAAACAGTGATAATCGAAAAAGGAATGTAAGAATCTGAGCATTTGAAAGTACACAAAATTACCTACAATTTTCGAAATTCTCCCAAATGAAAATCAATGCTTATGTACCGGTATGTATGATCATATACGGCGGGAACTTAACATTGACTTTAATAATGAAAATAATAAAAATAAAAATAATAATAATAATGATACAGTGTAATAAGAATGGTAGTAATAATATTTATAGATTTGTAATGCCCCCAATACACTTCAAATTAAATTTGCAATTCGCAATTTTGAAGAAAAAAAAATCACATAAAAGCATCTGCATTATAAACAAGACAACAAGAGTAAGAAAATGAAAGAACAACTGATCATGTACTAGTAGTTTGTTAGAAAAGTGACCCCAAATGTCCGGTCCAGTTTATACATAATACTTTTTTTAAATAAAGAAGTTAATGAAAAAGTATATTCCCGTTAAGCAGGGTGGCAACTAGGGGGAAAATGGGAAAAGCGCTTATGAGTATGTTTCCTACGAGCAGTAATGGAAACAATTAAATGCTCCTTCTTGTTTGTTCTTGACGGATAGCACAACTGAAATGGGCCATGAGATATCTGCCTTTGAGGAAAAAATATGTCTGCTCCATCAAGAAACAGTTGTATTTAGAATTTTTCTTTCTTTTCATTAGAATGGGAATTTCTGTCTGTATGGCATTGTAAAACATGACTAAACTGCCATTCGTTTTCATACTGACAAGCATTTAGTTTTTTTCTTAATGTGGAGAATATACCACTCATATTATATAGTCTAATATTATATGAAAAGACTTATTGATAATACTCTACTTCATTGTCATTTCGCATACAGGGAGATAAATCCTCAATCAAAGAGCTGGTTGTAGATCACCAATTCCTTAATGGTCTACAGAAGTTTAATAACGGTGACATAAATGTGACCTTGAGGACCTATTCCCGAGCTTGAAACAACTGACTTTTACCACTACTCAAACTGTCTCACCGGGAGATGTTGAACGGTTGGCACATTCCAGCCTAGCAGTGTTGTCTATTGAGCATGGTGAGGAAAGGAGAACATTAGTTCCTCTCATTGGAGAACCTGCTTCACTGGGACAACTTTTCTCTAGTTCATTCCCACAACTCACCTGTCTGACCTTCCGAGAGCTAGTTATGGGCAACATACGCAGCGAAGCAATACTACGTAATCTAAAGAACCACCTGCATTTGAAATCAATAAGGTACGTTCAGGGCCATGTTTGAAGAAATTGTCACTATTCCCAATGATAATAATGATAATTATAATAATACTGATAATAGTAATAATAAAAATGATAATGATAATAATAATGATAATAATAATGATAATAACAATGATAATAATAATGATAATAATACTAGTTAATAAATAATTCGATAAGCTAATTTAAAACACGAATAGGCTTATGTACTAAAAAATACAGAAAGTGATTTTCATTTCTGACAGCAATCCGAATTATCCCAAGAGTAATTTTTTAAGAGTAAGAGTTGTCTGTTTCTATCTATTAAATTATTAAATTTGTTTCCATCAGAATTAATTAAAGGGTCGGTGCTAAAGTAAAAGGGTCTTAAAACAGATATAAACTACATAATTAAATTCATCTTGATTAACCCTATATAGCCCAGGCTATTTTGAAACTGCATAGCCCGGGGGGGGGGGCTAAGCCCCCATGATCTCGGCCGTCGAACGGCCGATCGCTGCGAAAATTTGCATGCATGTCAAGTGAAGTGTATAGAATACTATGGTAATTTCAATTTTTGGAAAAAATTTACTCATTTGCATATTTATGGTAATTTATGCAATTAAGGTCATAAAATTCACATTTTTACCCATAAATCATATAAATTTCATATTTAAACATTAGTTTTCACAACATATATCCATTTGGAATAATAATACAAGAACATTTGGAAGAGCCAGGTTATTCCTTATGTTATCTATTGTTTTGATAATTTCTTATGTATTTCTTTGTTTTTTTAACTTTGTTTTTTCAAACTTTTATATTTTATTGTTTTATTTCATTTCTAACTATAATTCAACTATTTTGACCCCCAAAACAAACACCTAAACTATAAACAAGACCAAATAACCAATGTTTTATCTCTTTTTTGGAAAAATGATATTTCCATGTTTTGTACACAAATCACGAAAATGAGCGATTTTCGGGCTGACATGCAAAGACAAAGGTCATGGACTTTGTAACGGTAGGTCCGATTTTCGTAAATAAATTTTGTTTCAAAAGATGCGCAAGACCTAAAAGAAAAAAGTCATAAAATTTCAGCGCAAGATTTTTTTTGCGTTAAAAAATGTAGAGGGGGTTCAGAAGCCCCCTGGGCTATATAGGGTTAAACCATCGCCATTGGTGTTCATCGTTACATAGCCACCTAGAACATTTATAATATATGGGATCTTTATTTCACATTTAATGTTATTTTCGTTTCGATAGTAGACACTAATCGATCATTTTCTAAAGTCTTTGAGAAACCTAAACAAAAATTATTTAAAAACTTTTTAAAAAAATTAAAAAAAACCCTCAGTAGCTGATATATAGCCTGTTTGGAAGGAATCATAGTATGATATTCTAATTTATTATATCACATAGTATTATATTCTTCCTAAATCCTTTAAACATTTAGTGATTCAAAATGTTTAAATGTGTACTTTCCTTGAACAAATATTTCGTATAGTATCATCGGCTGTTTTACGGATGACGAATTGGACCCCCTGGCTGAACAAATAACTACTGAGAACAGGATGAAAATAACACTTCAACATGACACGGTAAATTTCTTTGTCATATCGACTATGTTGGTCCTAAAGAAGTTTTAAAAGTGAAAAATATGATACCTAACTGGAAATTCACCCTGATATTCAGTTGGTTTTGATAAAAGCAGGAAATTGAGAAGAACAAATTAGTGAATATTTGTGCAAAATCTGATAGAGAATGATATAATAATTGGTTATTTTGAGTCGTGTAATCAATCAAACACAAATTGACAATGCTATGAAGGTACTTGCGAGGTCCTCTCCCATTCGCTTTGTATTACAAATATATTTTCTCTTAAGAAATATCACATATGTCCCCTACAAATGATAATTGCAAATTATGTTTCTACACAAAGCCTGTATGAAAAGAAATTCTTTCATCAGCAACTAAGAAAATTGAAATTCATGAATTTTCTTACTTTCAAATGGGAAAGGGACAAGGAAGGACATCAAGTACATGTGTCAAATATCAAGTAGCATTCATTTCTGATTCCAAATACAACAATAAAAGCATACAACACATCATCAGACACCTGTAGAAATTTGGCTAACTGTTCCTCTGAAACATGTTTAAGCATAATTGACCAAACTTCCATTGTTGTAATTCAGATTAATTGGAAGTTTGAGTGTAAACTGTATAATTTGCTTCTTATGGAAATCCCATTTAACATCTCTAACTTTTTTCCTTCTACAGTAGTTACCATATGCAACATGCTTGGTTGTATTTGGATATATTTCCAAAATATTGCCAATACCTAGTTCTTTGTGTTCACTATGCGATGTCATGGTATTTCCTTCAGGGTTTTTCATCTATTCTTTTCAACAGGCACAAGAGAGCATAACATTTGGTAATCAGGCTGATAGTTCCTGTGAACCATTAACAGTAGATATAGTGGATGCACTTTGCCATCGAACATGTGTCCGTTTTTTGAAAGTACTCAAAATGGGCGTAAGTGACGAACGTTTTCCAGACCTTCATGGCAGGGAGATGGATTCAAAGGTTAGTGAAGGCATGAAGCTGCTTTCTTACATTTTCACTCCCTCCTCCCTCCTCTCTCTCTCTATCTCTTTTTCTCAGTTTTCATCTCTTAGTTGACCATGAAAGTCCTTTTTCTAGTTTAATTGTTTCTCCCATTTCCTTTTATTTTCTCATTTTCTCTCTCCCCATGGTCTCTGTGCTTGAATGTCAACATTTGATTGTTTGTATGTATGGGTGATAATTAATCACCCACTAGAGAGGAGAGCCTTCAAGTCGAACCAGATTTATTTGGATAATCCTAGACATTATACTTTTTCTTTATTTCTCGCCAAACACTCATTTAATTGTGGTCTTTTATGCTAACATTTGTATTTTTGCACATAAAATTGCAAAGAAAGGAAAGAAAAATCACTTCTGCTGACTAGCATTTGTAATTTTCACAAAGTGAATTTTGTTCCCAAAATTATGCGTTAGTCTAACCACCATGAGGCCCTACCGCATCTCGGGCAGTCCGAGAGGCAAACACACGTTGATTAAATTCTAAAAGATTCAATCCACATACAGCTATAGATTCATTTCATTTACAGGTTTGTGTATGGTGGGGGGGGGGTGTCTTTACACAAACATACATTACATGAATAGTTAAAATCTACAAGTACAGCGATCACCATCATCAATGATATTCTTTTCTTCTCCATATGATCTGATAGGATCGGGCCATAATCCTATGGAAGCATTCCCTTGAACACGATACCTTTGTAGCACTCAGTTGAAACAAAACAAACAAACTTTTAAGGGTATTCAAATGGTGCGATTAGTAATACTAACCCGGATTACCATTACATTTCTCAGTCTGACGTCATAATATGCAAATTCGTATTTTGAGTTCCAAGGCCAAAGGGCAAAGGGCAGAGCTATAGAAAATTAAGGAACATTACAAGACATAATAGAAGGAGAACGAGAACCAGAGGCGGGAGAGGTAGAGGGTGAGAGAGAAGAAAAAGAGAAGGGCAGAGGCAGAGGGAGACAGAGCAAGAGAATAAGAGGGAGGCAAGGCAAGAGGTCGAGGTAGAGGGAGGCAGAGAGAGAGGGAGAGGGACAAAATAAGAGAGGAGAAGGGAAACAGAGCAAGAGAGAGGAGAAAGAGAGAGATGCAATGGAGAACGATGCATTCAATATATCCAGCATAAATAGAATTTAATATAGAGAAAGAGAGAAGTATAGACAAGTAAACAATTCTATGTCCACGGGAGAGACGTAAACATGCATATACCTGGGCTGAATAACTGGAAAAAGTAAAAACGTCTGGGAAGGAGACTAGCAAGGTGATTTGATATTGTAGCAGAGTTGGGAGATTAACCCTATATTAGGTTTAATACACGACAAGGAACCAGATTTCCCATAGGGTTGTACACAAACTATTGACATTCCTCTCCCATAGCTATAACACGCAAAATTAGGCATTTTATTACATTGTTTGTGATTGTATATGATAATATGTTATAATAGTCGAAGAAGATCATAAAATCAAATTTAAAACGACGGCAAAAAAAAAAAAAAATGACCCACCAGGAATCGAACTTGGGTCGCCGGAATGGGAGGCAAGTGCTATGACCACTATACCAAAATAATCCACATAGACATTACACGTGAACGGAAAATGGAATTCTCAAATCCCACTTTGCAAGTGAAATATGAGCATGATCCCGGCATCTGATCGAAAAATAAAGGGCACACTTGTGATAGCTTATTGTCTCAGCTACAACATACTCAAAGCTCAGCGTAAACAAAGCTAAAACGACGGAGATATTGCTCGCGAAAGACGGGAATGTAGAATCCAGTTTTGAAAAAAGTCATGTCCCATAGAGAATACACGCAAAATGTGAAAAATTGACATGCCTCCTTTAATCGCAAAAATACGCCATGATGCCTTTGTCAAAATGAAAAATCGTGATGACTGCATTTGTAGAAAATTGTCTCAGCTAGAACATATCAAAATTTGGAAGAAAATCGATCAATATTTACAGAGATACAATCAATTTTCCAAAAATATGCTGACGTCATAATATGCAAATTGAAATTTTGAGTTCGGAGGCCATTATGATGACGTCATGAGTTAATTGAGGGTCAAATGAGACATGAAATCATATCTCCGACTCATAATCTATCCAAATATGAAAAAATTGAGGGTCCCATCCATTCTGAAGAGTTACAATGGATTTTGTATAGGCATGTTTTTGCCCATATATGCTATGTATTACAAGAGCTCGCGCACGGACATGTTTCTTGAACGGACGCTCATTCCGTTATTAATGGTCATAAAAGGATAAACATGGTATCAAATTGTTCAGAAAAAATGAGGAATATCATGCCAAAAAAATAGGCGAATTATTTTGCGTTCGGCCGTCACGTACGGAAACGCATGCGCAATTGCGTGTGCGCGTTTTTTGCGTAATGCTTAAAATGGCCTGAAACGTATGCAAAATGAATTTTAGACTATTTTGAGCATTTTGAAATTTTGCGCGCGCGCGCGGACGTACGCATGCGCGCGCGTTTTTGACCTGAAATTGACCGGACGGATATTGACCTTGATCATGATAAATATGAATGAGAAATGACTTTCCGTTATGAAGATATGATCATGAGTTGAAAGTACAAAAAAAACACAAAATGGCGCCTGGATGACGTCATGAAGACTTGATGACCTTGAAAATGTTCCTGTCACGTCTTATGACAATGACCTATGACTGCCAAAATTGAAAGAAATTGACAAACCCGATCTTGAGTTATCCTCTACACAAAAAAGTGTGCAGAAATAAATAAATAAAAATAAATAAATAAATAAAGAAGAAAGAAAATTCTGACGAAAACAATAGGTGATCTGTCGATACCGACAGACCACCTAAAAAGAAGTGAAAGGCACAGGGAAAGAAGGAAGACAAGGAACGAGAGAGGGTATGACTGTTACCTATAAACACACACAACAAAACACCGACCGACCGAATACGGATGGCAGTACAAAATTAATGAAAATATAATAGTATATGTTATTGAGTGAAATAAATTGAATGAGGGAGAGCTGCATGACACTTGACAATCATGCAGAAAAGATTTTTTAAATTTAAATTTAAAAGAATTTAAACTATTGGCATCCTTGATGCTATCATCAAGAATGGTACAAAGCTTTGGGCCTGCGTAAGTGAATATGGATTTAGCGAGTATAGTTCTAGTTAATGGCAAATGAAAATAAATTGAATGAGGGAGAGCTGCATGACACTTGACAATCATGCAGAAAAGATTTTTTAAATTTAAATTTAAAAGAATTTAAACTATTGGCATCCTTGATGCTATCATCAAGAATGGTACAAAGCTTTGGGCCTGCGTAAGTGAATATGGATTTAGCGAGTATAGTTCTAGTTAATGGCAAATGAAATTCGTCAGATTGGCGTGTGGGGGTACTTGTGTATAGTTTATTTTTGTAGAATATTAAATTGAAGACTGAGGGTAGTGTATTATTATTTAACTGGTACATAAACTGACAGAGGTTATAAGGATATAAATCATTTCTCTTCAACATGTTATTTTCGATAAACAAAACATCAGTATGGAATCTCCAGGAAGTGTTACAGATAACACGCATAGCTTTCTTTTGTAGAACATGACTGAACTGCCATTCGTTTTTTGTACAGATATTCCAGGTGAGAAATACAAATACATGTAAATGATATCAATTTTCTGGATACTTTTCCACGGGCATAACGCTTTTTCAGCAGTCATGTAAAATAGCAACAACAAAATACCGAATAAGCTATAGATGTGCTAGTAATCCTTGTAAAGTATTTTCTGAGACGAATCGGATGCATTTTCAGTACATGAGGATACACTGATAATGATGCATATTTTAAATTCCTGCTTTCTCTATAAATATGATTGATGAATTTTTACGTGTAGCTTCGTACTAAAGATTCTCAATTAATTTTCTCCCATACAATGTGCCACTGCCCCAATTACCATATTTCCTCCTCCTTTTTCTTTTCCTCCTAATGGAATGAAAATGCAAATTTAACAGTTGTTATGAAAAGTTTTATAAGGATGTGTAGGTTTTGCTGTATGGCAAGAGGAAGAGAGAGTAGTTTATGATTTTCTTCCCCCCCCCCATTTCATTCTTCATGATTGACCTATGTCAATCGTTTCTTTTCCACAGATTATTCGATGTTAATTTTCTGCAGGATAATTATGTACCAGCTATTTAAATAAAAAATTCTTCACAAAGATTACTTGGAAAAATGTCTGTACTACAATTACCACTATAATCTTCAGGCCTATTTACATGTTATTTTTCTAACTTTTTTTTGTATGTTTTTGGAAGGGGTGTACAAAGTGCCACTCAGTTACAGACTGAAGGGTTTCCACTATCAACATTTCCTTCTTCATGAGTTGCCAGCATAAGCTGTACGCATTTGTATTTCCATTGATTAACACGTTGAAGGTGAAATACGTGAAATTACTATTATTACTCTACCCAAAAAATTAAAGAAAAATGAAGGATAGACTCTCTCTACATATCACAATAGCCAATCAGCATCCTGCTGTCTAGAGAAGTTACTCTACATCTGTCTCCGGAATAGCTAGAGCAATCCAGCCGTATGTTTAATACCTTTTTGTTCATTGTGTTGGTTTATATATGAAAGTAACCAACCAAATAATTAGTGAGCAATATGATCCCCAAATTTCTTTTTACTGACCTTTTTACTGAGTGGAGATGGTGCACATTGTTTGTGAATGAATCCGATGACTGGGGTAATAACATTTGTAAGGCGCTTAGATATGGTATTTCATATCAAGCATTATATACCTCTCTTTAGTATGTTGAATAAATCTAGCCATCTAATTGGTCGAAATTGGAGTCATGATTTAGCCATGCCTGCGTAACTGTCAATACTTCATTAGAAAGATGCCCGTTGCCCCGGGTAACGGGCCGAATAGTTCAATTTTGCTGAGATCCCCACTGGTTTACGTGTAAAAAGTTTCTTTGTGCAAGCGCGGATACCGTACGGTGTGTGTGTGCGATTTGGTCGCTTAGTGTATGCGATTCCCGAATGATCGTAACATTCACGCAACTTTTCAGCGAAGATTAACAGACAGTGCCGACTCAGATTTTCTGTGATGTTTTAACCAATCTTTACTCAAGAAAAGGATAAGGCAAGAATTCTTTGTAGATTTTTGTTTGAATTCGGTATATAAAAGATATATGGACTGCTTTAATAATCGAGGCATAGCTGTTTCTATACTGGCTCTTGGGGACGTTACATCCTGCTATGACCCCTCGGCGTGCCATGGGGTCATAGCAGGATGTAACGAACGTCCCCTTGAGCCTATAGAAACAGCTATGCCTCTCATAGCAGTCAATATATCTATACTATATAAATCTGGATTATTTTCATTATTATTAGGTGGTCTGTCGTCTTCGACAGATCACCTATTGATTTTGTCAGAATCTTCCTTATTTTTTTATTTATTTTTTATTTATTTGACCCCCCTTTTTTTGTGTAGAGGTTAACTCAAAATCAGTTCAGCCAATTTCTTTCAAGTTTGACTCAGTTATAGATCATTGTCATAAGACGTGACAGCAACATTTTCAAGTTCATCAGATTATCGTGACGTCATCCAGGCGCCATTTTGTGAAACTTTCTGAAAATCAACTCTTATCATATCTTCATAATGGAAAGTCATTTCTCATTCATATTTATCATGATCAAGGTCAATATCCGTCCGGTCTATTTCAAGTCAATAAACGCGCGTACGCATACATCCACGCGTCAGTGGGCGCGCAAAATTTCAAATTGCTCAAAATCGTCTCATTCATTTTGCATAGGTTTTAGGCCATTTTAAGCATTTAAAAATAATTGCGCATGCGCGCGTGTTTTCGTTTGTCATTGCCATACGCAACATAGAATCGCCATTCTTTTTTTTTCTTCATGATATATCCCGTATTTTTCCGAACAATTCGGTACCATGTTTATCTCTTTAGGACTATTTATAACGGAATGAGTGTCCGTTCAAGATAAATATCTGTGCGCGAGAGCTCTTGTAATACGTAGCATATATGGACAAAAACATGCCTATATACAAAATCCATGATAGCTCTTTGAGATGCTCAGGGACCCCCAATTTTTTTCTTTGTATATGGATAGAGTATGAGTCGGAAATAGGATTTCATGTCTCATTTGGCCATTAAGTATATTGTGATATCATCATTATGGCCCGGGAACTCAAAATATGAATTTACATATGACGTCAGCATATTTATGGAAAATTGATTGTATCTCTGTAAATATTGATCGATTTTCTTCCAAATTTTGATATGTTGTAGCTAAGACAATTTTCTACAAGATTAGTAACCGCTATTTTTCATTTTGATGACGTCATCACAGTTAAAATTTTAAATAAAGGCGACATGTCAGAATTTTCTTAATTTGCATGCATTCTCTACGGGAGGTGACTTTTTCTGAAATCTTCATTCTACATTCCAAACTAGTTTGAGCAATATTTCATTAATTTCGCTCGGTTTTCTCTCAAATTTTGGTATGCTATAGCTGAGACTACGGGCTATAGGAATCGTGCCTTTTGTTCTTTGATCAGATGTTGGGATCATGTCGAAATTTTGAATTGAAAGTTGAAATTGCGACTATGCCAAGGCCGTTTGTCAGCTTTGCATGTTAAGTCTGTGAGAAATATTTTGGTCTATTGGTTAAAGCACTTGCCTCCCCGTTGAGTCAATTTAAAAAAAATTTTTTTTTTGGTGTTGTTTTATATTTGATTTTATCACCTTCTTCGACAATTATGATATATACAATCACTAAAAAGGTAATAAAATGCCTAATTTTGCGTGTTATATCTATGGGAGAGGAATGTCAATAGTTTGTGTACAACCCTATGGGAAATCTGATTCCCTGTCATGTATTAAACCTATATAGGGTTAATCTCCCAAGTCTGCTACAATATAAAATCGTCCTATTTACCACAAAAAATCAATGTATGTATCTACCTATTATTTGCTAGTTTACCTAAACTACATAGCCATCGAGAAATGAAACGTAACATTCGCGCATGCCCCACCCCAATACCACTATGAACATGACGGACAAAGAAAGAGGACAAAATATACAATTCCTCATTCTACCCTCAACAATTGCTGTGGTAGACAAAGAAACATCCCTTCACTGCTATTATGTAAAAATGTGTAGAACAGGTGTCACATGCATATTCACCTGTTCTACTTAAAAATGCGAATCTGGTTTCCGTTCGAAAACTTTAGTAATGTTTAACAGATTTTAATGAAATTTGATATGAAGGTCAAAGGTGAAAGGTCATAGCTCATTAAATATGCAAAAATACCTAGTTATATATGCGAAAATGTAGTTAACCTCCTTGCTTAGTAATATAATAGTATAGTCTAATGGAGGTAACTTGTTCTGACGTATATAGGCCATTAGTACCCTGCGAGGGGATATACTACACTTTGCGTTGTCATGCAGTCAGACTGCAACTCCCATGGTTAATTAGCTACCCAGATAACAATACGATGTTAGGCCAACGTGGGGCCAACGTAAGCTGTTACGTTGGTCCAACGTCGTAAACATGATGTTGGGCCGACGGCTTTCTTGCCGGCGGGCCAACGTTGGCTCGTCAGCGACAAAATGACATTAAGCCAACATCGGGCCAACGTTATGCCAACCTCTATCCCACCATGTGCCGATGTCCTTCCGACATTGAACCAACGTTATGCCAACCTCTTTTCCACCGTATGCCGACGTCTCTCCGACATTGGACCAACGTCATCCCAACCCTTTGTTTACCATGTGCCGACGTAGGGCCAACGTTATGCCCACCTCTTTTCCACCGTGTGCCGATGTCCTTCCGACATTGAACCAACGTTATGCCAACCTCTTTTCCACCGTATGCCGACGTCTCTCCGACATTGGACCAACGTCATCCCTACCCTTATCCCACCATGTGCCGACGTCTCCTCGACATTGGACCAACGTTATGCCAACCCTTTTCAACCATGTGCCGACGTAGGTCCAGCGTTATGCCAACGTCCCCCCGACATTGGACCAACGTTATGCCAACCCTTTTCAACCATGTGCCGACGTAGGACCAACGTAATGCCAATCCCTTTTCCACCATGTGCCGATGCCCCCTGACGTAGGACCAACGTAATGCCAACCCCTTTTCCACCACGTGCCGACGTCGGCCTAACATAATGCCAACCCCTATCCCACCATGTGCCGACGTTGGATCAACGTTATGCCAACCCCTATTCCACCATGTGTTGATGTTGGACCAACGTTATGCCAACCCCTTCTCCACCATTTGCCGACGTAGAAGCAACGTTATGCCAACCCATTTTCAACCATGTGCCGACGTCCCCCTGACGTTTGACCAACGGTATGCCAACCCCTATCCCACCATGTTCCGACGTTGTACCTACCCCTTTCGAGTTCATGCCAACATCCTTCTGACATTACCAACACCAACTCAACAACATATTCACACCAACATCAGTCATCCGTTCATAAAAACATTGTCAAGATCATACTACATCGGACATGTACAATCATTCAAACACATGCATCACAACGTGACAAGGAAAAGGCCAGGTAATTTAAGATTGGGTTAAATAAATAAACAGAGCAAAATCAATAAAATGAAATAGTAACAATTTCATCAAAATCGGACAGTAATTAAAAAAAGTTCATTATAGAACTTGACTTACATCCCTCTGGAACATATGTATAATAATAATATTGCTGCAAGTGGACATGTTATTTTAATTTCGTCATGTCTATTTTCTGGTATATTTTAATAATTTAATCACTATCAAAACTTGATAATAACTTATTTGTCCAATTTTAATGAAAAGTTCACCGTCTTGCTTTTTAGGATTTGCTCTGAATACATCCCCCCCCCCCTTGCAAAAAAGAACAAGAAAAATAAACTGATTTTGTGATAAAACATACTTTATTTTATGTGTAATAAACAAACTGTTGTAAATATGAATACAATTTTTGTACATTTTTCTTTGGTACTTTCGTTTGAGAACAACAAAGATGTAATCATAGTTTCAAGTTCAAGGTATCTCACTGTGTCACAATATACTGTCAATGAATGCTAGGACGATATGAGCTGTTATAAAATGAAGTGTACACTTAACACAACCAAACATACTGACATACATTGTACGAATATTATAAACAATCCTCACTACTTCCCGAGTAAAACAAAACAAACTTTCTGGCAGACGAACACCATTGTTTATGACAAGATTCCCTACACTGCTGGGTGGTTCCAATGTCCTTGTTTCAGGAGGATTCCTCTACATATGTTCAACACAAAATATAAAGAAATTAATAAGTGTTCACCATTTGTGTATCAGGAACTAGGCAATTAATGTAAACAAGTTTTCATAAAAAATATAAATAAAATTCAGAGAAATTGCCAACATTTTTGTTGCTTTGGCATTTCAGAGATGCTGATACATTTTGTCACCAAATCTATTGTTAACACATCTATAAACCTTTTTCCAGGACCGGAGGGATACATTGCTTGAATGTGTGAAGTGAAGCAATTGCTAAATGTTTATATTAGAAGAGTGGAAATTTGAAAGAGAAGAAAAGAAATAGAAGAGCTTGAAAAGGGACAAAACACAAGTTTCTTTACTCTAATATACCACTTTCAATATTTTCTTTAAAATTAAGAAAAAAGGTACGAAAAAACATTCAGTCACTTAGATATATGAAATATTGTTTTCTTACCTTTGGAATTCGTTATAGCATGCATTTAGTTGACACATTATACAGGCATTCAAATCAATTACGACCTTCTTTGGCTCATGGTATGGCTCTCTTTTTCAAATTTGGCCATTGGTGAAATTTCACAACAAATAACAAGTAAAGATGTATAGCACACTTTTTAATAAAAAGTTAATGTTTATGTTTGTGTACAAAACATATAAATGCAGAGCTGGCTAGCAAGCACCGTAGCTCGCCTAAGCGGAGATCGTTCTCGATATGACATCACAAATCCTTCGGTCAATCATTCCGAGGAACTCTGAGAATTTTAAGGGCGGGTCCACCATTAAACGAGCAACTTGGAGAGCTTTTCAAAAATTGTAAACAATATAAGGAGGCGTTTATTTATGAAACAATTGTTATTATCTTGCTTAAAAATGTCTCGATACAAGACATAATAGCTTAAAATTTCCCAAGGCAGTCGACCTTTAAAGAATGGGTTAGTCGGAATCAAAATCTTGACTAGCTTGTGGTGGTACAACTTCGGCATCTGTGGCAGAAAAAAAGAAGAAAGAAACCAAACAAGATTTAAAACCAGATCATGGAAACATCACCTAGAAATAGTACGATATTAATCAAATAGTACGGCATTCAAAGAAAGTAGTCCTGATTGGCACATCCTCCCTAATTTTGATGAAATTTCATGGATAGAACTTAGAAGTACTTTGTCATGAAAATAACTTTGTTCAAATTTTAGAGCAAATTAACCAGTAGTATGGAAATGAGAAAGGAATGGATTTCTTTTATTTTTGTTTTGTTTAATTCGAATACGGCATCAAGCACTCTTCTTAACAAAGAAAATATTCACTTTAAGTAAAATGGCAGTGATGAGTCAATATAAAGTATCTGCTTGCTCAGTGTTAAGATGTTTGATTGATAACAGTTTAAGGCCCCTCTTAAGTGTTGGGATCCCAAAATTAGCCAAAGAATAGATGTCACAATCTCACTTAAATGGTATGATGTGAAAGAGGATGTTATTAGCAACCGGGCACTTCTGCAAATAGAATTTTCCCCAAAATATGTGTTTAAAGAAGAATATGGATGAAAGAATACACAATTTGGGTTTTCTGCATACAACACAAAACCCTAAGTTAGTATTAACGTTTGTATTCTTTTATCAATATTCGTCTACAAACACATTTTTAGGGAAATGTTTGCAGAAGAGTGCAATGTTTAATGACATCCTCTTTCACATCATTATAAATTTGAAGTGAAATTTGAGGCTCCCAATACTTGAGAGAGGCTTTAAAGACAAAAACAAAAACAAAAATATATAGCGTTATATAGTTGCTTATGCAAGAAACAGATCAATTAACTGTGTTTTGTTCTTTGTGGCACCCTGCATTCAGAATTTTTTCCAAAAAATACAGCTATAAGCACTATTTCATGATTTTTTTTTTAGTTGAAAAGTTTTGTAAATGATCACATTGCAGTTACTCAATATAATGAGGAAAAAATACTTACATCCTATGTCATACATAAACGTACATTGATCCAGTACATTTGTAACTTTGTGTGCAGGGCACCACTATAAGGAGTAATAAAAAGTGCATTATCTATCCTGCTGTCTACATGTATAACTATTAAAAAACAAAGTGAATAAAATGCCAAATGACATACCCATATTTCTGAATGTTGAGGTCGATGGGGTCGTTGGTGCTGTTGGGGTCGACAGTGTTCTGGAGGTTGATGGGGTCGTTAGAGTCCATGGGGTCGAGGTCCTCGAGGTCGAGGGGGTCCTTAATTGGTGCTGTTGATGGTGTTCTGGAGGAGGTAGGGGTACTACAGTTAATAGGCCTATAGATTATCTATATGACATGACTCGAGATTAAAGTTAAACTGGATTAAATCTCTATGTGAACACACCCTGCATTGAAACTATGCAGTAAAATATTAAACAGTACACACAAGCAAACATGATTATGAGTGTGAACATCAGGGCCACATTCCAACGCAGTCCGTCACTTCGGTTCCTACGCTAAATAAGTAATAAAGAAAACTGTTTCTTTCCTACTTTTGATCTAAATTTCACATGAACTATATATAATAAACAAGTAATCATCTTCATCGTTGCAGAATATTTGCTACTTTAAAATACACTAAAATGTTTAGTAATTTCTGCTGACAAAGACAAAAAACTCGGCTTTTCTACACTATACATTATACACACTCATCTCTTTGTCTACTCCTAAAAGGTACAACATCTAGTATCATCTTTACGAAACTCATATAAAATTCTACCAAACTTAACTGAAATTATATTAAGATACATCCTAATTGCATTCTATAGTATTATATCAAGTAACATAATATAGAAATGGATATATTGTATTCTTACCGAATTGCATGGGCCTGTACTTTGTTCCACAAAATTACTTAAAATTTTTTGCTGCAATGTTGTAATTCGGACCTTACTGCATCACTTCGACATTCAAAATGACTGGAGTCTGCTCCTCCCAGAACACGTGGTTGGAGAGAACAAAGAACTTCCTGTCTTCGTGACTCGGAGTATAATCTTAAAGTAAACATCAGGCACCAAGATGCTGGTAGTCTCATAATAAGACTATTAAAAACTTGTAGAAATATATATTTCTTCACTACATATTAGTGACAGTAGGTACGTTACTCACAGGCAACTGATCCAGACGAATTGACAGGAAATGGCTGACGGTGACCACATGGGCATGCGCGCGCATGCAATTTCTTACTCGGATGTAGGTAGGTCGTATTTGTTACGTTGGCCCAACGTCATAAGCCAACCAATATCCATGCACTATTTATCCGTAAAGATGGAGACGTCGATGGAACAACGTTCAGCCAGCGTTGGGCCAGCGTTGGGCCATCGTCGCATATAGCCAACCAAGCCAACATTTTTCACTAAAAATGGTGACGATGGACCAACATTGAGCCAACGTTAGCCCAACGTCGAATAGCCATGGCAGCCAAAAAACAACCATTTATCAGTAAAAATTGAGACGATGGACCAACATTGAGCCAACGTTAGCCCAACGTCGAATAGCCAGCCAAAAACAACCATTTATCAGTAAAAATTGAGACGATAGGCCAACGTTTAGCCAACGTTAGCCCAACGTCGAATAACCAACCAAAATCCACCATTTATGAGTACAAATTGAGACGATGGACCGACATTGAGCCAACGTTAGCCCAACGTCGAATAGCCAACGTTAGCCCAACGTCGAATAGCCAACCCAAAACCACCATTAATCAGTAAAAATTGAGACGATAGACCAACGTTTAGCCAATGTTAGCCCAACGTCGAATAGCCAACCAAAATGCACCATTTATCAGTACAAATTGAGTCGATGGACCAACGTTTAGCCAACGTTAGCCCAACGTCGAATAGCCAACCAAAATCCACCATTTATGACTACAAATTGAGACGATGGACCAACATTGAGCCAACGTTAGCCCAACGTCGAATAGCCAACCCAAAACCACCATTTATCAGTAAAAATTGAGACGATAGACCAACGTTTAGCCAACATTGGCCCAACGTCGAATAGCCAACCCAAAACCATGCATTTATCAGTAAAAATTGAGACGATAGACCAACGTTTAGCCAACATTGGCCCAATGTCGAATAGCCAACAAATAGCCACCATTTATCAGTAAAAATGGCGACAATGGACCAACGTTCAGCCAACATTGGCCCAACGTCGAAAAGCCAACCAATATCCACCGTTTATCAGTGAAAAAATGGCGACGATGGCCCAACGTTCAGCCAACGTTAGCTTGCCGACTGCGACCGTGCCGACCGTGGCCGACGTTGGCCCAACGCCGTATTGTTATCTGGGTAGTGGCACAGGTTTACTCAGAATCTTGAAGTCTGCGCGCATGCGCATGGCGGCTGTTGTAGCAAACGTGATAACCTCGTGAAATCGCGAGATTTCACGCGACTATGACAAACCCTTGTTTGAAGCGGAATTGTGGGTAACCTGGTAGTGAAAATGGCAGAATGGTAGGGTACGTCGAAGTATAATTTTTCACTCTTTATTTTGACGTATTACAGTCAATTAAACCTTTGTTAACGACCACCTGTCTGTAACGACCACCTGTCCATAACGACCACTTAAATCCCCCCCCCCCCGGTGAGATTTCATGTAGTTAAGAACCTGTCCACTACGACCACTTGTCTAACGCGACCAGCAGCCACCCTTTAGATTTTGATAAAGAAGTTGAATTTCCAAACAGCGATTCCTATGTTTCATTTTCCTGTGGCTTTATAAGGATTCTCCGTGGCTTTATAAGGGCTCAGTCGGGCAAAAACGAAGCAGAGAGCCAATAGATAAATCTAACAATGCAAGGTTTTTTTTTTTGGTGTTTAAAAATTTAATAAACAAAGAGTGGTATGGTTTTTAGTCATTAAACATAATTTTCTATCTTTAAAATTGTTCTGCATTTTTTTAAAACGCATGTCAAAAATGATTTAAAAGAAATCAAGATGAACGAGCCTGAAAATTTGATTGACAGACAGGCTTCGCCACGTCACTCGCCACATCACTCGCCAGGCCTAGCTAGCTAGCTATAGCCTGTGCGGCGCGACGAACAATCAAGTCATCGATTGAAGTTCATGACAATGACTCTGCATTGTTATGTTTTCATGAAATGTGCAAGAAACAATATCCTGTCAGTAATTAAATGTTTTGATTGAAGAGCTTGGGGTTGAATAGTTATATTGTGTGTAAATGACCATTAGATCTACATCAATACATGTAGCTTTTTTGTTAGCCGCTGTGCCGACGATTGCCTGACTGTGTGAGCGAAATTGCACCGCTGTGGCTGGTCGCTACACGGCTGCTGTTGGTCGCATTTGCGGGTCGCGGCGGCGGGTCTGTGAGAGGCCTTGCGAGTGCTGTCAATCAATTATTCAAAATCAAAATGGCCTCAAACGGCCACCTGTCTACAACGACCACCTGTCTACAACGGCCACTATTTGTGTTTCCCTTGGGTGGTCGCTATAGACAGGTTTGACTGTACTTGCCCATTTCGGCTAAAATTTGGAGACTTTATGAGCTTGTGAATTTCTGGTGATTTCTACCTCGATTCCGATCGTCTTTTTGCAGGGTTTTTGCAAGGTTTTGTTCCTTTTTGGAACTTGACCCGTTTAAATATCCAATCTAATTTTCTTTCGAACAGTTAGGGGAGCCTTCCAAAGTTGCGACTGTGCCCTGACGCGTCGGGGCGCAGAGCAGGATATGAGAACAAAGGAGGCGTCTTTTCTGCGCCGGGTACGAGAGGACGCAATTTGGTTTCCAGCTCATTAAAATCTGGCTATTGTTTGGAGTTTCATTGTTACGAGATAGCCCCGCCGCGGCGCGTCCCATCGAAGCACTTGACATTTGTGAATGGGAGCTAAAACTTTGAAAAGCTTTCGCGCCCTTTCGCGCCCGGTCCGGCGCATTAGTTAGCCCTGTAATCCCTGCTTGTGTGTCGCTCTCGTCTTGCGAGATTTGACTCTGAAAAGATTTACTTTGGCTACTGATTTGTTTTAATATTATTTTACGTAGATGACATTGGTTACAATTTTTGTTTTTATTGTTTATTTCCCTCTCAACATCGGAGTTCTGTAGGCGTCAATGTTGGCATGATTGTTCATTATTTCATCTCCTCCTGTTCTGTCCATGATTGTGTTCAATATCAATTTTAAAACAAATTGATTTGTTCACGAAAAAAAATGTTATTTTATACTTACCCCATGCATGCATGTTTTGACACTGTATTTGTTTCATATTACATTAAATTTGTGTATATTTCCTTTTTCTAGCGATGTTATCGGATGTTTCGGTTTTCTTGTTTTGTTTTCTTAAATTTTCGTTTATTTTTCGTTGTATCTTGTAAACCGTTCCGTCGTATGATCATTATAAATCATATAATTATATCGATCATCAATCTGTTATTTCAGTACATAGGTCCTTTAAATCTACGTAAAATTAGAGAATGTATTTTTAAATCCGTGATTTTGAAAATGATACTTAATCAAGAACGTCGTAATTACTTTCTGCTTGAAATGAATTTACAGAGCGTTTTATATGTCTTACGATTTTTTTAATGCAAATTATATCCGTATTGTCATGAACATCATCAATATGTTTCGTTAGAAAGAAGACGCTTATTTTCAGAATGTTGTTTCTTTGCAAAACACTAATGTAACGAACAAAATTAAATACACCGTACCCGTATCATCGGGGAAATCGCAAAACTCCCAGGAGATTATCAATTGCAAATCAACATAGTAAATTATGCCTAAATCGTAAGAATAGAGCATGCATTAAAAAAGAAGAGCGTTACCAGGAAATGATGTTTGAAATTTCACGTCGATCATTTCAAGAAGAAATTAGCTTTTCATTCTGTTCCAAAGAAATTTTATCAAATATTTCTTAGCGAAGAAGGGGGGTTACAGCTGCGGCCAGTTTTAGATCTAGGTCATTGTTGTGAAGAATTAAAATACGTATATATTGTGCTAAATTGGGGCCACGTGGTATCGAAAGAGCGTAGTGCGTTCTAGAACAAATACAGGCCATGGCAATTCGTTGAATTGCTTCTCGTAACATTGTTACAGAACTGTCTCGCTGTCTAAATAAGGATCCATCCCGGGATCCATCAGGCATGTGTTGGTATCAAGTAGTAGATGGAATTTATAATGATTGCGTTATTTTGGGCCATTGATTTTTTTTTTTTTTGGCTAGCCCTTATTCTTCTAGTTCTACTAGGTTATCGAGAAACATAAATAGTGTTGATATTTTCCGCAATCCCTTTAGCGCCGAGGGTAGAAAAGCCTATAGAAAAGTCAGCTGGACAATAGCAATTTAATGTTGGTCGAACAATCAGGGAGAAATACTGGACACACGGGTACACGATATTAGCTCACGTCTTTAATATAATCAGGGAATCCTGATATAACTATTTAAGCACATGCTCACAATATGAATATAAAATCTGGCTATTGTTTGGAGTCTCATCGTCACGAGATAACCCCGCCGGCGCACTTACCGGCGAAGCGCTTGACATTTTGTGAATGGGAGCTGAACCACTTTAAAAAGCTTTTGCGCCCTTTCGCGCCCGTTCCGACGCATTTAAGTTATTCCTGTATTAAATCCGCGTGTGTGTCCGCTCTCGTCTTGAAAGATTTGACTCTAAAAATATTCACTTTGGCTACTGATTTGTTTAATTATTATTTGACGAATATGACATTGATTTAGATTGTTGTTCTGATTATTTATTTCTCTCCCAACATCGAAGTTTTGTAGGCGTTAACGTTGGCATGATTGTTCATTTCTGTTCATGAATGTGTTCAATACTTGTATTATATTAATTTGTTCACGAACAAAACAGAAACGATATGTATAATTGTATTCCTTCTGTATGTTTTGACACATTATTTGTTTCATATTGCATTTATTTTGTTTGTTTCCCCTTTAATACCCCCTTCTTCTGCACCAGTTTGCCCTTCTCCACGCCAGACTTTAGGGCCCGCTTGATGAATAGGAGCCTGATATGTTTTGCAATATTTTCTTTCTCATATTGCAGCGAGTTTATCAGATGTTGTTCCGTTTTCTATTTTGTTTTCTATTATTTTCGTTGTGTATTGAAAAGCGTTCTGTCATCCAATCAAAATAGGTCATATATCTAGATCATCAATCTGTTCTTTCACATGCAAGATCGATTTAAAGAATAGAAACGTAGGTTCTCTAAATCTTCGCCAAATCAGCTATTGTATTTCAAAACCCGTGATTTAAAAATGATACTTATAATCAAAGACATTGTAAGATTCTCCTTGAAATAAGTTTATAGGGCGTGTATAAATATGTCATACGAAACAAACAAACATCTGCAAATTAAAAATATTACAAAAATGATACCCGTATTGTCGGGAGCCTGCATCGTCAAAACGTTTCGGTAGAAGGAAGACGCTCTTTTTCGAAATGCACTCACCAAAATTCTGCTCGAATCATAAGGAACACTGTCTCCCTGCAAAATTATAAGACTAATTTTACGAAAAAATGAATATTTGCATCATCGTGGAAATCGATATACTCCCAGAGAGATTATCATTTGCAAATCAACATTGTAAATTATGTTTGAATCGTATGGGACCTTGAATGAACAGAGCATACCGATTTCAGAAGAAAAAACAGTGTTTATCGGACATGATGTTCGTTATTTCCACCTCGAACAATTCGAAATCGCTTATCTGTTCCAAACATGAAATTCGATCGAATATTTCTTTGCGAAGAAACTGTATTGATGGTGGCATTTGTCGTAACAATTTGTTGTCATCAATTGCTCGTGAGGTTTTGACGTTTCATATTTATTAGCTAGCGCTAGTAAAGTCTTTTTTAACGTGCCCTGTATATAGTTATAAGGCCTGAACACGTCATGTTCACATTGGGTGTTATATAGCATACGGATATTATAGTACATGTAACTTTTACAAGCACTTTGTTATTGCAACACAATGACAAAAGACAGCTCTTTGAGCAGCTAATAGTTGTTGCGCCCATTGTTCCGCACATAGGCGGCTATTACCCTTTAATCACAATAGCACCCGACCCCTACCCACGCACACATACACAATCACCATACTCGGAATAAACTATTGTAATCAATCATTTATGAAAGTAAAATAAAGATGTTTACGCTTAGTGTTTGGATGTCACACTATCTACTGGATAGTCATAACCGTGTACAAATCAATGTCAAGTGTTAGTGCATATCATTTTGCATTTTCACTTTATTACTTGGCCAAATTACATCCAATGAAAGGGATTTAGTAACATTACTTTGTGGACATATCGGATCATACCAATACATATTATATTAATCACCCATCACTTTTTGCAATTGTCAACAAAGTTACTAAATCCCTTTAACTTGGATTTTCTCACATTACCTTATCAGTGGGCATATTAGCTCACAATAATGTAGTTACTTGATCCCTTCGATAGTGCATTTTTTCCATTGTAATTGCTGATTTGCAGAAAATGCGTTCGAATAGAGCTGCGCTCAAATTTGTGAAGATATCGTTGCGTTTAGATCTATTTATTTGTCCATTAAACATATAGTATTGTACTTGTTCTATTCTTATCGATGTTAGTTATTCTATAGCTTGACCGTTTGCCCCGGTTCCGGTTTTCCGGCTCGTCCCGGCTCGTCCTCGTTTCGGGATTTTCTAGTCGGATATCTGGACCCTTTGGTCCTGTTTCCGGGTCTCGTTCTACCAGTCTCCAGTCCTGGTTTTCAGGTTCTCGGTCCTCTGGATCCGGCTTATCCACAGGTTTAGAACCCGGTTTTGATCGATCCCGACAGGTTCAGAGCCACTTGGCTCGTGTTGCCCCTCCTACCCCAGCGGCGCTTGGCGGCCCTCCCGGTGAGGAGACTAACAACTCGTGGTCGTACCCGCCCCCTTGGGGCCAGGTTCCCTTTGAGGCCTAATTTGGGGATCAGGATGCTGACTCTGGTACAGAGTTGTTGGCCAGTGCAGCCCCCCAAGTCTGTCGGGGTTTGGCAGCAAATGCGCAGGCTCTGTTGGCAAATTATTTGCCCGAGGCCTTCGCTCAGGCTCCGGTTTGTCGATCCGCCACGGTTCCGGTTTTCCGGCTCGTCGGATATCGGACCCTTTGGTCTGGTTTCCAGGTCTCGTCTCCCGGTCTGTTGGCAAAGTATTTGGCCGAGGCCTTCGCATCGGCTCAGCTGGAAGTGGCCCAGGCTGTTATGTTTTTTCGTCAGGTAGCTCCCTCCAAGGGGATACCTCTGACGGAACTTTAAGTTGGTCTACAAGGGCGTGGCTGTGGAGGTAACTCCGAAGCAGGTGTTTGGAAGAGACTACGCCTTTCGGTCTCGAGACTCGCGCAACCTTTTCCTAACCAAGTCCCTTTTGCCCGACCTTTCACATTTGGCGGCGAGATTGGGGGTCAACTTTAAGAGTCATCAATACGCCGGTATGGAGAAACCGGTGCGGGTTAGTGAGCAGGGGGGGGGGGGTGCGTCAGGCCCGCGGCAGGCCTTTTGATGTCTTGCCCTGAGCTGGGGATCACAAGGTAGGCGGGCGGCTTCGGTTCTTCCTTCCCACTTGGGAAGCAATTACCGGAGACGCATTCGCACGCTCCGTCGTGCGAGACGGGTTCTGCATTAGTCTTGCAGAACCCCTCCCGCACAGCGTGATCCGTATCCGTTCTCCAGCCTTATCTGCTCTTTTCCGGCAGCATATCTCGGCGGAGATACAGTTGCTCCTGGAGAAGGGCGCAATAGAGAGGGTGAGAGACCACCCATTTCTGTGCGATTTTTGTGATCCCCAAGCGCTCGGGGAAGCTACGGATGATATTGAACATGAAAGTGGTCAATACCTTCATCCCCCCGTTGCATTTCATCCTGCCGACGATCGAACCGGACGGACTGGGCCATCTCGCTCGATCTGAGAGACGCCCACTTCCATATCCCTATCCATCCCGTTTGCGGGATCTCCTGGGAATTGCCTTCGAGGGTTAGACTTTCAGGTTATGTGCCCTTCCGTTCCGGCTCACACCGGCCCCTCGCGTCTTCACCTGTGTGGTGGCCGCTGTGGCCGCCTTCCTGAGGAATCGCAGCCTCCGCCTCTTTGTTTACCTGGACGACTGGCTCTTGCTGGCAAGTTCAGAGGTGGAGCTTCGGGAACAGTTGCACCTGTTGCTCCAGAATACTAAGGAGCTCGGTTTCCTTGTCAACTGGGAGAAGTCAGAGCTGTCTCCCACCCGTACCCCAGTGCACTTGGGTGCGGAGATAGATATTCCGAACCAGGTCGCTCGCCCGAGCCACGACAGGATTTGGACGATAACGTTGCCGTCTGGTCCCTCCGGCTTTCTCGCAAAGTGCGAGCAAAGCGCTGGCTTCAGTTTCCAGACTACCTCGCCAGTTTGGTGGAGGTATTTCCAGATTGCAGACTTCTGATGAGGCTTTTTCAGAGGCACCTTCTGAAGTATTTTCAGCGTGGATTCCCTCGGTGTGTGGATTCCGTTACTAAGGGAAATCTTACGTCAGCTTCCCCCCTGGGCGAACGTTTCGTTCCTGGCTCAGGGCAAGCCTCTGCGTACCCCGATTCCGTCTGTGTCTGTCACATTGGATGCGTCCCTTCTAGGCTGGGGGGGGGGGGCATTGCCGGGGCGAGATGGTGTCGGGGGATTGGTCCCATCTGCGCATCATTCCCTACATGAATGTCCTGGAGCTGCTAGCAGCTTTTATGTCACTCCGGCATTTCAGACGGGCATGTGTGGGGCGTTCCGTGTTGGTCCTCACGGCATCACTATGGTGGTGGCTTATATCAACCGACAGGGCAGGACGCGGTCAGCGTCTCTGAACGCTCTTGCCGCCCAGCTGTGGAGGTGGTGTCAGACCAACAACATTGTCCCGATCGCCTCCTACATTCCCGGGCAGGACAAACTGATAGCAGACTTCCTCTCTCGGGGCAAGTGTCTTCCCTCGGAGTGGTGTCTTCATATGGAGGTTTTCGATCAGCTCAGGGTGGCTTAGGATCCCCTAGAGGTCGATCTTTTTCCCACAACGCTCAACTACCGTCTCCCGAGGTACTGCTCGCGGGTACAGGATCCGGAGGCCTGGGCACTTGATGCCTTTTCCCTCCATTGGGGGCACTTCCAGGGGTACGTTTTCCCCCCGTTTCCTCTGATCCCTCTGGTCCTGAGGAAGATCAAGGAAGATCAGGCGTGGGTCCTTCTGGTAGCTCCGCGTTGGCCAAGAAGACCATGGTTCCCTCTTCTTCTATTCCACAAAGGCCCTTTACAACTCTCGTCTGGAGCCCTTCTCCTTTTGGTGTGAAGGCCTCGGGGTCTCACCCAGTAGGGCTTCGGTAGGTGTGATAGCGGATTTTTTTATTTCCCTGTTTGACAAGGGTAGAGCCCTGTCCACTATTCGTGGTTACCGTTTGGCCATCGCCGCCATCCATGTCGGGTTTCCGGACGGCTCGGGGGTTTCTCACTCCCATTTCTTGGCTAAGTTATTGCGTTCCCTTTTCCTGCAGCGACCAGCTAACCGTAGAGGTTGGAGCCTTCCAAAGGTTTGGAGGCTTTAGCTAAGCCTCCTTTTGAGCCTATGTCCAAGACGTCTCTTATACATTTGACGGTGTTTCTCATGGCTATAGCATCTGGAGAGAGGAGAAGTACTCTACATGTCCTGTCTACCTCCCCCGGCCACATCAGGTGGGAGAGGCGGAGGGTTTGGTTGATTCCAAGGCCCTCCTTTATTGCCAAGAATCAGTTGGCGTCCTCTGGGCCGATTTTGGTTTTCCTCAGCCCTCTTTCGGATTTCTCCTCTGTCACGAAGGACAAAGGCCTGGTGCCTGGTGAGGGCGCCTAATTGGTACCTGGACAGGACCAAGGGTCATTGTAAGGATGATCAGTTGTTTCTGATCACTTGAGAGCCTTTCTCTCCTGCTTCTAGAGAGTCCATTTCTAGGTGGATTGTGAAAGCCATCCAGGTGGCTGGCCCTGAGGCCCTCCTCCAAGAAGGCAAGCCCAGGGCCCACGATACTAGGAGTATCAACACTTCCTGGGCGTTTTTTCAGGGAGTGGGCTTGGACGATATTTTGAAGGTCGCTTTTTGGCGTTCTCCCAATTCGTTTACTTCTTTTTATCTTAGGGACGTCCCCTCTGGTGAGGTTTTGTTTGCAACCTCGTCCCTAAGGGCAGCAGCGTCTTCCATTGTTCCCCAGTAATCCCCTTCTACTTGGAACATGGCTCCCGGTCTTATCTGTGCTGGTCTAGCTAATAATAGGTAGATACATTGATTTATTGTGGTAAATCAGAAAAATCGTAACTGATTTTATTATTTACTATATAAATCTATGTATCTACCTATGTCCCTCCCTCTGTCCCCTCTCCTTGCCCGGCAACATGTCCGAAGCGTTGTCTCTGGCGGCTCATTAAAGAGGAAGATGGCGTGCGGTTGTGTAGTTTAGGTAAACTAGCAAATAATAGGTAGATACATAGAGTTATTTAGTTAATAATAAAATCAGTTTATATTTTTCCAGTTATTCAGCCCAGGTATATGCAATCTTTACGTCTCTCCCACGGACATAGAATTGTTTACGTCAATACTTTTCTCATTATATTCAACCCACGGACATAGAATTGTTTACGTCAATACTTCTCTCATTATATTCAATTCTATTTATGCTGGAATCATTCTCCGTGGCATCTCTCTCACTCTCTCTCCTCTCTCTTGCTCTGTTTTTTCTTCCCCTCTCTTGGTCTGCCCCTCTACTTCTCTTGCTCTTTCTCTGCATCTCTCGTTCTCCCTCTCCCTCTCTGTACTCTTTCACCCTCTCCCTCTCTCTGTCTCCCTCTCCCTCTCTTGCTCTGCCTCCCTCTTCTCTTGCTCTCTCTCCCTCTGTCTCTGTCTCCCTCTGTCTATGCCTCTCTCTTTCTCTACTCTCTCACCCTCTCCCTTTCCTGCCTCTGGCTCTCATTCTCCCTCTTTTATGTCTTCGGATGATCCTTAATTTTCTCTAGCTCTTCCTATTGCCCTTTGTATTCTTATTTCACCCGTACCATGTTTCCTTACTGTCCTGCCTCCTTTCAAGTGCCTGAATTCTGATTCTTCTTTTATCCCTCTGTCCAGCTTATGGGTTTTTTATATTACTATACCCAGTCTCCCTCTCTCCTTTTCTATATCTATCTACTGCCATCTCTCTCTCTCTTCCTCTCTCTCTTCATCTCTTCATGTGAGATCCTTAAAAAAAAACTCCAGACAACCTCATTCGTCTTCAGTGACGAATTCATTTTGTTATTAATTACTTTTCTCCTATACGATATGCTACTGTCCCAATTACCATATTTCTTCTTCCTTTTTTCTTGCTCATTTCTGTCAGCCCCTGCTTCAGAATCCTGGATCATCTGCTGTGGTTATATGAATTCTTAATGTGAGAGTACAATCTATTATAAAGGTTTCCACTATTTTCCCCTTTTCATGCTTCATGATTCGTGTATATTATTCTTTTGTATTTCCATGCACAGATTCAGACGTTTCAGGTTTACAGCACGAACCTACGCGATCATCAATCAGCATCCTATTGTCTGGGAAAGTTTCTCAGTCTCCTGCCTCATCTGACAAACCTGACGTTCGACTCAAGTTCATTTCATGATGATTTCTACAAAGAGATTGCTGATAGTGCTTCTTCATCTCAGGTTAAAAAAAATTTTTTTCAAGAAGCAGAAAAACAAAAGATGCGCAATGTTTTTCTCTTTTTTTTTTAACCTGAAGTTTTGTGATAGGAATACGAATGAATTGCGATAAATATGCTTAATACTTTCCCATGAATGTAACATCTTTTTTTCTCAAAAATCAGGTGAAAAAATAAAAGTTAAACAAAAGATGGGCTAGTACGAGTTAAGCATTATCTAAATCAAATCGGATTAATTTTCAGTAGTGTGCCTTACACTTATTACTGATAACACTTCAATTTGTTAATCTATGCTTTCACCAGTTTGATTGACGAATTTCTAGTTTCTTATGAAAGATTCGAAAATAATTTTCCCCTATGCAATGTGCTAATGCTCAAATTACTGTATTTCTTCAAAGAATTTTCTGAGTCAAATCAGATGCATTTTCATCAGTACCTGAGGATACACTGATAATGATGCAATTTTTAAATCCCTGCTTTCTCCAATATGATTGACAAATTTCTTTGTGTAGCTTCGTATGAAAAATTTTTAATTACTTTTTTCCCCATAAAATATGCTACTGCCCCAATTACCATATTTCTTCCTCCTTTTTTTCTTACTCATCAAATTCCTTTCAGCCCCCTCCCCTTCAGAATCAAGGATCATCTTCTGTAATTATGTGAATGCTTAATGTGACAGTACTGACTATATTAAAGGTTTCCACTATTTTCACTTTTTCATGCTTCATGATTCACGTATGTTATTCTTTTGTATTTCCATGCACAGATTGAGACGTTATGGGTCTACAATTTGAACCTACGCGATGATGAATCCTACTGTCTGGGGAAGTTTCTCAGTCTCCTGCCTCATCTAACAAACCTGGCGATTAGCACATGTTTCCTTCATGATGATTTCTACAAAGAGATTGCTGATAGTGCTTCTTCATTTCGGGTAAAAAAAAAAAAAATTTCAAGAAGCAGAAAAACAAAAGATGCGCAATGTTTTTGTCTTTTTTTTTTAACCTGAAGTTTTGTGATAGGAATACGAATGAATTGCGGTAAATATACTTAATACTTCTCCATGAATGTAACATATTTTTTTCAAAAATCAGGTGAAAAAATAAAAGTTAAACAAAAGATGGGCTAGTACGATTGAAGCATTATCTAAATCAAATCGGAATTATTTTCAGTAGTGTGCCTTACACTTATTACTGATAACACTTCAATTTGTTAATCTATGCTTTCACCAGTTCGATTGACGAATTTCTAGTTTCGTATGAAAGATTCGAAAATAATTTTCCCCTATGCAATGTGCTACTGCTCAAATTACTGTATTTCTTCAAAGAACTTTCTGAGTCAAATCAGATGCCTTTTCAGTACCTGAGGAGACACTGATAATGATGCAATTTTTAAAGCCCAAGTCCACTCCGATTTTCAAAAATTATAACATGTTGTAAATAAATCAAAGGTTAAAACTGCCAAATATCACGGGCGTACTTCAATTAGGTGATTTTTAAGAGCGATTTTTGTTTCGGGTATTTCGAGCAAAACATTTAAAAGATAAGATAAGATAAGATATTTATTCGTCTTTCTTTCAAATGTCACATAGAGCAGAACATGAAATCATTACACATATACAATGCAAACAAAAAAGATTATGACAATGATAAAACAAAGTGAACTAAAAGAAAGACGAGGAGACCCTGGAAAAAGCAGAGCTTGTAAGTTTAGGGTCCCCTCTGGACCAAATAATTGGTTGGTACATAAAAAAGCAACAAGATAACCATGATGGGAGTATATATTGGTGACTACTTAAGAATACATTAAGAAAAAGGTGGTATAAGAAACAAGAAGTGTACACAAAATTCGGGAAACTAGACTAGACGAGACAAGACGGGAGAAAAGAGAGAAAATATGAGAATAATAAAAGACTACAGCACATCGACAATAGGCACAGCACACAACGGGCACAAGACAACAGTGGGAGGGGATAAAAGGCTGACAATCTGAAAATATTCAATTAGACACATAATATCAAGAAGAAGGAATTATATACATCTGTAATAACATAATAGATCTATCATCAAAATAACTACGAAAATAAACTACTCTACGAGTCACAGTATTTATCGAGAAGATAAACCTTAAGTGTACACTTAAATGCAGAGAGACTAACAGTTTGCTTAACGCTAGAGCCAAGAGAGTTCCAGAATCTAGGTCCAGTACAAACCAAAGTATTAAAAGTAAACTTTGTCCTTACTTGGGGTAAGTGAAACGCAGAGGCATTTCGTGTAGCATGGTCATGAACTTGACTATTTTTCCTAAACATACCGACAAGAGCCTGTGGTAGGACACCAGAATTGAAGTTGTACATTAGAGCAGGTGATAAATATCTTGCACCTTTAAAATTCTATGCGTATAAAAAAGCGGATTAGTATGTGTACGAAAGCTAACATTACAAATAATTCTTAAGATCCTCTTTTGAATCAAGTATAATTTTTCAAGATTAGTTTTAAGAGAGTTACCCCAAGCAAGAACACCATAATTAAGATAGGGAAGGATTAATGTTGAATACATTATTAGAAGAATGTCTTTAGGAAAAATTGATTTCAACTTATGAATTACGCCACTGTTTTTTGACAATGTCTTACGGAGATGATTTACATGAATTTTCCAACTCATTTGCTCATCAATGTGCAAACCAAGGAATTTTGTTGATGATACCCTATCTATCAATACATTATTAAATGATACATCTCCTGGAAGCACTTTAATTGTATTACTAAAAAACATATAATTTGTCTTTTGCAGATTTAAAGACAATTTATTTGCTTGAATCCACAAAGTAATTTTACTTAGTTCGAGATTAACCGTTTCTAACAGAGTTTGTGGATTTTTATGTGAGTAGTACAAGCTGGAATCATCAGCAAATAACATGAATGACAAAATATCAGATGAGAAATGAAAGTCATTAATATATACAATAAACAAGAGTGGACCAAGGAGAGATCCGTGAGGAACGCCGCATGTGACATCCTGTAACCCTGATTCAAAACCGTTTAAAGAAACAAATTGTTTCCTGTCAGCTAAGTAGCTCTTAAACCAGTGCAGAGCTGTGCCCCTGACACCATAATGTGATAATTTCTCTAGCAAAATGTCATGATCTATAGTATCAAATGCCTTGGAATAATCAAGAAATATACCGATTGTGTGCATCTTTTTGTCTATTGCTTGTGAAACCTTATCTATAAAGTGCAGCAAGGCATGAGAGGTAGTATGTTTCTCTCGAAACCCAAACTGAAAGTTTGAGAATATTTTACTTTTGTTAAAAAATTCTAATGTTCTAACATACATCACTTTCTCAAGGATCTTTGAGAAGGAGGTTAAAAGGGAAATAGGGCGATAATTTGAGAAAGATTGGGGATCTCCCTTTTTAAAAACGGGTATGACTTTTGCAATTTTCATACTTTCAGGCACTATTCCATTTAACATTGATAAATTAAAAACATGAATAAGGGGTTGAATAATCCCTAAGATAACCTGTTTAATTATGTCATTATTGACACTATCGTAATCAGGACTTTTCCCAGTCTTCAGCAAATTCACAATAGTAAGCAACTCTTCCCTAACTACTGGGAAAAGGAATAAACTTTTCTTATTAGATTCTTTCAGGAAATCTTTAAAAGATTTTTGACAGGAAGGACTGCCCGTGACAGATTAGGACCAATACTGCAAAAATAATCATTGAATTTTTCCACAATAATATTCTTATCTTCCACTAAACGACCATCAATTTCAATATTCTTTACATCAAAAGTTTTTTCTTTGAATTGAACACATTTTTATCACTTTCCAAGTTCCCTGATATCGTTTGAAGTTGCTTGAAACTGAGCAAAATAATATGCTTTCTTTGCTGCACGCAAGACTGAAGTAAGGATATTTTTATAATCAACATATCGTTTACGTGATGATTCTGTTCCACTAACTTTATAAGAATAATACAACTTATTCTTCTTATTGATAGACTTCAACAAGGAAGCACTGACCCATGGCATGCGTGGAACTTTCTTACGATTTCTAGTATTACATTTGGAAATCGGAACAATGTCATCATAGAGTAGCATGAACTTTTTAAAGAAATTGTTGAACGAAATATTAACATCCTTTTCAAGTAAAACTGCACTCCAGTCAGTTGCCGTTAGAGCTTCGAAACTTCTTAATGTTAGTAGGATTGTTTTTACGAATGTATTTGCAGTCATGATTATAAGCATTATTACGAAAGTTCACTCTAGTGAAGATGGGGAAATGATCTGAAAGATCTGATATTATAATACCTGAAGATGGAAAAGGTTGCAAATTGCAAAATATGTTATCAATAAGGGTAGATGAACTATCAGTTACCCTTGTTGGTTTTGTAATTAATGGCATTAAAGAAAAGGACAACATCATATTCAAAAAAGCATTATGATGGTCATTTTCATCACATTGAAGAAGGTTTACATTATAATCACCCATTAAGAATATTGTCTTATTAACAAATAGTGGGTTCAACAATATACTCTGCAATTCATTCACGGTAAGGTCTATGTTACTCTGGGGTGGTCTATATATAACTCCAAACATAACATTCTTTTTGCCTGGAATAAAACACTCCACAAAAATAGCCTCCAGTTGATCCGACATCACATTTAAGTCATGCCTTACTTGGTAATCCATACCTGCTGGAATGTATAGAGCAACACCACCCCCTCTTTTATCAGGTCTGTGATTAGACACCAAACTATATCCAGAAATAGAATATAAATTAACATCACTCTCACTAGAAAACCATGTCTCTGTGACCCCAATTACTATAGAGCTTTCACTGACATTTCTGGTTAGAGTATTAAAAGCATCAAAATTTTTATGCATACTTCTAATATTTAAATGTAGGACAGTAACATCGTTTTCACGTTTATTACGACACCCATCCATGAATTGATTTTCTGAACAATAATGACAAACAATAGGAGAGGCACGATCAGAATTATCATTAACATTGGGCTCTAGTGTACTTACATTATTTTCAAAATAGGTACAAGCAACTTCTTCTATATTAGCCATCTTGGATTAGAATCACAAAATAAAATATGAAGTCTAACTGTTTGGAATTCATGTCAAGAAGATTGTCAGAACACATATAAACACATATATGGGAGATTAATATACTACACAGATTAAAAGGTAACAGAAACACATATAAAGCTACAATAAAGGAAGGACCCATAGTAAATACAAGAGAGTTATAAAAATAAAAAGAGATAAATAAGAAAATATACGAAAACGAGAAAATTTATATCAAAAAGTAAATGGCAATAAGATGGGCATGTAAAGGCTGCCATGGGAAAACCTGCAAGAGAAAAATACTGAAAGTATAATCATGAGATGCTAGTCTACTGTTTGTGTTCAAAGCTTAGCAATGTCTGCATCACAAGTTATTAGTTTCTTAGTATAGCCGCCACTAGTGTTCTTTATGCCCGCAAAGATCCTCCCTTCTTGGCTAAAGGATCGCTCTACTTTCGGGCAGTGGCGGACATTATACAGGAGCTTCTGTCTGGCAGGAGTGAGATCATCATTGAGGAAGATATCCGTGCCTTTCAGCTTCGATCTGGCTCCCATTACCAGAGCCCTGGTACGATGGCTTGAGAACTTCACTAGAAGGGGCGGAGTTTTTCCGCTGATTTGTGACAGGTGATGACGAGCCAAGGCGATGACAACGGTCGAAGTCAGCTGGGGTTAATTTGACGCCAAGCTTCTCCCCAACCTCCATCACGACTGCTTCCGGAACCTCATCTTCAGATTCTTTTACTCCAAGAATTCGGATGTTGTTGCATCTAGCCTGTTGCTCTACCATATCCAGCTTCATTTCCAAAGCCGAAATATTTTCTAAGGAACTTTAGGCGCTTGAGCTCCTCTTCCTGAGCTTTCACCTTCCCCTCCAGATCCATTACCCGCCCTTCTTGCTCCTCTAACCGTGCAGCGATGCCAGATACAGCCTCCTCAACTGCATCTTTCACCAACTTCTTTAGAAGGCTGCTACTTTCCAGCTCGGCGATAACCAGCCGAGCAATGTCTGCTGATTGAGACTTGGGTGGCATTTTGAGAACAGATGAAAATGGTCAGTCAGGAGCAGGGCGGTAGTAAATTCCACTACAGATGTGTGTATAAGTCAGAACATAGGAAACATTCCATACACACTATGTACAGCACACATTGAACATTCCTAGCACACCATAGAACATACTACGTACAGCACACTTAGAACATGGATGACTCTTGACTTGATGTCTCGCCAATTCCAGACTTAAAAGTACTTTGAAAACATGGCAAATTACTCCCCAAAAGATGCAGTGAAGATGCTACATTCTTCCCTGAAGTATCAGTAAACTGGTAATGTAAAAGTTTTTCTTCCAAGCGTCAAAAAAACCTCGTTAAACTTGAGATAAAAGGGAGCAGACTACACGCCGTAGTCTCCCACCTTCCTTCCTTCCTGCTGTACGGATGTGACGTATGCTCCTCACAACGAAAGTGCCAGCGGTATACATTCTGACAATAGGCTATTTTCGTAATGTAACCAAATTTAATGCATACGTCTTTGTGAAGTGCCTCGATCTATACAAACTATTTCATTCACCTGATAAGTATAATAGTGTTTCATTATTCTTATCAGGTGAATGAAATAGTTTGTATCGAGGCACTTCACAAAGACGTATGCATTAAATTTGGTTACATTACGAATCTATGTTGTGAGGACCCTACGTCACAACCGAATCGATTATTAACTTGTTTTTTGCTCATTAAAAAAAAATATTACAAATAAATCTGAGCACCATTTTCCAAACCCAAGTTATATTTGGGCTTTTTAGATTTTTGTCTATCTAATCAGCTCAACTTTTCAGTGGAGTGGACTTGTACTTTAAATCTTTGCTTTCTCCAATATGATTGACAAATTTCTTTGTGTAGCTTCGTATGAACAATTTTTAATTACGTTTTTTTTCTTACTCATCAAATTCCTTTCAGCCCCCTCCCCCTTCAGAATCAAGGATCATCTTCTGTAATTATGTGAATGCTTAATGTGACAGTACTGACTATATTAAAGGTTTCCACTATTTTCACTTTTTCATGCTTCATGATTCACGTATGTTATTCTTTTGTATTTCCATGCACAGATTCAGACGTTAGGGGTCTACGATTTGTACCTACGCGATGATGAATCCTACTGTCTGGGGAAGTTTCTCAGTCTCCTGCCTCATCTGACAAACCTGACGATTAGCACATGTATCTTTCATGATGATTTCTACAAAGAGATTGCTGATAGTGCTTCTTCATCTCGGGTAAAAAAAAAAATTTCAAGAAGCAGAAAAACAAAAGATGCGCAATGTTTTTGTCTTTTTTTTTTAACCTGAAGTTTTGTGATAGGAATACGAATGAATTGCGGTAAATATACTTAATACTTCTCCATGAATGTAACATATTTTTTCAAAAATCAGGTGAAAAAATAAAAGTTAAACAAAAGATGGGCTAGTACAGTGAAGCATTATCTAAATCAAATCGGAATTATTTTCAGTAGTGTGCCTTACACTTATTACTGATAACACTTCAATTTGTTAATCTATGCTTTCACCAGTTCGATTGACGAATTTCTAGTTTCGTATGAAAGATTCGAAAATAATTTTCCCCTATGCAATGTGCTACTGCTCAAATTACTGTATTTCTTCAAAGAACTTTCTGAGTCAAATCAGATGCCTTTTCAGTACCTGAGGATACACTGATAATGATGCAATTTTTAAATCCCTGCTTTCTCCAATATGATTAACAAATTTCTTTGTGTAGCTTCGTATGAAAATTTTTTAATTACTTTTTTCCCCATAAAATATGCTACTGCCCCAATTACCATATTTCTTCCTCCTTTTTTTTTCTTACTCATCAAATTCCTTTCAGCCCCTTCAGAATCAAGGATCATCTTCTGTAATTATGTGAATGCTTAATGTGACAGTACTGACTATATTAAAGGTTTCCACTATTTTCACTTTTTCATGCTTCATGATTCACGTATGTTATTCTTTTGTATTTCCATGCACAGATTCAGATGTTTAAGGTTAACAAGTTGGACCTAGTCTATTATCAATCAACATCCTTCTTTCTGGGGAAGTTTCTCAGTCTCCTGCCTCATCTGACAAACCTGACGCTCTACTCAAGTTCATTTCATGATGATTTCTACAAAGTGATTGCTGATCGTGCTTCTTCATCTCAGGTAAAATGTATTGTTTAAAAAGAAGCAGAAAAACAAAAGATGCAAAATATTTTTGTCTTTTTTTTTTAAAACCTGAAGTTGTGTGATAGGAATACAAATGAATTGCCGTAATTATGCTCAATTTTTTTCCATGGGTGTAACATCTTTTTTTCAGAAATCGGGTGAAAAAACAAAAGATAAACAATAGATTGGCTAGTACGAGTGAAGCATTATCTAAATCGAATCGGATTTGTTTTCAGTAGAGTGCCTTACTCTAATTACTGATAATGCTGCAATTTGTTAATCTATGCTTTCACCAGTTTGATTGATGAATTTCTAGTTTCGTATAAAAGATTCGAAATTAATTTTCCCCTGTACAATGTGCTACTGCCCCAATAACTGTATTTCTTCCTCGATGAAATGACAAATGCAATGCAAAACTGAGGAGATTTAATCATTTGTAAACATATTATTCTTGTTCTTTGTATTGAGATTCCAGGTAAGAATGACAAATATATGTAAATGACATCATTTTTCTGGATACTTTTCCACAGGCATAACACTTTTTCAGCAGTCAGGTAAAATCACAACAACTAAATACAGAATAAACTATAGATGTGCTAGTAATCCTGGCAAAGTATTTTCTGTGTAAAATCCGATGCATTTATAGTTCCTGAGGATACACTGATAATGATGCAATTTTTAAATCCCTACTTTCTCCAATATAATTGACAAATTTCTATGTGTAGCTTCGTATGAAAGATTTTTAATTACTTTTTTCCCCATAAAATATGCTACTGCCCCAATTACCATATTTCTTCCTCCTTTTTTGCTTGCCTATCAACTTTCTTTCTGCCCCCCCCCCCTCAGAATCAAGGATCATCTTCTGTAATTATGTGAATGCTTAATGTGACAGTACAGACTATATTAAGGGTTTCCACTATTTTCCCCTTTTCGTGCTTCATGATTCACATATGTTATTCTTTTGTATTTCCATGCACAGATTCAGACGTTTAAGGTTGACAGCCTGAACCTACAAGATGATCAATCGGCATCCTACCGTCTGGGGAAGTTTCTCAGTCTCCTGCCTCATCTTACACACCTGAGGATCTACTCAAGTTCCTTTCATGATGATTTCTACAAAGAGATTGCTGATCGTGCTTCTTCATCTCAGGTAAAATGTATTGTTGTTTAAAAAGAAGCAGAAAAAACAATAGATGCAAAATATTTTTGTCTTTTTTTTAAACCTGAAGTTGTGTGAATGAATTGCTGTAAATATGCTTACTTCTTTTCCATGAGTGTAACATCTTTTTTTCAAAAATCAGGTGAAAAAATACAAGATAAACAATAGATGGGCTACTAAGAGTGAAGCATTATCTAAATCGAATCGGATTTGTTTTCAGTAGTGTGCCTTACACTAATTACTGATAATGCTGCAATTTGTTAATCTATGCTTTCACCAGTTTGATGGATGAATTTCTAGTTTCGTATGAAAGATTCGAAATTAATTTTCCCTATACAATGTGCTACTGCCCCAATTACTGAGGAGATGTGAATAATTTATAAACATTTTATTTTTGTTTTTTGTATTGATATTCCAGGTAAGAAAGACAAATACATGACTGTCATGTAAATTACATCAACTTTCTGGATACTTTTCCACAGTCCTGTAAAATCACAACAACAACAAATACAGAATAAACTATAGATGTGCTAGTAATCCTGGCAAAGTATTTTGAGTAAAAAAGGATACATTTTCAGTACCTGAGGATACACTGATAATGATGCAATTTTTAAATCCCTGCTTTCTCCAATATAATTGACGAATTTCTATGTGTAGCTTCGTATTTAAGATTTTGTATTACTTTTTTCCCCATAAAATATGCTACTGCCCCAATTACCATATTTCTTCCTCCTTTTATCTTGCTAATCAGATGTCTTTTTACACCCCTCCCCCTTCAGAATCTGGAATCATCTGCTGTGATTATATGAATGTTCAAAATGAGAGTACAGATTATAATTGTTTCCACTATTTCCCCAATTTCATGCTTCATGATTTACATATGCCATTCATTTGTAAAATCCTCAATTCTATCGATCAACAACATTCCCCCTTTAAAAAATATCCTGGGATGCCTACCACACTTTGGCTACTCTAGGTATAAAAATCAACTGAAACATATACAAATTTAAGACATGAGAACTTAAATTTCCCTCTCTATGGTTTTGTCTTCCTCACCTTTGCGGCTATCTTGTATTGTTTATCCATTGAAGATTGTACTGCAAATTCATAACATAATTCTTGTGATTTCATATCAATGATGCATACATGTGATAATAAGTATGCTACATGTACATGACTGATGCAAATCGATTTTCTATCCCTACAGATCCAAACAGTCCACCTGTATTTGAAGGAACTAGGATTTTGGGCATCCCAACAGCTACCCAAGTTTCTTTGCTCTCTACCCTGCCTTACAACCTTAGAGAACAATATGGACAAACTTTCATATTTTAATTTCTTCACTGAACTTGATCCATTGGCTGCATCCTCACAGGTAATAAGAAAAGTCAGGCAGTAGAAAAATGCATGGATGTAGAAGTACCTTGGCTGCTTACCATCAATTTTCATACAGTAGTATAACTAGCAAAGTATAGGATTTTGTGTGGGAGTTTTGAAAGCCAGACTCGTCCATTTATAGATTTGAAAAACAACCAGAATTAAATCTCAAGAAATAAAGATGAAGAAACATTGGGTTCATGAATCTTTTTTTTTTTAATCGATTAAGTAACTATACTTCAGGAGTTAAAGAATTTTATATGAAATTACATAAGCATGTGATGTACATAGAAATTAGAATTCCCCAACTAACCCTATCCTTTGCTCACTTTATATTTCTTGACCGTGAGTCAGTTCATTTTATCAAATCATTGGTTTCATGATGTGGTGAGTTAGCTTGGAGATTAGAGGGTGAATAAAGAGAGAGAAAGAAAGAGTAACATCAATGCAATTATTTTGGTGGCAACCTTACGTTAATGAATAGTGTTGGTAAAAACGAAGGAGAACCCCCGAGGTTCTAGAATTTTTTGTTTTATGCCTCCGCGCCACCAATGGTGGTGATGCATGGAGGCATTATGTTTTGGGGTTGTCCGTCCGTCCCGCTTTTTGTTACCGCAATACCTTGAGAACCATTACACGGATTTTAACCAAACTTTTAATGGAGTATGTATGAGCATGCAAGGAGATTTGGGGTAGAAAAGGTGAAATGTTACAGGTCACAGGCTCATAAAAGTGTCTAAATATTTCATTACAACGATAACTTGGGAAGTATTCAAGCAATACAAACCAAACTTGGATGAAGTATGAGCATGCAAGGATGAAGTGATTAGATTACGACTGTAAGAGGGCAAAGGTGAAAGGTAAAAAACAGAAAGAAAGTCATGAATCTTTTTTTTTAAATAAACCCCCCCCCCCCAAAAAAAAAAAGATTGAAATTTCTTGTTTCAGCGTTAACTTAAAAGCATTGAAGCAATTTAAGCTAACGTTGGACGAAGTATGTATGAGCTTACAAGGATGAACTGATTAGATTTCGGGTGTAATAGGTCATGAAGGTGAAAGATCATGATATCATAGGATCTTGAAAGTCTTTAAAATCCCTCAGATACTTATTACTGTGATAATTAAACTAAAATTAAACCAATGCCAACCAAAATGGGCTCAAGTATGTTTCATTGGGGGCTACAACATGAGAACAGAAAATAAACTTTGAAAAACTGTGTTGGAACACCTTATGTTTGAGAAATTACACTTAAAAGGTTGTTGGGTTTGTTTGGATTTGTCGTCATCTCCCCCCTTGCTTTACTGTTGTTCATTTTTATGTATCTAATCAAATTGTAATGGTATTATTTACAAACTGTCCATGTACACTTGTATCCTTGGTCATATATTTACATGTATAACAAAACATATATAGGGGCTTAAAGAAAAACACGCAAGCCAACCAGGAGCCCGGACTGCAAGCCAACCAGGAGCCCTGACTGCAAGCAATCCAGGAGACCAGACTGCAAGCAAATGTGAAATGCCTTCAACCAGTGGAATGGGTTTCCCACATAGCAGAAGAGGTGCAGGTTTGTACATCACACTCTAATATTATATAAAATAATATTGATTAATGAGGAGCAATAAAATTAAGAAACTAGCACAGAGCTTTCATTATTATAGCATGTGAAGAGAGACATAAAATACACAGTCTCATAAAAAAATAACTAAATCACATTATATTACTGAGGGAAGAAGGAGGCCTACATGTATTTTAATTGAATCATTTGAAAGAGGCAAGACAGGTTATTTCTCTTTTTATAGGCCCAATTAATATATTATTAGAAATTAATGACTAAAAAAAATGATGGTAAGACCTGGTGATAAGTTACATATTTTTCTTTGGGTTAACGAAATTGGAATCATATCATGGTCATATTTAAATAAAGTATAAGAAATCCCCCAAACACTGCCCAAGGAAGCAATACGGTAATGTAAAGCCAGTCTACATAAAAACATGGCACCATTGCTAATCATACTTGCATTTACGTTTGTGAAGTACTTTTCAGATACAAATTTTTGTTCTCAATTTTTCAAAGCTTTACTATAATTTGTGTATATATTCACCTCTTGACATTATTAACAACTGGATTTCATACCTATTTTGTTTCACTCAGGTTTAATGCAGCTCCAGATGAGAGGGGACGACTTCCTAAACATCGGTAAGTAACATAACTCTCTCATATCTCAGTCTCTCATTCTCATCCTATATGCCCCTATATCTCTCTCTCATTCTGTCCCTCTCTCTTACTCTCTCTCTCTCTCTCATCCACTCTCTCACTCTCTCCCCTTTCTCTCTTCATCTCTTTATATTGCTGTTTTCAACATTTTTTCTACCTTTATGATTGTCTGTTTTGAGCCAGAAGGGGATTAGCTGACTATACTTTAACACAGAGTTAACGCCTTCTTCACACTCCCCTATTTCCTTGCCTTGATGCTGTTTTATTGCTTTCAAATGGCATTCAGTGAAATTATGCCATGATTGAACATCATCAGGTTGCCTTTAGATTCGAGGTGGAAGCAGAATAAGCAAAATCCAGAGGTTTTAAACATTAAAAATCTTATCAAAATTACCATTTTCACATCCCAGTTTTCCCTCTATCGACCAGGGGGGTGATTCACTAACAGCTAAAATCGATCCCAAATGAGATAAAATCGCTCTTAGGCTCAATATCACTCCTAAGAGCAATATCGCTCATAGGAACTGATTCACTAAGGCATTTGGGATTGATTTTAGCATTAAAATTGCTATTAAGGCTAAGAGTGATCCGGATCACTCTTAGTACTCTCGTCTTACTCTGAGCCTACACTTTCTGGCAAAGTCAAAGACAAAACTGTCAAACTGAAGCTAAATTAGAGCAAACAAGAGGAAGATAGATATTGTTAGTCACTGTTAAAGTGATATATCGAATCGTTTTGATTTATACTATGATAGGGTAGGCCTAACTCCGGGCCTAACTTAGTGACAACAACATATGTAAAACACTAAAGACTAAAGTTAGTCCGTTTTCGAGAATACCACATCAAGACTGCTGCTGCTACATGCTAGCTGCATGGGGACGGTAGGTCTAACTTACGTACATTACGTAGATCTAGGCCCTACGTTAAATCCGGCATTTTACTCGAAACAAGCATAAAGAAAGACAAACTATACCCACAGAAAATCGTATGAATCCTCACACTGCTACATGAAACAGTCATGAATGATTTTTATGCCTCCGCCACCGAAGGTGGTGCCGGAGGCATCATGTTTTTGGGTTGTCCGTCCGTACGTCCGTACGTCCGTACGTCCGTCCCGTTTGACCGTTATCACAATATCTCAAGAACCATTTAAGATTTAAACTTAAGACTCGGGAATAGTATTTATCACCATAGGAAGACGATCTGATTAGATTTTGGAGTACGTAGGTCAAAGGTCACAGGTCACAGAGGTCAACTTATGAAATTCCTTGTATTGAGTTTGTTAGCGCGATATCTCAAGAACCATTTGAGATTTAAACTTCAAACTTAAGGATAGTATGTATCACCATAGGAAGACGATCTGATTAGATTTTGGAGCACGTATGTCAAAGGTCAAGGGTCACAGAGGTCAACTTATGAAATTCCATACATTGAGATTGTTATCATGATATCTCAAGAACCACTGGAGATTTAAACTTCAAACTTAGTGATAGTGTGTATCACTATAGGAAAACAATCTGATTATATTTTGGAGCACGTAGGTCAAAGGTCAAGGGTCATAGAGGTCAACTTATGAAATTCCATACATTGAGATTGTTATCATGATATCTCAAGAACCACTGGAGATGTAAAACTTCAAACTTAAGGATAGTATGTATCACCATAGGAAGACGATCTGATTAGATTTTGGAGCACGTAGGCCAAAGGTCAAGGGTCACAGAGGTCAACTTATGAAATTCCATACATTGAGATTGTTATCATAATATCTCAAGAACCACTGGAGATTTAAACTTCAAACTTAATGATAGTGTGTATCACCATAGGAAGGGAGCACGTAGGCCAAAGGTCAAGGGTCACAGAGGTCAACTTATGAAATTCCATACATTGAGATTGTTATCATAATATCTCAAGAACCACTGGAGATTTAAACTTCAAACTTAATGATAGTGTGTATCACCATAGGAAGACAATCTGATTAGATTTTGGAGCACGTAGGTCAAAGGTCAAGGGTCACAGAGGTCAACTTATGAAATTCCATACATTGAGATCGTTATCGCGATATCTCAAGAACCACTGGAGAATTTTCACTTCAAACTTAATGATAGTATGTATCACCATAGGAAGACGATCTGTTTAGATTTTGGAGCATGTAGGTCAAGGGTCACAGAGGTCAACTTGTGAAATTCCATGTCTTCAGCTCGTTTAATATGACTTTACATTTGATATTCGATATGATGTAATTTTAATGGAATTTCTGAAAGGATTATGCTTTTATTGCAAGACTTTTCGCCTGTAGAGTATGACGTCACTCGGTGTTGAGGCTGGTGTTGAGCTATCGATAACGCGATCGTCCTTCTAAACTGACCGTCGGTGTTGGAGCTCGGTTTAGCAGCCTTTCCATGCTCTCAACACCAACACCAACACCGAACACCGTACTTGAAATCACTCAATGTCTTATGGGTACACAGTTCATGAGAAAAAGCAAAAGGCACTGACAATTGAATTTCATATGCAGCGCATGTCATTCTTTAAAAAAAAATCAAATGAAAACGAGCTTTAATTCTTTATAATGGCAATACATGGTTACTTTTTATGCCTCCGCTACAAAGTAGCCGGGAATTATGTTTTCTGGTTGTCAGTCCGTGCGTACATACGTGCGTGCGTGCGTCGTCTGTGCGTACGTCCCGTTCGTGATCGCGTTATCTCAAGAACCAATTGATGGATTACCGCCAAACTCAGGTCATGTATGTATCTTGCAGAGCTAATGAACTGATTAGATTTTGGGGTCACGAGGTCAAAGGTCACAGGGTCCATTATGTATGCAAAAATAGCTCGTGATCGCGTTATCTCAACCGATTGATGGATTACCGCCAAACTTGGGTCCTGTATGTATCTTGCAGAGCCAATAAACTGATTAGATTTTGGGGTCACAAGGTCAAAGGTCACAGGGCTCATTATGTATGCAAAAATAGCTCGTGATCGCGTTATCTCAAGAACCGATTGATGGATTACCGCCAAATTTGGGTCATGTATGTATCTTGCAGAGCTAATGAACTGATCAGATTTTGGGGTCACGAGGTCAAAGGTCACAGGGCTCGTTATGTATGCAAAATAGCTTGTGATCACGTTATTTCAAGAATCGATTGATGGATAACCGCCAAACTTGGGTCATGTATGTATCTTGCAGAGTCAATGAACAGATTAGAATTGGGGTCACGAGGTCAAAGGTCACAGGGCTCATTTTGTATCCTAAAATAGCTCGTGATCGTGTTATCATTAGAACCAACAGATGGATTACAATCAAACTTGAATTTTAAAAATTGCTTCCATTTTGGTTTGTAAAATTGCTCTATGGCGGAGGCATTTTTCGACTGCGCGCAGTTGAAGTTCCATCTAGTTTGTCATGTCTTATGCAGAATTTCACTCAGCTTTCTTCTAAATGTTAAAACGAAATCAATATAGAAATGAACGTCATTGACAAATTAAGCGACGATAGCTAGCTAATTATCGTTATGTCGATCGGCTACGCGATTGATTGATGCCCAGTGACCAAAATTTGAGTCTGTTGATTGGTTGGATTGATCGCGTACATGAATATTCATATGCGCGCATGATTATTCACGCTGGGATTGATCCCAGCCTAAAAGCGAGTTAGTGAACCAGTCAGGTAGAATCGATTTTAAGCTGGGATTGAAATCAATCCCAAAAATTGCTCTTAGGAACGATATCGTTCCCAGTTAGTGAATCACCCCCTGGCTTTTAAAGCCTCTATCATCCCCTCTCCAATCCCTGCCCTCTCTCTCTCTCAATTTAAAATGTTTCCAATTCTCAAACATTATTATCTTAATGTTAATTGTTTCTCTCTCTCTCTTTCTCTCTCCCACTCTTTCATTTCTAAACTTGTTCAATCTCCATCTGCCCCCTCTTTTTGTCTGTATCTCTCACAATCTCCCCATGCCCCTCCCCTTCTCTCTCTCTCTGTCTCTGTCTGTCTGTCTCTCTCCCTCTCTTTTTTTTGTCTCTCCATTACATGGCAAACGCAGTCACAAGCGACGACGATGATGATGATGATGATGGTGATAAAGTTGATGAGAGCCTGGAACAACGTCCTGGAAAACGACGAGCTAAGACGGATGGTAAACTTACCTCACCTTAGGATCCTTAGGATGAAATGCAATAGCATTATTGAATAACATCCAGAGATTGATTTGCCGGTAGCGAGGATTTATCTTACACACACAATGATGGAATATTTATTTGAGTACTAACATTTCCTATTCTGATTTCTTGCCATTCTACCTCAAAACAGCTGTTACATATAAGTGCAATACTAATTTACTATGCAAACACTTAAAATTAAGTACTTAACTGTTATCATTTATGCATTACAAGTCATCAGGTGTTTTTATGCCTCCGCTACAAAGTAGCCGGAGGCATTATGTTTTCTGGTTGTCCGTCCGTACGTACGTATGTACGTCTGTATGTCCCGTTCTCGTGATCGCGTTATCTGAAGAACCGATTGATGGATTACCGCCAAACTTAGGTCATGTATGTATCTTGCAGAGCTAATGAGCTGATTAGATTTTGGGGTCATGAGGTCAAAGGTCAAAGATCACAGGGCTTATTATGTATGCAAAAATAGCTCGTGATCGCGTTATCTCAAGAACCGATTGATGGATTACCGCCAAACTTATGTCATGTATGTATCTTGCAAAGCCAATGAACTGATTAGATTTTGGGGTCATGAGGTCAAAGGTCACAGGGATCATTATGTATGCAAAAATAGCTCGTGATCGCGTTATCTCAAGAACCGATTGATGGATTACCGCCAAACTAGCCTATAATCTAGGCGGAGTGCCGAGCTTTTTTCTTTGCTGCTAGACTAACCCTAAGCAGAACGTCTGATACGGCGAGACTACGAACCGTGAGTCGCGAAGCGGCTCACCGCCTATAATCACTGGTCTAGCTAATCAATATTCATATATATTCAAAATGGCGGATCTATGAATCATCCAACAGCCCTACCAAATAAGGTACACCTATGTTACGTTCGACCAATCAGATATAAGAAACCGCAACGAAAAAAAGATTGCGCTCGTCCATTACTAAATAGGGGTAATAAAAAGGAAGAAGTGGAGATGAAACCAAAAAAATCTTTAAAATGATCATTTTACTACTGTGAAATATCAAAAATTAAAAATTGTAGTTTTATGTGAACAATAAAACATATATCTTTGTATGGTAAAACAATTATCGTATCAAATTTACAATGACAAATTAGTGGTTCCCCTTGCTTTCGTTCTGCCAACGGCAACGACTCGAGTCATCATGATCATAGAATCCGTGGTCGCGTAGAAAATCACAGCACAAGGGGATTGCTTGGTATATTGCACTCTTTCCAAAACCAGTAGGTAATGCAACAAAAATATCCCTGCCGGCTTCAATAACGCTACGAATAGCGGATTCCTGCAGTTCTCTGAATTTTCCATTAGGAATGCCTAGTTTGTTGGCCGCATATGATAAACTTTCTCGCAGAAGATCGTCGTCGCATGAACTACCCGCCATCTTGGATGAAGAAAATGACGTAATGTCACGTGATTTATAATATGCATATGCATAGACTCTTCTCCATACGTGTTTCTGATTGGTTGAGTTCATTTCGTATTCATGAGGTTTTTCGCACGAAAAACTGCCACGGATTCATGGTCGATAATAAAAAACAACGACTAAAGCTAGACCAGTGATTATAGGCGGTGAGCCGCTTCGCGACTCACGGTTCGTAGTCTCGCCGTATCAGACGTTCTGCTTAGGGTTAGTCTAGCAGCAAAGAAAAAAGCTCGGCACTCCGCCTAGATTATAGGCTACCGCCAAACTTATGTCATGTATGTATCTTGCAAAGCCAATGAACTGATTCGATTTTGGGGTCACGAGGTCAAAGGTCACAGGGATCATTATGTATGCAAAAACAGCTTGTGATCACACTATCATTAGAACCGGTGGACGGATTACCATCAAACTCTAGACTTGTATGTATCTTGCAGAGCCAATGAACTGATTAAATTTTAGGGTCATGAGGTCAAAGGTCAAAGGTCATGGGGCTCATTGTGTATGCATTATAAATAGCTTGTGAACGCATTATAATTAGAGCCGACAGATGGATTACTATCAATCTCAGGACAGGAATATCTTGCAGAGCCATGTATATGAAAAATAGCTTGTAATCACAATATTCTGAGGAGCCGTTAATGGATTACTATCAAACTTGAATATTAAAAATTGCTTCCGTTTTGGTTTGTAAAACGCTCTATGGTGGAGGCATCATTTTCGACTGCGCGCAGTCGAAGTTCCATCTAGTTTTTTTTCTTCTATTGGCATATATTTTGATGAATTTGCTGTTTGTCTAAAATTCTTTAGTTCTTATGATTAATTATCTTGCTTTCTTTTGTAATATAATAATGCTGCATTCAACTTAACAGTACTACATACATGTTTATATGTTCTGTATATACTGGTTATATTCTAAGTCACTCTTTATTTGTAAATAGATGGATTATGTTAATATCATATTAACTGATTATGAAATGTAATACATGTAATGTTTAATGTTCGCTTTAGAACATGGGCCTAGTGACATTTTTTTGTTATAGCCATTGCTCGAAAAATCCTCTGGCAAGACATTACTCTATATGTGACTCTACAGCCAGGTGTAGGAAATGTTTATAATACTATAATGATACCGTTTTACAGCTTATACATTAAAGCACTATATTTGTATCAAGAGCTCTGTAAATGTTACTATATTATCAATACCGTTTTTACAGCTGATTCGGAGACGAAACATTTCATTCACCTATTCCAAACATTATTTAATTTTCGATTATTTTCTATTTTGCATATACATGTACCATGATGGTATTTATATGATGTATATTAGTGTATGATTTCATTTTTTTCAGATGTGTATCAATCAGATTACAAATCATATGTATACAATTTCTTTGTGTACAGAGCATCAATAATTCTTGTATTTGTCTGTATTTTCTCGAACTCCGAGCAGAAATCTAGTCTTTCTTCTATATATATATATATATAAATATATGTATACTTGTATTATGCAATTGCGAACGGTAGTATTTACATGATGTATATTAGTGTATGATTTCATTTTTTTCAGATGTGTATCAATCAGATTACAAATCATATGTATACAACTTTTTTGTGTACAGAGCATCATTAATTCTTGTATTTGTCTGTATTTTCTCAAACTCCGAGCAGAAATCTAGACTTTCTTCTATATATATATATATATATATATACTTGTATTATGCAATTGCGAACGATAGCCAGTTCAGGTATCAACAGATTATTGTTGACAGCTTGCCACACCAGCAGTCTCTGTATTAGAGTCCCTAATAGGACATTCAAATTGGTTCGCGGCTGCTCATATCATGTCATGTATCTCTTATCTATTAAAACACAAATGTAACTTATTAACATTTCTGACACATGTAACATTGAGAAGTTTTTTTTTCTTTTTTTTCTGTCAATCTAAATGAATGGCAAAAGTGCGCAACAATTTACTTGTGTGTATTCACTGAGCGTTGTGTTATAAGATACGGACATAGGAAGCGTATTGCACATTACGTCATTATTATTAAAAAAGAAACGGTGGTTTTGCCGCTTTATATCTGAACAAGCTGTTCGTTTTGGTGGGAGACGTATTTGTTAATAAGGATGATCTCATGCATATATTTAAAGTCATCTTTATTTCAGTGGAAGAAAATCAAAAAGTTAAATGGATAATATACCTAAGACAGGTTTGACTGTATATACATAGATAGATAGATAGATAAATGGTTTTATCGATTTAAAGTTTAACAAAAAACATGCATTGCGGCAAACCCGAATTGAGATGAAGTTACAATGACAGAGTGCACACAATGAAGGTAATCAGCATTGGCAACAAACTAAAAATTTAACGATTAGCATATTGTACCATATCTCAATTTGTTTTGTATAACCTAATATGGCTGTGATTTGATATTCTACCTGACAATGTTAGGCCTAAAAATGTAAAAGTCTAAAAGCAATAGTTCATATCTTTCTTCATAGATCTGTTACAGTTATTGGAATTGTGATTGATTTTAATGAGTCACTCCCATATAAGTGTACGTGGCAATGTTACAAAACTATAACAATCTAAAAAGCAATAGTAATAACTGATGTATTCATATAAGAGGAATTGGAAGTGATTGATTTTGAGGAGTCAGTCCCATATAATTGTACATGGCAATGTTACAAAAATATAATGATCTAAAAATCAATAGTTATGATTGATGTTTTCATATAGGAGGAATTTGAAGTGATTGATTTTGAGGAGTCAGTATTATGTTATGACAATATTAAGAAATAGATCAAAATCTAAAAGCATTGGTTGATATCTTTCTTCATAGATCTGTTATATATTGGCATTGTGATTGATTTTAATGAGTCGTACAGTCCTAACTCCTAAATATGTCATGACAATGTCAAAAAAGATATCAAAATCTAAAAGCAATGGTTAATATCTTTCTTTATTAATCTGTTATAGCAATTGGAAATTTGATTGATTTTAATGAATCCGTCCCATATACAGAGGCTGAAGAATATGATGGAGGTATTATTATGTTTCAAGACAAGTTTCGCTTGAATGCGCTGTGTAACACTTTGCATTGAATAATTATGTTTGCACTTGAGAACATTTTTGAAATAAATTAACTCGGTATAATTCCACTGATGCCAAACAATGCATACGTGTCACTGTTCTTACTGCATTTTTAAAGGGCCAGGTCATAGGAATTTGGCCTGGATCTCTCGCTGTTGTACAGTGAATCGTTTCACAAAACCGTCAAATAAGTACAATTTCACATGTGTTTCAAGCGGTTTCGACAGGATGTCGGTAAATTTGTACCTGTGATGTTTTCATGAAACGCCGCCCGTGTCTTTTGTTGTATTGAAGTGAAAGAATTAAGTTTCGGTAAATTAAGCCCCTCCAAAAAAAAAAAAAAAAATGATAATAATAATAATAATAATACATTTATTTTTTTTAAAGATAATAAATGGCTTAAATAACAAATAAATAGCCGATTGAATAAATGATTACAATAAAAGAAAAAATGAAATGAGGCTATGATGACATTGCCCTTTGTAGAGTAATTATAAAGTTAACAAAAAATTATCCCAGTGTGATATATTTATCTCAAAGGATAAGTTTGTAGATAATGATAATTAAAGGCCCGTAAAAGCTCCATTTTATTACCAAATTTGCTTTCATAAGAAATGCATTTTAGGGGATCGAAAAAGGGTCATGATGGACTGTTTTGTGATAATAAGTTAAAGAATTCTAAAGTAACCAGCATACTATACATGTACCTATCTTAGGCCCTCAATCTCTCATCGTAATGGAATTTGAACAATTATTAGGCCTCTATAGTATTATACATGTAATCAGGGGCGGATCCAGCCGGCGGCAAGAGAGGGGGCCCAAAAAGGGGCCCACTTCGTGCGAAAATTTGAAAATCGTGCCGGCCGATATTTCGCTCAGGGAGGGGGGTAGTGAGCACTAAGGGGCCCATCTTCTTTTTGTTAAACAAAAAATGGTGTTTTTACCTTCTTTTTTTGCCAGGGGAGGGGGCCCCTCCCTGGATCCGCCACTGCATGTAGTAGGCATTGATTTAGGTTTCCACGATGATCGAGTATTGATATAATAATAATAACGACGAGTTCTTCTAAGGCGTATATTTCAGACCCTTATAAGCCCATGCCCTCTTAATGTGCTTTACAACTTTAATTACAGTTCATAATCGATGGAAAACGCTTATCAAAAAGATAAGTTTTAAGTGCTCTCTTAAAAACATCTACGTCTATAATGGAGCATATAGCGATACTTGGAGAGGCGTTCCAAAGGTTTGGGCCTCCACATAATACACGCCAGTGTTCTGTTACCATTAGGTCTTTGCATGTTGCTCCAGGATTGATGATGAGAAGGTGGTGTGAGGATGACCGTAGACGCCCTGAATTGTGGCATGAACGAGCAAGACGTTCTGAGATGTAGTCTGGATGTTGAGATGGTGACCAACACTTTGTAGTTGATACGGTAAATGTACTAGCAACCAGTGTAGAACTTTGAAGGGGAGGTCCACCCTGATATTAAGTTGGTTTTAATAGAAGGAGAAAAATCAGAGGACCAGGTCAGTGAAAGATGACCAAATTCCGATTAAAATGAGAAAGTTATGAATTTTTTAAAGTTGCGATAAATCAAACACAAAACGAGCTCCCCTCTTATTTAATTGCTCTGTACATACAATTTCATACGTTTTCATTTTCTTTGTTCTTGATGACGATCGAAATGGTATTTTCCCATATAGGGGTCGTTTAAAAACATACTTAAAATAACTATATTTTGGGTGCATGTATGAAAGATAAAGGGAATTTTTTTCTTCTCCTGTTTTCTTAGTACAGAGCAAATTGGATGGGAGCTCGCATGATGCGTCTCAGAGTTGCAAATTTGTTTTTGATTGATCGCAACTTCAAAAACTCATAACATTTTTATTTATAATCAGAATTTGCTCTTCAATTTCCCAAACTATACAGTATTATACATTACATGTTCTTGCAAATTCACATTTATAGAAAAGTGCTATATATCTATATCGATCTTAGTGAAAATGAAACATCTTGCCGATGCATGCATGCTTCCTCCAAAATATTTATGTTTTTTGTGTCTCCCACACCCACATTCACACTCGTATAACCTATGCACAGACATGCACACCAGAGGCCAAAAGTACCCTTTATACATAGGAAAAGTGCCCCTTTAACTTTGTAAAAAGTGTCCCTTTTTACATAGGAAAGGTGTCCTTTTTAGTTTGAGACGTGCCCCTTTTCCTTCGACAAGTTAATAACAATAAGAATGATCATGATAATAACAGCAATAATAATAATAACGATAATAATAATGATAATAATAATGATAATAATAATAATTATAATAATAATAATGATATTAATAATAATGATGAATTAATAATTAATAGTAATACTATAAAGCTAGTTGCAGTAGCGAAGTAGCATGGCATCGATCTCCCACTGCCTCTGAGCCGTTATGCAAATTGTGTATGCGACGCGGGGGGTACAAATTATCAATAGTAATAAACCATAGATGTTACATTCATATCGTGTTTGGTTCGCACACAGCGCATACACGTGAACCCGGAAAGAGTCAAGTTTGGAAGGGCGTGACGCTTATATGCGGGAATAGCACGTTGACTTGAGTGTAGCTAGCCAACTTGTATTTTACAGCGAATTGGCTGGTTTTTCGAATTATATTATCAGTTTACACTTGTACCATTGCTAGTGATACATGCCAACATTTGGCATTGGCGTTGATGATGAGTGTTTCGTCTTGCGTGTATTCAAGCAGGAAAATGATAAACAGAAATGACTTCCTTCTGATTTGGTGTAACGGTGTACCCCTTTATACGTCGGAATATAAGGTAAGCGTATCAAACAGTATTCCTATACCAAAAAAACCTTAATACCGTACGTACTGGGGGGGGGGGCGGGGAGATTTTTAACAATTAAGTAATCTAATTTTGTTTGGTTTTTCTATTTTTACTATGTTGTCTCTTTTTCTATTTCTTTATTGTTCTTTTCTGCTTGAGTTGTTTTGTTTTATAAGTCTGTTTCTTTCTTCCTTGACTTTGTTGGGGAAGAGGGGGGTGTTAGTTGTCCGAATAGGGATCCGTCCATTTCGGACACAATTTTAAGGTACGTTATTAGAGGATGATTTCCAGGTGTGGTCAAAGAAAAGACCTTTTGCAATAAACCGAAACTCGTCGATAGATTTACTTCAAGTGTCTGAATTTGTTTCCACTCTCTTCATCCAGGTCTAAATTATATGTACGGTAGATACAATAGAACAAGAAAATATGGTATCCAATTTTCATATGCTATTTGTTTGTCATATATGATATCATATGTTTGTAAAACAAACATGTACATGTATGTGCATTCTAAACTACTTTCTGCCAAATGAATTAGGATAAAGAAATAATGACTGAAACACCCCAAAATTATAACAAAAGACACTCGTGAAAAACATCTGGGTTTAAAAGCAATTTCAATACTGCAGAGCTAATAGAAATCATGTTCGGATTATCTCAAAAGCAGGAGAAGAAAAAAATCCTAGTAAAATGGCTGTAAGCTAGTTCATGTCAAATTCATATTGCCTCAGGAAGAGATGTATGCCAGTGCATCTAAATATATTGTTTGAATAATCAATTAATTCACTGTTGTCTTTCAAAATGATCTTTTACAAATTTAAAGTCATTTAATGTCAAGAATGGGAAAATACAGAATGTACTGAAACTGGTTGATCTACTGAGTAATGTTGAAGGTTGTCAATGTCGACTAGGGTGCATACCCTATTTATTATTAATATCTACTACTACTACTACTACTACTACTACTACTACTACTACTATTATTACTACTACT
>CP137684.1:14275420-14353088 GCA_037976565.1 Mesocentrotus franciscanus
CCCATTCATTGCTTATGACAAACAAAACTTACCAGGTAGTTTACGAAATAAGACACTGAGATTTTCACTATTCTCTTTTTCTTGTTATTTAATTATAACTATATTACAAGTACAACTAAAACTAGTAGTACAATTACTACTGCAGTACTGCTACTACTTCTACTACTTCTACTTCTAATATTAACTATTACTACGACTACTATACTAATACTACTAACAATAATTTACTTCTACTACTCTAACCCATACTCCTCTTGTACTATACTACTAATATATTTTTTTTGCTACTACTAAATCCTACTACATCTGTTTATACACAAACTACTACTACGACTACGTACTGCAACTGCTACTACTTCTCATAAATGTGTTACTGTAAAAGTGTGGACATTACCAATGCTGTGTGTCATTACTTAACATCCTTCTCACTTCTTATCTCATGATGTGGAATATCTCTCTGCTCACTTGTCCATTTCACCATTTTACATGCATAAGATGTGTAAGGTGCATACGGTTGTCTCGACAGCACATAACAATCAGAGGTTTACTATAACCTCAAAGATATTGACAGTGGACTTTCGTGAGAAAAGATAGCATCCCAAGTAAATTTTGTCCATTCTGAATGACTCAATGAAAAGGCTTAACTTAACAAAGATCATGAAATAAGCCAAAATTGTGTCATCATAATAGAAAGAAAATCATAAACTTTTCAAGCAAATGAGCCCTTTTTTAGCATAAGTTGACATTTTCACATTTTTTACGCAATTGCACAAAATAATGCAAATAGGTTTGCGGACTGAAATACCAGTTCGTAAACGCTTTTCACCCCAGTGAATGCTGCACCCCCAAATTATTGGTACCATAGGATTTTGACAATGCTGTTTGAAAAGGCTGCTACGCGCCTAGTCATCCACGGCAGCAGAGTTTTGAGTAAAGTATTATTACACGGAATATAAGTTACCGTTTAATACGAATTATAATTCAAAGCCATACAGGTTTTTATCTGTAAATGGGAATCAATCAAAGTAGGGTATACTTTTGACATACAAACTGTATGCGTAAATGATAACTTCAAAACAATCTTAAGTCTACATCTTTTCTCATTCCTTTCTCACTCCTTTCGCGCGCTCTCTCTCTCTCTCTCTCCCTCTCTCTCTCCTAGCTCTCTTTAGATCAGGCTGCCGTGATTAAAGGCTACTCGAGTGCATTGCACGAGAGGGAAATGATGGATTGTTGTAAGGACAGAAAAAAGAAGAAACAAATTAACTAAACATACAGTAAATAATATCGTTCAAACAATCTCAATATCTTAAACTCGGGCAATTTTTCCGATACCAGCTTGCCCATGCATGCATTGTTACTCCCAAATATTTGTTTGTGAGCGTGTGCGTGTACCTTCCACACCCACAAACACACTAGTATAACCTATACGTTCACATGCAGACATTTCAAACCTACAATCATGCTTCCCGCACACATTTCTTTCCTAATTCCGTTCATTTTCACCCTCGATCTCTACCGGTTTCTAAATAGCATATACAGTCCAGTTAATGCACACTGTACTAGCTATATTTCTCTCCCCTCTCTCCATTTCTCATTCATACCCACACACATAGATACACCCACAAACACATCCTCTCACTCACACACGCACACACAACACACACACGTGATATCTCCCCCTCACTCACTTTATAGCCATACCCACATTATCTACACGCACAATGCCCCTCCAATCCCCAGCCCACACCCGCCATCGGATCAATTCAAGAGTCCTAAGAGTTGATTGGTCATAGAGATTGAGTATTAAAGATCTGATGAGATTGCAACTGAGGCATTATGCAAGTTGTCTATGCGACGTGGGAGGGGGCACAAATTATCAATAGTAATATAATATACCCCAAAATTACATTCATATCGTGTTTGGTATGCACGCATACACACGACCCTGGCAATAGACTTAGACTCATGATAAATTTGTTTAACAGTTGATTCCGCTCGGTTGATTCTATTGTTCGGATTATTTAGCAGAGGGAGATAGAAGCTGATATTCTCATGACAGACGACCTTGTATTATTATTCTTATATTTTGTTCATCGTCTCTACAATGCTATTTGAACAATATTTGATGACAAAAGACGGCACTCTGATATGCTACCATTTTTATGTAGATGTCACAGAATTGCTACATTATTTATAGTAAATTTCTGAGAAGCATCCCAATAAATCACATGTAAAAGAGATAAACAAAGGGTAAGGATCCACAATCTTTTTGACAAATGGTGTAAAGATGAGAAAAATTTGATCTATGTTAATTGTTAGAGTCAGGTTCCAGTGCCTCCCCATGCTTAAGTTTCAAATATCGCACTTCTTCGCATCAAGCAGAAGTAGATAGGCTAGATGCTGTTCGGTTCTTAGGACAATTACCCCATGGACAATCAACCCCGGCCAATTACTAGTGAGACAATTACCCCCAAGGACAATTACCCCCGACAAAATTAAAACCAACTTACTATCTGACAGGGTTGACTTCCCTTTAATGAACAGGAGGTTATTTTCGGGGTAATTGTCCTCGGGGGTGGTTGTCCTTGGTTGTCCTTGGTTGTCCTGGGGGAGGGGGTAATTTTCAGGGTGGGGTTAATTGTATTCGGGGGGGGGATAATTGTCCTGGAGGTGATTTTTCGGGGGGTAATTTTCCGGGGGGTTATTGTCCTTGAGGGTAGTTTTCCGGGGGTAATTTTCCGAAGGTGATTGTCCAGGGGGTAATTTGGGGTGATTGTCCAGGGGGTAATTGTCCTGATACGAGACTGTTCTATTATAAAATCATTGCTATCTTCAAAATGAGGTGAGCTGAATTGCAATTATTCAATATTTGTGCTAAGTTGTCTTCTTTCAAACATGACTAGCATGATGACATTTTATTCTCTTAAAAAAAGTGAAGTGCAGAACTTGTAGATCATGTCGAGATTAGATTTGTTCGGTCATCCACAAACTTGTTCAGGGATAGCCTACATGTTTGTATTCACTCTTTGCATCTGACAAATTTTTAACTGTAGGATGGTGACTGAATGTTTATGAATTGTGCATGTATGTGACGGTTGGTTTAAATTTATCAGAATTGCTCTAATTTGTAAAATATTTTATCACTTTTGAGTAAAACTCAGTAGTAAGGACCCTTAGGTACAGGAGCATTGATGGTGCAGAGTAGGATGATGATCTGGTACATGTTTGTTAATCGCTATATCAGGCGACACTCATGGTTTATGAACGATTTTTAACTTGGCTATAGATTGACATTCAAAATTATATTGTCACCCTGTATACCTGTTTGTACTGTAAACAGCTTAATACATGTATTACATTAACAAAAATGGTTGTTCTACACGAGTGTTTTTTTAAAGTTAGTTTTAACCAGTTAATAACTTAGTAACTATATGAGCTAACATGAAAAGGTATGAATCTCAAGTAAAGATACCTACAAGGCATTGCCTGCTTTCAACCAGGGAGATGTGTATACACAACGGGTGAAACAAATTTCCTAATTAATGTAAATATTCAATGTGTTACCTGTATGTCTGAGAGGGAATTAAGAGAGAACAGAAAATGCATATGCTTCAAAACAAATTATACTTTTGATCTATATATCCCAGTATTCCCTATAATAGTATTTATGTATGTTTGCAGTGCTGTAGTCTTTATACAATAAGAATTATGAAAATGAAGGTAGCAAATTATAGTCGTGTATTCATAAGCAACCAATTTAGAGATATATATAAGTACACACACACATATATATATATATATATATATATATATACTGAACAGTATTGCAGGCCTAACGTAATGTAATCAATGTTGAGTGTTAGTTGCAGAAAACAAAAGTTTCACTCATCTTGTTTTGTGCCCACGTCATAATTATGTACAACATTGTGTTATACTTGTTCATAGTTGGGTGATAATTACATGATGGACCAATCAGATTGCAAGATTCTTAGTATGCGGGATATATATATATATATATTGAACAGTATTGCAGGCCTAACGTAATTCAATCAATGTTTAGTGTTAGTCAAGCGATTTATTGAAAGTAAATCATTGCAGAAAACAAAAGTTCCACTCATCTTGTTTTGTGCCCCTCCCACGTCATATGTACATTGTGTTATACTTCTTCATTGTTAGGTGATAATTACATGATGGATAACAGAATTAATACATGCATGGCTTGACAACAAAAGAATGTTTAAAAGTACTTGTTCATCTCATTCACTTATCCAAAAGATGAGAATACCACATTACAAATCAATCACAATATGGTTACCATGAAAACCTCTAAAGATAACCTTAAATTGAAGACCTTTAGTACTGTACTATAGCTATAACACACATGTAATTCATGAAGGTAACTAAGCAAATATGAATACACGCTTGTCATCAAATGTGAATACACGCATGTCATCAAATGTGAATACACGCATGTTTAATCAAATAAAATTACACATCACACAAAAGCAGTCAAAAAAAAAATTCGGCCCTATTCAGAGGTAAAGAGAAGGGAGAAGAATATAAATGAAGAACAACATTCCAAAAAGTCGGGACAAGAAAATGAACAAGAAGAAAGGAGAAAAGTGGGGGGCAAGATTTCAAGACAAGCTTATACTAGGCTACACAGGCTAGACCTTCACATTATTTTTTCAAGTGATAAGCGCTATAAATAGTTAGTCTTTGAGAAGTAATTGAGATCTTAACCGATGAATACTACGTCCATATGGTATTAAGGTTTTATCACATTATAATTCTAAGGCCAAATAACAAAAATAAGGTGTTTCTCGTCCGGACTTTAAAAAACAGGCGAGGAGGCAGGGCATTACTATTTACAATTTTGCAAATTTTTTCTCCAAGATGGCTGCCATGCTAATTATAGCTGGCCAAGCCTATTTATTCACAGATATTGTTCTATGTGAGTCAGGGGCGGATCCAGTCGGCGGCAAGAGCTAGAGGGGGCCAAAAAAGGGGCCCACTTCGTGCGCAAATTTGAAAACCGCGCCGGTCAATTTTTCGCAAAAAACAAATGATTTGTATCACTGTAGAAGCTATTTAAACGAAATGTATACCACAGGCTTTTGTTCTTTTTCTTCTGAATAGTAAATAGTTTTTTTTTAAAGGAGACGGCGGCCAAAAAGGAGGCGGGCGGTGACGAGAAATACTTCATTTTTGTTATTTGGCCTAACTAGGAACTAACGGATTTTCGTAGAAGAAAAAGTTACTACAGTCTCATTTCCTCCGACAGTAGACTACTATAGTTGATTTAGTGTAGTGACTCATGAATAAACATCACTCTTCCACTTCTTCGCCCCGATAACTAATGCATAATTCATGAACCTTCAGTTGCAATCAGACCGCATCTTCGCCGGGGAATACTAACTTGACGTAGCTATCTTGCATTTTCGGCATTATAATGTCAGTTTATACTTGTACCATTGCCAATGATACATGCCAACATTTGACATTGGCGTTGACGGTGAGTGTTTTGCCTTGCGTGTATTCAAAATAATAGGAGAATGATAACCAGAATGTACTTCACTTCTAAATTCTAGTTCTAAGTTTGATTTTGGTATAACTAACGTGAATACGTACGTCATGGGTAAAACTAACTCCAGGGAGCTCCGCCAGGCCTAAGCTAGGGTATCAAACAGCAAACAGTCTCCCTATGCAATAAGTATCGTACGTACTAGGGGCCGCGGGGTAGTAAAAAGTAAGGCTCCCGATCTAATGTTCGTTTGATTTGTCAATTTTTGATTATGTTGTAAAGGAAAGTATCTTTTTCTCGTGCATTATTGTTCTTTCATGCTTGAGTGAATTGATTTGTTTTATGTTTGTTTCTTTGCTGATTTTGTTCGGGACGAGGGGGGGGGGATCTGAATATGGATGCATCCATGCATTTCAAACACATTCAAACATATGGCATTATGTTTTGTGTTTATGTTTGTGTATTACCATAGGAAGACAATTTGATTGGATTGTGGGATATATGTAGATCCAAGGTCACAGGGGTCAATCTATGAAATATTACAGGTTTTATCCTTGTTATCGCAATATCTCGATCAAGAACTACTCGAAGTGTGAACTTCATGCAAACTTGATGACAGTATAAACTAACATAGGAAGACAATCTGGTTAGACTTTAGGGTATGTAGGCTATATATTGTAGGTCAAAGTCAAAGGTCAGATAGATGTCAATTTCTTAATTATTTCGATATCTCAAGAACCGCTTGAGGTATGAATTTCAAACTTTGTGACTGTATTATGATAGGAAAACAATCTGGTTAGGTTTTGGAGTATGTAGGGCAAAGGTCATAATATGAACTTCTGAAATTACAAGTATTAGCCCCTAGGACAATTACCCCCTGAAAATCCCCCGTTTATTATAGGGAAGTCCACCCTGATAATAAGTTGGTAATTGTCCTCGGGGTGGAATTGTCTTAGGGGCAACTTTCCAGGGGCGATGGGGTGGAATTGTCTTAGGAGGCAATTTTCTGGGGGGGGGGGTTGTTACACCCACAAATGTAATAACGCCCACAAATGTAATAACGCCCACAAATGTAATAACACTTTACCCACAAATGTAATAACACCCACAAATGTAATAACACTTTACCCACAAATGTAATAAATTTCACCCACAAATGTAATAACCACTTTACCCACAAATGTAATAATTTTGAATCACCCACAAATGTAATAATGACTTTACCCACAAATGTAATAAATTTGAAGGGATATTTTGTCGAATTTGTTCAAAACTAAAACCCTGTAATAAAGCATGGGTATAGCGCGCAGTCTTTACTCCAGACCCGGTTATTTCAAAAATTTAAAAATCTTCAAAACTAAGACCCCATAATCCTTTTCCTGTGGAATAACATGAGAATCGAGCGTAGTCTTTCCTCCAGACCCGGTCATTTCAAAAATAAAAACAATAAAAAACAAAACAAAAATTCAAATCTAAGACCCAACAATCCTCCAAACTAAGACCCTGTAATAAAGCATGGGTTTAGAGCGTTGTCTTTACTCCACACCCGGTTATTTCAAAATAAAATAAAACAAAACAAAACAAAACATTAACTTTAAAACTAAGGCTCCACCATCTTCCAAACTATAAGACCCTGTGATAAAGCATGGGTTTAGAGCGTAGTCTTTACTCCAGACCCGTTTAATTTTTAAAAAATCTTCAAAACTAAGACCCCATCATCTTATTCATGTGGAATAACATGAGTATTGAACGTAGTCTTTCCTCTAGACTCGGTTATTTCAAAAACAAAACAAAACAAAAACAAAAACAAAAACTTTAAAATTAAGACCCACCATCTTCCAAACTAAGATCCTGTAATAAAGCATGGGTTTAGAGCATAGTTGTTCTTCCAGACCCGGTTATTTCAAAAATAAAAACAATAAAAAACAAAACAGAAAATTCAAATCTAAGACCCAACAATCCTCCAAACTAAGACCCTGTAATAAAGCATGGGTTTAGAGTGTTGTCTTTACTCCACACCCGGTTATTTCAAAAATAAAACAAAACATTAACTTTAAAACTAAGGCCCCACCATCTTCCAAACTATAAGACCCTGTGATAAAGCATGGGTTTAGAGGAAGTCTTTACTCCAGTCCCGTTTAATTAAAAAAATAAAAATCTTCAAAACTAAGACCCCATCATCTTATTCCTGTGGAATAACATGAGTATTGAGCGTAGTCTTTCCTCCAGACCCGGTTATTCAAAAGTTAAAAAAAAAAACTTTTAAACTAAGACCCCACCATCTTCCAAACTAAGACCCGGTAATAAAGCATGGGTTTAGAGCGTAGTTTTTCTTCCAGACCCGGTTATTTCAAAACTGTTTAAAAATCTTCAAAATTAAGACCCCATCATCTTATTCCTGTGGAAGAACGTTGTTGTTGTTGTTTTTGTTTTATTGGCGTGTTTCATTCAATTATGAATATTTACGCCGAATTCAAATCACATTAATTAAATTTAAAAAGGGAGCAGGAGAAAGAAAGAAAAAAATTACGCTGCTCAATTTTTCGCAATTTTGGAGATCCCAGACAGGCTGTCAGCATAAATGGTTGACTATTATGTTTGTATCTTCTGGCCAGCCCGGTTCGGTACATTGAACAGGCTTCTCGGCTTGCATGTATGCGTATGCGCAGCCTAGGCCCCTCAATACCAACCATGACTATGCGATGCCTGTCGGTGGGATTGTCTCCTTTCCGGGAAATAAGACAAAACAAAAAGAAAAAGAAGAAGAAATGGATTGCATTATATGATTTAAACTGAAAATCAAGTTTCAAAATCTCAAATTATGCAGACATTCTGGGCTTTGTGCAAGGTGCAGTTAGTAAAGTGACATACCTTTCCTTAATTGAGTATTGAGCGTAGTCTTTCCTCCAGACCCGGTTATTCAAAAGTTAAACAAAAACAAAAAACAAAACAAAACAAAACAAAACAAAAACCTTTTAAACTAAAACCCCTCCATCTTCCAAATTAAGACCCGGTAATAAAGCATGGGATTAGAGCGAAGTCTTTACTTCAGACTCGGTTATTTAGAAAAAAATGAAAATCTTCAAACTAAGACCTCACCATCTCATTCCTGTGGAATAACATGGGTATAGGGCGTAGTCTTTCCTCCAGACCCGGTTATTTCAAAAGAAATAGAAATTTAAACAAATCTTCGAAACTAAGACCCACCATCTTATTCCTCTTTTTTTTCATTTAAAAATAAATTACATTATTACATATGTGGATACAACACGTCACAAATAAATGATTGGTCGGCGGTCACACGAACTGACGAATCAGTCAAAATGGTCCATATATATAACACACAGAGGAGGGACCGATTCGATGGTTCGTTGACCGTCGACGATTTTTAATCATGTAAATATTCTAACGCCCACAAATATCCTGGAATTCAATGTTCGTAGAAAAAAAGTAATCGAATAAGTGACCTTAAATGTATTTAAATATTGACGCTGATTGTTTTATGCATGTGATTATGAAATATGTTCACGATATGTAACATATATATATATATATATGTACGCTATTAGTGACATTGAAACGTTGGATTGCGATGTTATATTTTCATGAGTGCGTGAATGAATTACCTTTCTTCATGTGATGAACGTATCAATTACTTATACTGAAGACTACCAATTGGTACGCGGTACACGGTGTGAATTCATGAGAACGAAATTTATTCAAAGGCAAATACAAACAAAACACATTTATATTACAGTTTTCCCTACTTCTGAAACACTCAAGCAGCTATATAAACAAGAACAAGTCTGAAATGATAATCGGTTAACAAGCAAATAACAACGCATACTTTCATATAACAAATCATAAATAGCTGTATAAAGAGATCACGCGAAACATATTTGCATGTTTTGAATGAACGATTGCAGAACCCTTTGACTGATAAAATATCTATATACTCTCTCAATCAATGTGAGTAAATTGCAGAGGTTATGGTTTTATAGTGATGCAATGATGGATACATAGATTTTGTAAGATAGAAAGTATTTTATTCCAAACGAATGAAGAGGTTGTTTCATTAATATACAGACGGTAACAGAACCAAAATAATTATTACGTATAAAAGGTGGAGTAACTCACATGTCTTTTTACAAGCAAACAAGGTTATAATTTGGGCAATATTAAACCTGATAACATCAACTGAACTTGATATAAAACGCAAACAACCTAACACGTGACAATTCTTCTGAGCTAGGAAAAACAAGAGAACAAGATGCCGAAATACTAAATGTACCTGGCTTTCTGTAACTTAGTATTCGTCCATATAAAACTACTTAACACGTACAACTCCAAAAGTTTTTCAGTAATACTTTTCAGATGCTTCAAGAGTAGACGGAGTTGAAATGAAGTATGACTGATCAAATTAAACGGGTCTGGAGTAAAGACTACGCTCTAAACCCATGCTTTATCACAGGGTCTTATAGTTTGGAAGATGGTGGGGCCTTAGTTTTAAAGTTAATGTTTTGTTTTGTTTTGTTTTGTTTTATTTTTGAAATAACCGGGTGTGGAGTAAAGACAACGCTCTAAACCCATGCTTTATTACAGGGTCTTAGTTTGGAGGATTGTTGGGTCTTAGATTTGAATTTTTGTTTTGTTTTTTTATTGTTTTATTTTTGAAATAACCGGGTCTGGAAGAAAAACTACGCTCTAAACCCATGCTTTATTACGGGTCTTAGTTTGGAAGATGGTGGGGTCTTAGTTTAAAAGTTTTTGTTTGTTTTTTTACTTTTGAATAACCGGGTCTAGAGGAAAGACTTCGCTCAATACTCGTGTTATTCTACAGGAATAAGATGATGGGGTCTTAGTTTTGAAGATTTTTTTAATTAAACGGGTCTGGAGTAAAGACTACGCTCTAAACCCATGCTTTATCACAGGGTCTTATAGTTTGGAAGATGGTGGAGCCTTAGTTTTAAAGTTAATGTTTTGTTTTGTTTTGTTTTATTTTATTTTTGAAATAACCGGGTGTGGAGTAAAGACAACGCTCTAAACCCATGCTTTATTACAGGGTCTTAGTTTGGAGGATTGTTGGGTCTTAGATTTGAATTTTTGTTTTGTTTTTTATTGTTTTTATTTTTGAAATGACCGGGTCTGGAGGAAAGACTACGCTCGATTCTCATGTTATTCCGCAGGAAAAGGATTATGGGGTCTTAGTTTAAATTTTTTTTATTTTTTAAATTTTTGAAATAACCGGGTCTGGAGTAAAGACTGCGCGCTATACCCATGCTTTATTACAGGGTTTTAGTTTTGAACAAATTCGACAAAATATCCCTTCAAATTTATTACATTTGTGGGTAAAGTCATTATTACATTTGTGGGTGATTCAAAATTATTACATTTGTGGGTAAAGTGGTTATTACATTTGTGGGTGAAATTTATTACATTTGTGGGTAAAGTGTTATTACATTTGTGGGTGTTATTACATTTGTGGGTAAAGTGTTATTACATTTGTGGGCGTTATTACATTTGTGGGCGTTATTACATTTGTGGGTGTAACAGGGGTTATTGTCCATCTGGTAATTGGCCGGGGGATGATGGTCCAGGGGGTAATTGTCCTAGAACCAATTAAAGCGGTAAGTATATGGTCCAAGGTCAAAAGTCATAGAGGTCAATTTTGAAAATAAAGATATTAAACTTGTTAACACAAAACTTCTTGAGGTGTGAACTTCAAACATGGTTATAGTATTACCTTAGGGAGACAATCTCAAGTAAGCTATTTTGATCTATTTCTATGTTCATAAACTTTTTACAATTTCAATTTCTTCTGAAAAATGCATGGCTAGTTTTTAATTAAACTTGGCAGGAATCATCCTCTTATGCTCCCAAGGGGGTTTGGGATTAGCACCCCCCCCTAAAAAAATGCCCTCTGGTTTACATTTTCGACTTCAGAAGAAAAACAATGCATGGTCAGATTTTAACCAAACTTATCTAAGATCTAAGGTTCTTCAACAGGAGTATGGACCTGTAAGGGTGGCCTGGGGGCAGCGCCCCCCCTCCCCAAAGTTCCTCAGTAGTAATTGCACATTTTCTACTTCTTCTTGAAGCCCATGCCTGGATTCCATCCAAAATTTGTAGGAATTACCTGCAGGAAAGGGAGGTCTAAAGTTGGTCAAATGGGGTATATGCCCCCAAGGGGGCTTGGGAGCAGCCTTAAATATCCACCATGTAAACAGCAATTCGAGCATGGCATGCTTAAAAATATGTGCATGCGCTAATCTTGAAAACTGCTAAAAAATGGCAGAAATCATCCCATTTTAAAGAAGGATGTCTCTTCAAAATGCCTGGTTACCCTCATTTTTAGCTCATCCGGCCCGAAGGGCTCGATGAGCTTATATATGCCATGGCGTGGCGTCCGTCCGTCCGTCCTTCCGTCCGTCCACAGTTTTCAAAATGCTTCTTCTTCGTTATTTTTCAACCGATTTTGATTCTGATTGTTTCATATGATAGGGCTAGGAGGGGGATTTAAAACTTCTACACAGAATCGTGAAATTCATTATCTATGCTAATTTATGGTATTTAGTACACTAATCTGGTATTTAGTACACTAAACTTCTACACAGAATTTTAAAATTGTTCTCCATTAATTAATTATGGTAATTTATGCAAATTTATTTCAAAAATAACAAAAATTGCTTCTTCTCCCTCATTTCTTGACCGATTTTGATTTGGTTTGCCTTATCTGGTAGAGCTAAATTTGGAACACTAAACTTCTACACAGAATTTTGAGATTTTGTTCCATTGATTATTTATGGTACTTTATGCAAATTTATTCCAAAAATAATTTTAAAAATCACAAAAAATGCTTCTTCTCCTTCATATTGTGACCGATTTTGATTTGATTTGCTTTATATCATAGAGCTAACTTTGGTACACTATACCTCTACGCAGAATTTTGAAATTTTTCTCCATTAATTAATTATGGTAATTTATGCAAAATTTATTCCAGAAAAAACAAAAATTGCTTCTTCTCCCTCATTTCTTGACCAATTTTGATTTGGTTTGCTTTATCTGGTAGAGCTAAATTTGGTTAACTAAATTTCTACACAGAATTTTGAGATTTTGCTCCATTGATTAATTATGGTAATTTATTCAAATTTATTTCAAAAATAACAAAAAATACTTCTTCTCCTTCATTTCATTTTTAAAGTTTTGTGTAAAATATTAGGATGATTATTTGCATTCTCTTGTTACCTCCTAATTCTTCAATTTGTTTAAATATTTTAACAATTTTCTCACACTAACTTGTTTTTGTCCCTTACAAAATTGTTATATTGCCATATTTTTCTGTTGACAATTTACTGACTATTTATACCTCTGTCCTTTTCTTATAATAATAAAAGGTGAGTATGTTTACATTTATCTCTTACTAAGTTCGAGTCCTCCTTGTCATAAAACTATATATTTTTCAACCAATTTTCATTCCATTTCCTTTAGTTTCTATTTAATCTTGTACATCTTAATGTAAATTAAATTATGTCCCTTCCAGGGCATCAAATTTTTATTTTTTGACCAGTTCAAAAGTGTACCACATAAAATTTACGATATTTGTTGTTGCGAGATGCGGATGAGCGCTACGTCATTGACGTTCTGGTTTATTTCATATTCTGATAGATCATGAAGTGTAGATTTGACTTATACCCAAATGTTGGTATGGATTCTGGCCACATTGTAGGATAAATTTGTATATGAAGAAGACCCAACTTCATACCTGCCCCTGCACGGTACTTGGGAGCAGCACCCTTAAATTGCTCTACTGTTTCAATAAATGGTATGTCCCTGGTAACAAGGCGATGGAGTTAGGTACCTTTTTGCGAGCCCCCTACTGGGAGTAGCATCCTCCCCACCCCCAATCCCCTCTGGTTTACATTTTGACTTCATCTAAAATCCATGCATAGCCAGTTTTTTACAAAACTTGGAAGGAATCATCCTTAGGCAAGGGATTTCTAAGGTTGTTCAAATAGGGTATACATGTATGCCCTCCAGGGGGCTTGGGGGCAGCCTTCAATATCCACCATCCAAACAGCTTAACAGCGATGCAAGCACGGCAAAATTAAATACTACTACTACTATTAACTAGTTACTCCTACTATTACTTCTACTATAACTACTTCTCATACTACTTACTACTACCAGGTGCGGATCAACGATTGTAAACAGTATTATTATTATTTTTTTTTAAACTTAGTGCTCACTTCACATTTCCGGGGGCAAAAACAAAAACAAACAAAAATTAGTTCTCACCATCCCCCCACTGAGCGAAATATGGGTCGGCGCGATTTTCAAATTTTAGGCCCCCCATTGGATCCGCCACTGACTTCTACTACTACTACTACCGGTATACTTTTTCCAGTCATTACTTATGCGAAACAAAACATACTATATAGTTTGAAGAATAAAGCAATGTGGGCTATTCAGATTGACTATTCTCTTTTTCTTGTTATTTAATTGCACTTTCAGTTGACCGTTTTCCATAAATGTGTTACTGTATAAGTGTGGACATTACCCTTTGCTATTGTTCATTCGGCCCCCCTACCATTATTTTCTTCCAGATCCTGGCTTGTTCCTGTGATTGAGTCAACTGATTTGCCAAGATGCCTGTATCACTAAGTGAGTGGCGGGTCCGTATCGGAACATTCGTTCATTGGATTAGGGAGTATGAGGTTAAGGAGAGGAGAGAAAGATTGCTTAAAGAAAGGATTCGAAGACTGAAGGTTCTTTGTGAGAGACTTGAAGCGAAAAGGGGTGATTCTGGAGAGGAGTCTGAAGATGTCAAAAGCAGACAAGATGGCCTTAATCCCAAGGGATGTCCTCATAAAACTGCGTACATTCGGTCTTCAGGAAACTCATCAGATATCAAGAATTTACTATCTTCATGTGATCAGTGCATACAAGATTTATTAACAGCAAGTGATTCTCATATCAAGGAGATACTCACTCCTTCTGGTTGTAGCGTCAAAGAACTCATTACCCCAAATGACTGTAGCATTAAAAGTCCAAACACGTTGAATGATTCGACTATCAAAGATGTAATCTCACCAAACAATTCTGGTATCAAAGGGCTACTTACGACAAATGATTCTAGAATTCAAAATCTGGTCGAGGCAAATGACGACTCTAGAATTCAAGATCTAGTCAAGGCAAATGATGATTCTAGAATCCAAGATCTACTCAAGACAAATTATTCTAGTATCAGGGATCCAATTACACCAAAATATTGTAGTACAAAAGATGTAATCGTATCAAAGAATGCTAGCACTAAACCGCTTGATACCCCAAATGATTCTAGCACCAAAGCGTTAACTTTGTTAAATGCTTCCAGTATCAAAGATCTCATTACACCAAATGATTCTAGCATCATAGATCTAATCACGTCAGGATATTCTAATGTCAAGGATCTAATCACATCAAATGATTCAAAAGTCGATAGTCTACTAAGTCGAAATGAGACCAACATTAAACGGCTAATAAAGCCAGACGATGACTACATTGAAGAGCAGCTTGCACAAGCTTATGATTATGTCAAAACAGTAGGTACATCAGATGATGAAAGCATAGAGGAAGATACCCCAGTTGGTGATTCGGAAGAACAGCATATGTCTGATTTTTCAATTTCACCGCATCATAGTCTGTCAGACGCTTCCTTGAGGGAGCTACTCACATCCTCCTATCCGTCAACGAAAGACCTTTGGACTCCAACTGATTATTTGAATGCTGATCTAATCATACAGACTTCTTACATCAAAGACCATGAAACCCAATCAGATGGCTCTGTGAAAGAGCTATCGTCACCTGGCTTAGGAACCACAGCATGCCGACCATTTGCACCATGCGATGATTTCCTGGTGGAGCTCCTAAAACCAACTGTGTCTGCAAGCAAAGATCTTCCTTCATTTGACCTTTGTTGCCATGAACCTGACAGACAAAATGAGCCATTTTCTGAAGAGAGTGGCAAACTACCTCATTTCGTGGGCAAAGAGCAACATCCTCAACCTGATACTTGCACCAAGGAAGCAACTGATGATGAACTCCTCAAGGAGCATCGGGGAGCATCGGGAGCTGCAAGAAGTCACAGACTGAAACCAGTATTCTCATGGCAGTCCAACGCAGTCCGGTGGTTCCATTCGTCTCAAGAAAATATTGCATCAACGACAGATATGGAGAGGTGGGTACACATACTACCGTAAATCTCCGTGTATAAGGCGCACCCCTATTTTTGAGATTAAAAAAAGAAGGAAAAAGACACCATCTCGATTAGTCTCTTATTTCAGCGTGCGGTCCCGTTCGGAAACCCAAGCCATGCAGGGAATTAGGAAGGACTTTTATATTTATTACGACTTTACGAGGCCCATGCAGTTGAAGTTGCTTGTGAAATTGTCAAAAAGAATAGTAACAATGTTGTTTTTAAAACTAAAGATGACAGAGAAACTTTCCTCCCGAGTCCAAACAGAAATTTGGACAGGCTAGATTTCGAGTGGTGAGTCGATATCCCCCGTGTAAGTGAGCTGCAGGATACAGGTGAGTGAGCTGGAGACACGGGAGAGCTTGACGGCAAAGTGCTTTGTGAAGGGGCATAATCTATCGAGACTGAAAAAAACAAAAAAACTCTCTTCCCTTCAAATTAGAACGTAGTTTAACTTCAAATAGTAGATCCTATTCTTTATTTGCATTATGTAATTCATGTTGAGACACAGAGATTTTCGGAAACCACTAAAAAGTAGCATTTTGAGGACTCAAAATATCCTGTACTTGTGTATTAGGCGCACCCCCGACTTTCGATTTTTCCCGACGGAAAAAAAGTGCGCCTTATACAAGGAGATTTACGGTATTTCAATCATCCCTTTATATTTGTTAACTGGATCCAGAGGCTCTAGGACAATTACCCCCAGGGACAATCATCCCCCTGGCCAATTACCAACGGGACAATTACCCCCCAAGGACAATTACCCCCCCCCCCAAGGACAATTACCCCCTGAAAATTACCTCCCAAGGACAACCATCCCCCAAGGACAATTACCCTCTAAGGACAATTACCCCCCTTGGACAATCACACCCCTCCCAGGGGACAATTACCCCCACCCCCTGAAAATGACCCTCCGTTGACAATCATCCCCCCCCCCACCCTCCCCCTCCTGAGGACAATTGCCCCCCAAAAATTTAAAGCGGCTTATTATCAGGGTGGACTTTCCTTATCATGAACAGGGGTAATTTTCCGGGAGGGGGAGGTAATTGTCCTAGGGGCTAATTTTCAGAGGCGGGGGGTAATTGTCGTAGGGGGTAAGTTTCCGGGGGATAATTGTCCCGTTGGTAATTGGCCAGGGGGATGATTGTCCCTGGGGGCAATTGTCCTAGAGCCTCTGGATCCAGTTAACAAATATAAAGGGATGATTGAAATAACGTAAATCTCCGTGTATAAGGCGCACTTTTGTGGTTGTCCTTAGAGGGGGGGGGGGGTAATTTTAAAAGTCAGGTAGCTTAGTGAAATTACCGTTACTTGCCGGATAAAAGCACCATTTTTGGTACAGGGCTTCCTTAATTAGGACCTACTAAACAATATTAGGCTAGGAGCCCCCGGCAAAAATGTCAATTTAAGGGTGTGGGGGCGGGGGCATCTTTTTGGAGCCCCCAAATAATTTAGAAGGTAATATAACATTGATTTGTTGTTGTACAATTGCCATTTTTGGTACAGGGCTTCCTTAGGACCTACTGAACGATATTAGGATAGGAGTCCCCGGCATAACTATTCATATATGAGTGATTTGGGGCCCCATGGCGTTTGTACAACAAAAACTCATTGGTATAGTACCTTCTAAATTACTTGGGGGCTACGAGGTGACGCCCCCGCCTCACACCCTTATATGATATTCTTGCCGGGGGCTCCTACCCTAATATCGTTCAGTAGGTCTTAAGGAAGCCCTGTACCAAAAATGGCATTGGTACAACAACAAATCAATGTTATATTACCTTCGAAATTATTTGGGGCTACGAGGCGACGCCCCGCCCCACACCCTTATCTGATATTTTTGCCGGGGGCTCCTACCCTAATATCGTTCAGTAGGTCCTAAGGAAGCCCTGTACCAAAAATGGCACTTGTACAACAACAAATCAATGTTAAAAAATTAGTTGGGGGCTCCAAAAAGACACCCCCGGCCCCACACCCTTAAATTTAAATTTTTGTCGGGGGCTCCTTGCCTAATATCGTTTAGTAGGTCCTAAGGAAGCCCTGTACCAAAAATGGTGCTTTTATCCGGCAAGTAACGATAATCGATAAATTTGACGCTAAGACACCTGACTACAGGGGGTATTTGTCCCGATACGATTTTAAAGCCTATGGCAGTCAATGGGTTAAGTAATTGTAAAATTGCAAATAATGTGAAGGAAAAAATGTAAGCAAGAAGGAGAGAAGCATCAAGTTGATGCCATCAACAACAAAACATATTGTCGCAGAAAGGGCACCAGATCAAAGATTTGTACCTTAGTTTTGACTGTTTCAACCCTTGCAGGACACAAATTTTTCAAGGGCTCAATTAGTTCCAGTTTTAGTTTTATTTTCATTTCCAACAGAAACGGAAAACAAGAAGTCAAACACAGAAATCAATATACATTAATATAATGCATTTTGAAAATCATTAATTAAATTACTATAGGGAATGTATACATTTGGTGCAAGTTATGCTTCTTTTTTTAAAGTAAAAACTGTGGAAATGGAGCGCTCCACTGAGAAGCATGTTGTTCTGCAAATTCGCAAGAAAAATATTATTCTTTCATTGCTACATTGTTCTGGTATATAATTCAATGTTTCTCAAAATAATATACATTTCAAAGTACTTTGTCTGGAAGTTGGAAACCGGCAACATTTGATAGAAAAATAATGATTTTGAACTTCTTAACATGTTGCCAATTTTACTATTTAAATAATTATTTTCCACAAAACAAAAATCTTATCAAACGCAATTTGGTCATGCAATAAAAATGGATACAGTATGTGTGTTCATAATTTTTTTCCTTTTTTTATACATGTATCTGGTATATTATTTAGGTTGTGGGTCAAATGATATTGAGTCAAACCACAAAATGTGGAATGACTGTCTCAATAGGGTTAAAGAACATTGTCCTAGAGCGATTAGTGATGAATGAAATGGAAGAATTGTACACAAGCAAATAAATATATTCTCTTGATCAGGCAAACAACAATAACAAGCATTTCCTCATTAGATAATGTGCTGGTGAAGTAAAATATGCTCGATCGTAAATTATTTCACCGTCTTTTCTGTCTTTTTGTTATAGAAACAGATGAGAGAATCCGCATCATCTTGTCATGGACCGTCCTTGAAGTCAAAGACAGATTTGATATCTGGACAGATTCCTTCTCTCTCATCCGAACTGCTCCTCTTGAAATCTGGTGATGTAGAGCTCAACCCAGGCCCTCGTGAAGCGTAAGTCTCTAATATTTCTTCAGCTTAATTGACATATGAAAGTTCACTTTCAACAAACGCTACACCCACTTTTATCAAAATTTACTATTTTTGCAATATGAATGCACTATTCTTTGTAGTAGACTGCAGTCAAATTGTTGAATTTTATACGAAAATATAAGTAATCACTTCTGGCCTGTTTCTAGCATGTTAAGTTCCAAAACATGCTACTGTAGGGATTTATTTTGAACTTCTTAATTCATTTCCTATTCATTTTCTATTCATATTCATATTCATATTCATATTCTCTATTCATATTCATGAGTCATCCCTCATTCACATTCACCCTTTTCATCCACCACCCTTTCATCTATCTTCTCTCTCCCTTATTGGTTTCAATGTTCATTCAAGCTTAAAGTATAATTTACATCTTCTATGAATATTCAATATATACCTTTTGTTTATGTTTGAATATTCAAGAATACTTTGTAATGTTGGTTTATACATGTTTGTAACTATATGAATATTAATTGGGTTTCCTTCTTATTTGCATGGAATTTATGCAAATGTTACATGGAAAGCAGTTTTACTTTTAGACATTAAAAACTTGGTCAGTTAGCCAGTAGGTATCAACCCGACATCATGTCTCCTGGGCTGTCTCTGTGTACTTAAGAGTGCTAGGAATTATGTTTGAACCACCACCCTACATTGGTGGCAGCGGTGGTTTTCTAGCCCTCTTCTACCCCAGAGCTTCAGGCAGCTTAACCCAGGGGCAGCTGATAGTCAGTTGGTTGGTTATCTTTTCACCCTACTTCGATTGATACAGTTACACCCTACTTCGATTGATACAGTTACACCCTGCTTCGTGTATTTTGCATCCTACTTCAGGTAATTTATTTCACCCTATTTCGATAGATGCGGTTTCTACTGTGCTTCTGCCAAAGTTATTTTTCATCCTGCTTCAGTAGAATTCTTCCTTCTTCGCGAATTGTTCTACATGCATAATCTGAAGTTGGTGAAATTTTCGAGTGAATCGGTGTATTTGGATCCACGTTTTTCAGTGTGAAACCTGTATGGACTCTGAACATTTTGTGGTGGTTTAGATGTGTTCTCGCAACTTCAAGTTTGTCAAGGCTGCAATACAAGGCTGACTTTAAGTATTGGTGAGTCACTTAGATTTAATCCCTGTCCACATATTCACTCTCCCTCATTGTGCAAGAGCTATCCCTTCTTCAGTGGTCAAGTGTAATTTTGGGATGAATTTTTTTTTCTTCCCTTGTAACCCATAGTATTTTATCAATCCTCCATTGTGCAAGAGATCTCCCTTCTTCAATTGTCAAGTGTAATTGGGGATCAATTTTTTTCTCTTCTCTTGCAAGATTCGGTATTATACCGGTCGTGATACTACTGTCATACTTCATCTTTGATACAGTATCTATTATCATCTACTACAACACATTTCACACCCTTCTTCGACGGATTTTATGTGCCATCATGAGTACATTTCGACTCGATCTTCCTGAAGTCTTTACTGGTGAAGACGGAAGGAATTTTGGACAATGGGTACGCAGACTCAAAGTAGCAGCTGAAGTCCTTCCCCAGACAGAACGCAAACTTCATCTCATCCTCCTATCCAGACTGGCTGGTGCAGCATTTACAGTTTGGGAAAACATCCTGAGATCAGACCAACAAGATTACAGTGTGGTTAGAAAGAAACTTACAGCTGTCTTTGGTAACACCAATTACTTAACCACTTTCAAATCTTGTATAGATGCACGGAAGCGGCAACAGAATGAGGCGTTAGAAGTTTTCGCGGCAGCGATTACAACCCTAGTCGAAGAAGCCTTCCCGGACTACGACACCGCAGGAAAAGATGGAGAGAAATTTCACAGATTTCTCGCCGGTATCGACAAACCCCTGCAAATAAAAATCCATGAGACGGGTGCAACATCTTTTAACGGAGCGCTGGATATTGCTGTGAGAGTTGAGAGAGCAAACCGGATGGGACAACCATCAGTAGCACCAGACTATACTATAGCCTCGACTTCGCCAAAGAGAAATGATAACGGCTCGGCGACACTTGAAAAGGTCTTAAAGCGTTTAGATGAGCTGGAACTCAAGCTGGATAGACACCACTCTAGACCAAAACATCAATACTTTGATGATCGTCGTCGCCAACCATCGAGATCACCCAGCCCATCGAGATCACCCAGCCCATATGAACACCAATCTAGATCGAAGCGCCAATATTCGGACGATCATTGGCACAAACCATCTCGATCACCTAGCCCATACCAACCACACCAATGACCCTTCAGGTCGCCCAGCCCCCTACGTCACCACCGCACGCAGAGCCCTACACATCATCGCTCACTTCGCGGGTTAAGCCCATCCAGACGTAATGCATACGACGATGGTAGATCTGCTAGCCCACAACAGCTACGATACTCAAATCGAGCTAACTGGCAGTCTTCACGTTTGGACGACCGCCATCCCTCTGATGCAAGAGATTCACCCTATCATCAGTTGAACAGTGAACAACCAAGAAAAGTTCACTTTGATGACCAGGGAAACTACTGGTAGTTGGTGACGAGGGTCACTCATCAACTTCACCACTCATGACGAAACAGACCCAAACTGAAAACAAATCTTATTCTCCATCTGCCTTGGCCGTTAATGATCGTTCTTCTCCTTCAGCTCCGCCACCCTATATTCCAGCAATTGTTGACAACACATATATTTTGGCCTTTATTGACAGCGGTTCCTTTATATCGCTGATGAGTGCAGATTTCTACTACTCAATCCCAGAAAGCCAGCGAAGTATGTTACAGAAGTCGACAACTCTGGCTTCAACAATAACCAGAGAAAGCATTGACATCATTGGCACAGCCTCACCCACCATCCATCTTGGTAACAAAACAATCAGGCATCTGTTCAGTGTTGCAAGGAACATAACTCATCCTTTCGTCATTGGTTGGGATTTTATGTTCCAACATGATGCCTCCCTTTCTACTACGACATTCACTATATATGCCTGGTGTGAGTATTCCACTGGTCGACCGTCATCATTATCAAGTACCACTCAAGTGCAATATGTTTCGCTGATAGGAAAGGCAACTCTTCCTGGAATGAGTGAGGTGCATGTTCAAGCCCGACTTATACCCCCTCAGCCTGATGTAATTCCACAAGACTACGATGGAATCTTTGAGCCCTCCATCCATGAACATCTTCAGGTAGCAGGTGCAAGGTCCCTATCTCGACCGCAAGATGGTATCATCTTACTCAGGCTGATAAACCCTACATCTGAGACAGTGCAATTGCCGGCAGACATCACCCTTGGACAGTTTTACTCTACAACAGGAAACGGTGAAGAGGAATATGAAGTCATGGACAGTATGGTAGCTGCCACACAGAAAGGTTCATCTGTTCAAGCCTCTTCGATGCTTCCTACTTCTAGTCTGTCCAATACCGAGTATGAGTGTGCTGAACATCTAGTCGATTCATACTCGGATGTTTTCAGCAGCTCTTCCGAGGATATTGGACAGACCAACCTCGCCTACCATGACGTCACTACAACAACTGAGACTCCCACTCGAAAAAGGGCATATAGGACGTCACCAGCTATAAGAGTCGAGATCCAGAAACAGGTAGATGAGCTCCTTCGTCGCGACATCATCGAGGAAAGTTTTAGTCCATGGGCAAGCCCAATCGTTATGGTGCAAAAGAAGGACAAGACCTACAGGTTTTGTGTTGATTACAGAGCTTTAAATGCTGTCACTGTAAGAGACTCGCATCCGATTCCACGACAGGATGACTCTATCGATGCTTTGTCCTCCTCTTCCTACTTAAGTGTAATTGACCTATCTTCAGGCTATTGGCAGATCCCTATGGATCCGAAAGACAAGGAGAAGACCACATTTACCACTGGAACTGGCCTTTATCAATTCAAGGTAATGCCATTTGGTTTAGTCAACGCACCAATGAGTTCCAGAGGGTAATGGAAGCCGTCCTCCACGGTCTCCATTGGTCAACATGCCTTATCTACTTAGATGATTGCATTATACTCGGCAAGACATTTCAAGATCACCTTCACAGTCTCCAGGAAGTCTTACAACGATTCCGAGAAGCCAATCTCAAGCTGAAACCTTCGAAATGCCAATTCTTTCGAAAGGAAGTAACCTATCTGGGACATGTGATCAGTACGGCTGGAGTTCTACCCGATCCAGTCAACACCAAGAAAGTCTCATCCTGGCCTCGACCAAAGACTCCAACCCAAGTGAGATCTTTTCTAGGACTTGCCTCCTACTATCGACGATTTATGCCCAGTTTTGCACAAGTAGCATCTCCACTCACTGACTTGACTCATAAAGGCAGGAAATTCATCTGGACTGATGATTGCGAGGAAGCCTTCAACCAACTGAAGTCCTCTCTCACAAGCCCGCCAATCCTTGCATACCCAGACTTCAACAACAAGTTTGGCTTAGCCACTGACGCTTCACAAGATGCTATTGGAGCCGTACTCTCTCAGATGCAAGATGGTAATGACAGAGTAGTTGCTTTCTACAGTCAAAAGCTTACAGAGTCCCAGTGTAAATGGTCTACCTACGATAGGGAACTGTGGGCAGTTATCTCATCAATCCACCATTTCAGGCATTATCTTAGGGGCCAAGAATTTAACATTCTCACTGACCATCGCCCTCTGCTGGGTTACAATAGAGTACCTATCCAAGACGATGCAACAGGGCGGAGAGCAAGGTGGGTTGTTGAGTTGAATGCATACTCTTTCACCATGAATCACAGGAAGGGCACTGCACATCAAAACGCCAATGCAATGTCGCGTATGCCAGAAGATGTATCACACCCTGTTGGTATGGTGAACACACGCTCCTCTACAAGGAATTCCCATGCAACCCAACCAGACCAAGAAACAACCATTCCAAAGTCATGCAACTCAATGGCTGACAAAGCTCCTGAGAACTTTATCCTCGCCAACCATCATGCTGATCTACAATATCATCAGCAACACGACAGAGACATTCAGAGAATAATCAATTACGTCAAAGAAGTACACCATCCAACAGTGAGAGAAGTCAGAGGACAATCACCTCGTCTACGACGTCTTCTATGGCAACTCCCTCGTCTTGTACTTGAGAAGGATCTCTTATACCGACGACGACAAGGCAACTCAGGTTCATCCTCTCTTCAGGTAGTTGTGCCAGAATCTCTTATCCCTCAAGTCCTGGAAGAGATACATGGTAATCCATCCTCTGGACACTTCGGAGTTCAACGCACACTACACAGGGCTGAATCTATGTGTTATTGGCCATTCATGCACAGAGATATAACCAACTACTGCAGAACTTGTCCTGCCTGCGAGTCGATTAGATCTCCAAGTCCTAAGCACAGAGCTCCGCTTCAGAACATTACGACCGATCACCCTCTTCATATATGGTTTTCGCTGATATAGCCGAGCTTCCGACTTCGAGAAGCGGGTACCACTATATTTTGGTCATTGTTGATCACTTTAGTAAATACACCAACATTTACCCCATGCGAGACCAGACCGCCCAGACTGTGGCTAGACACCTATTCAAAGAATACGTCAAAGAGCATGGAGTTCCTGAGTCACTACATACAGACCAAGGAAGACAATTTGAATCCCGACTAGTCCAGGATCTCTGCAAGAGGCTCGGTATTCAAAAATCTCGATCATCCCCATACCACCCACAGGGAGCTGGCATCGTTGAAAGAGCGAACAGAGTTATTAAAGAACAACTTGCTAAGTACATAGCAGATCAAGGAGGTGACTGGGACAAGCACTGGCATACATCAATTGCAGCTAGCCTACAATACCAGTGTCCATACAAGCACTGGCATGACACCCTATTTCATCATGCATGGTCGTGAAGCAAGGACCCCAGCTAGTGTCACTTGTCCTATCATGACTCAGTCGTATGATTCTCCCCAAGAGTATATCACTGATGTGTGTTCCCGGCTAAGACAGGCTTTCCAACATACCAAACAGAAGGCAGAGCAAGCTCAACTCAGGCAGAAAAAGGACTATGATGCCTCCACTAGGACCATCAAGTATGCACCAAAAGATCTTGTTTGGTTACACAATCCTGTCAATGCGAGACGCAAACTGGAGCCCAACTGGAAGGGACCTTTCATCATTGTCTCATCCTCACCAGATAACCCAGATTAACCTTAAGAAGAAACTAGTTCATCATAACAGACTCAAACTCTTCAGATCTAGAGCTTTTCTACAAGGGAAAGGACCTTCACGTCCTCCTTCAGATGGTCAGACAAGACCTGAAGTTATCCCTCCTTCCTCAAGTCCTCCTTCAAGTGATCAGGCAAGGCCTGACATACCTCCTCCATCTCGTTTAGCATCTCGCTCTTCAATAGAGATGCCATGGTCAACTGACACTCCAACACAAACTGATCAGTTCCAGCCGCCAGAAGACCTCCAGGTTCCAGGAGGTCAACAACCAATCCACCTTGGGTTAGACAATTCTGACCAGCCATCATGGTCAGAGGAGTCTAATAGACAGTCGTCGACTCAATCCATGCAACAGCAGACTCCCAACCAACCCCTTCAACATGTGGGACCAAACCAGGGTAACCCTCAAGAGCAACAGGTTAAGTCTCCTGACCAATTCCATGGACCAGGGCCCTCTAGAAAGAACCCGGATGTCAACCCCGAGGTCGACGACCACCAACACCCCACTCAACCATCAACTGGTGAATCAGCAAGCCGACGGACACCCCGTACACAAGAGGACACCATGACGCAGTCAAGTCAAAGTCGCTCTGGTAGACGTATCATCAAACCGCAAAAGTATAGGGATTATGGTGGGTTCCCACTGCCGATCAAACCAACCCGACCAAGCCCAATCAAGCCCGATCACCCATTTTCCCCCGACCAATCCCAACCACATGCCTAAACACAAGCTCTTCCCGACCGCTATTCGACCATTGAAGACCCACATTCGACCATTCACGACTCCTGCACGACGTATAGTCGACCACAACTTCGATCTCTTCTCGATCATTCCGATCTACATACAATCCCAACGCGATCCCTACTAGACCAACTAGACGTACACACGATCTCTACACAATCTCGGCCCGAGCAGATCGACCTGTTCGAACAGGGATCCAAGATGACTCGTGAATTGAGTGGTTGCACAAAATATTATCGTCAGCTGATGGTACAGTACTCATTTTTGATCAGCGTTCAGTTCATCTCAGACACTCAAGAAGGCTAAAAGGCTTATTTCGAAGTCAATGCATTCCACATTTCTTTAAACTTCCCCCTGCAGACCCAGTGCCATTTGCCAAAGTACTGTATTGCACATGATACTTAAAACAATTAATTTTATTTGCCTTTTCAAACAAACTGTCAAGAGCTGCACGTGTCGCAGTCACATGTTACTACCAATTCTAGAAGCGATTAACTTAATTAGTATCAATATACCGGTATGAAGAAAATGTGATTAGATCAGCACGTAATTGTGTCCTTGTTTTTTTTTAATAATAAGGTGTTTTATTTTCTCAATACCAGAGGCAATACATATAACCGAAATCATGAAATTTACATCATACTCAGAACAATCAAAATACAACTCAGAATAATCAAAATACAATTCAAAAGTATTATTCTGAACATCAATTGCTAAACAAAACAACTCTTTCATACATTTCCTTATTCGTTTAAAACAATAATAGTAATAATAATAATGATAAAATACTTAGTCACATCTCCGTGGTCATTTCATGTTCATTTTGTGCTTCTTTGAAGAAAAAAACGAATATCTGTTGAATTAAAAAGAAATAAATAAATGTTTGTACATGAAATATTACAGTCTGTCAAAATATTGTTTAAAAAGTACTACCTCTGAAAAGAGACAAAAAGATAAAAAAACAACCAAAAATCAACCAAAAACAACACCCCCCACAAAAAAAACAACAACAAATAAACAAAACAAAAACAAACAAATATAAACATTAAGCAAAGAAATACTGCTGGAATGGAGGGTTGGGAAGTTGCTTTTTTTAAAGTTAATTAATATTACACAAAACTTTCCAAGGTCTCCCATTTTTTTAAAGTGAATTGAAAGAGTATCCCTTTCCATTGCAAGTTTTTTTTCCTCTTTCCTATTTTCGAGAATTTTATCTTTTACTTCATCTACATTTGGAGGCTTCCTTCTCTCTACTATTAAAAATCATCAATTTAATCAAAATCAGAATGTGGTTTAGTAATTGCTCCGATTTCATATTACTCCCATTTATTCCAATATGAATTTCTTTCCACGACAGTTTCTTTAGAATTGGTAAATTGAGTTCATAAGCACATTTTTCCCAGAATCTTTTTATTATATTACATTAAAAAACTACATGTTGATAGGTTTCCTCCGAAATATTGCAATACGAACACAAACCGTTTGTACGAAATTTAAATCTATGCAAATGATGGTTTGTATAAACTATTCTATGCAAACGTTTAAACTGAAATTCTCTCAGTTTACTGTTTAATGTGCACAACTTTGGTTGAACAAAAAAAAAATCCACTTCTTTAGTTGTAATATTATAAAGTTCCATTAAGATATGAAATGCTGAGCTGATTTCTGCATTCTTCTTGATTTGACTTTTATACACCATCTCTGCAGTTATTTCTTCAAATTTAAAAACCTTCTTTGCAAATATTAATTCTAAACTTAGGCCACAGTGGATGTACTTTCTTGCAGGCTGAACATTCTGTTTCCATTCGTGAGGAATTATTGAATAGATTTTGTTAACTTTTGTAATTTCTTCCTTACTTAAACCAATGGCAATAAAATATGCATCTTTTTTAATAACCCTTGTTCATCGCATATGTGATGAAGTCGATATATATTTTTTTAAAACAAATTTTCCTCAAATAAAGTTTAACCTGCTAGTTGAATAAAATTATTATTATACAATATTTCATTCCCTCTGTATCTCTCTTCTGTTTTAACATATTCTTTCATATCTATCCATGCTTTCAGAAGATTCTGATAAAAAGAAGGTAACATGAGTTTCACTGTATCTCTCCAATAGTTGCAATAAAATATTAAATTCCCGCCCATTGGTCTCATTAAATATTTAAAGTAATGTTTCCATTTGATAGCTTGAGTTACTGTTACAAGCCTTTTATCCACATTATTCTCTGTGCCTTTACAAACAGTCGGAAATTCATCATTTTGAGCCCACCCTGCGGATAGTTTAAAAACATGATGCTCTTTTAATTTTGCCTTTACTTCTTCACAAAAAATTCAAAACATATTTCTTCAATTTCGCTATACACCCATTCAGGAACCGGCATCAATGATGATAAATATATAAATTTAGAATAGCCATATACTTTCATTAATTGAATTTTCCCCATTAATGTTAAATCACGCTGCTTCCACCACGTAAAACGTTTTTTAATCTTGCTCAATATTTCTTTATAATTCATTTGTTCTTTGATATCTTCGTGTATTGAAAAATAAATTCCTAGTATTTTAACAATGTCTACTTGCTTCCCAAACGGAAATGTATGAGTGGATAATTGTGGACCTAAGGGCAAAATGAATGTCTTGTCCTTGTTTAACTTTAAGCCTGATATTTTATAAAAACATTCAAAATATGTTTAATTTCCTTAAATGAATTCGAATCTTTAATGAAAAGCGTTATATCGTCTGCGTACAGAGAGAGAGAGAGAGAGAGTGGCTCTCCCTGCCTTACTCCTCTTTCAACCTTGAAATAACCTGTTGATGTATATCCATTTATAACACAACTTTCTGCTTTAGTATAAAAATTATTAACCCATTTACAAAACCCTGGTCCAAAATTAAATGATCGAAAACCTTATATAAAAATAAATGTGAAACAGAATCAAATGCTTTTTCAAAATCGATGGCCACCAGAAAAGCGTGTTCTCTGTAAAAAGAAGTATGAGAGATCATGTCGTCATTATTCGTATTGCTTCTCCAATGTTCCTATCCTATATCCGAACTGATCAAAACTAACAATTTCAGGTAAAACTTTTTGTATTCTCTTTGAAAGTATCTTAGATAGGATTTTATAATCTACGTTTAGGAACGAAATCGGTCTGTGACACTTGTCCAAAATAATCTAAATTCGTGTCTCTAATAACATTGAAGTCATCCCCAAGTGCTACTGGGTTTCCTTCTGTATTATTCCTATTGAGTTGAGTTGCGATCGGAAAGATCGAGTGCGGTCGAGAAGTGGTCGAGAAATGCTCGGGATGTCATCGAGAAGCGGTCGAGTGACTGTTTAGGGCAGACATGTATCGATCGTCAAGCGGTTGAGTTGTTGATCGAGTTGATCGGGAACCAATCGTGTAGAAGTTGTGTATAAATCGAGATGATCGGGTAGTGATCGGCGGAAAAAATCCACCGCGACCACACTAGACCTCTATACGATCGATTCCCGATCAGCTCGACCTCTACTCGACCAATACACGATCGCTGTACGATCGCTTGCCTTCTCGACCCCTACACGATATTTTTTGACATGCCAAAAATTGTCGTGTAGGAAGCCAGATCGATACCGATCAAGGTAGACCGACCCCGATTGCCCTTGCCGACCGAGCCCGACCAGGCCAAAATAGCTTGATCGGGCTTGGTCGGGTTGGTCTGATCGGCAGTGGGAACCCACCATTATCAAATGTGACCATTTTCAGATGTTGAGAAGAATTGAACTTTTCATTAGCCAGAAGTCGACAGTTTCATCAGAAGAAAAGAAAACTAAACGAAATGCATAAACACTTCAACTGCCCACTTTCGGTTATGGAAAATGACAATCTTGATTGGACTGTGATTATGAATAACAGAGACTTCAAACTCAACTACTTATAAACTTTAAACAGAATTATGGACTGAGAATTTCGAGCGTTAGTGAAATAGGAATTGAAATGGACTGTAATTCTTTCTCACGATTTCGCGAACTTTGTTTAACTACGGAACTTCTAAATTTGAACTAAAATTTTGTGTGTATTAATGAGTTATACACTTTAAGCACATGGACTTTTGATTATTAATCAGTGAGTGAAAGATCCAAAAGATAGTGGTATATTTGTTCATGTACATATATAATATATTGCAACATACGTGTTTACAAATTTCTCTGATTGTTTTCCAGTGATAGAAATGCCAAACTGGAATATTTGTTTATTATTTTGTATTCATAACATTTGAAATCATTGAACCAAAAGCATAACCAAAAAAACAAAAATCATTTTGCATGCATACTGTCATAGTAAATGAGGAGTTATTGATTGTCAAAAGGGTAATATTATTTTAGTAGTTGTTCACAAAAAAAAGTCATTTTGCATGCATATTGTCATAGTAAATGAGGAGTTATTGATTGTCAAAAGAGAATAGATTCATTCTAGTCTTCTTGTGAAGATATGTTTATATTTTGTTTAGTCGATCAAAATACTTTTGAAGAAAAGAAGGGGAAAAAAATATTACAGTTGAATGTAATCATTTTTCATACATTGGGTAAAGTTCAAAAGTACAAGGTGTACAAGATGTTTGAACTGTTCATTTTTTTTTTTTTTTAATCTTTGCTAGTTACAAATGACAAAGCAGATACTGGCGCAATCTCAATTGAAAATGTTTTATGTTTTAAGGAATCATTTTCATAATGTTGAAAACTAAAAATGACTGCATGTGAAAGTCAAGTTTGTTTTGTACAATGGTGATACAATATGTTTTGATATGATGATAATGTGGTATAATCATGTATGTCTGGTTATTATGTATTTTTATTCATGCGATGGATAACTTCTGGAAAATCTCAAATTTTCAAATGATGGAATTATTCATTTCTCGAGGGTACAAACAAATAATTGGTTGGAAAAAAAAAGTTTCAATTTTCAATGATTTGATTTCCTGATGATTTGCTCGAAATAATGAGAGTATAACATATTTGGAACTTTATTTGATTACTGTAAGCAAAGGAAACAGTGGTAAAAAAAAAAAAAGTATTTTGTTAGGATTGTTACAACTTTGTGTAATCGGCTGTGCTTATTTTCTTGGAAAAAGACAAATACACTGTATATTTACCTGTACACTGTAGAGGTTTGATTTTACCATTGAATTCTGGAAATGTTTTCCCTGTGACAAAAGTGAAACAGACAAGAAGTGAAGAGAATTCAGATATATATATATCTAATATATGTATTGACAGATATTTTCAGCCTATATATGTTAGCTTAATACACTGTACATTTGAATCATATATGATTAAGTCATAATTCATTCATATATACAAAGTGAAATTTTTTGTTTTGTGAAATTTTATACATATCTTATGCTTGCAAGTAGTGAGGATTTTATTTTCTTTAAAAGAAAAAAAGAAGATATAGTGATAGTGATTTTCTATTTACATAAGGAAAGGATAGGATATATCATTTCGATAGATAGTTAATGGGTTATGTGTTTAGGTAATCAAAGAAAAGAAAATGCCTTATAAAATGAGGACATTTTATTTGTAAGGGGAAGACTAGTTTGTAGGGATTTATTTTGAACTTCTTAATTCATTTCCTATTCATTTTTTATTCATATTCATATTCATATTCATATTCATATTCATATTCATATTCTCTATTCATATTCATGAGTCATCCCTCATTCACATTCACCCTTTTCATCCACCACCCTTTCATCTATCTTCTCTCTCCCTTATTGGTTTCAATGTTCATTGAGCTTAAAGTATAATTTACATCTGCTATGAATATTCAATATATACCTTTTGTTTATGTTTGAATATTCAAGAATACTTTGTAATGTTCATTTATACATGTTTGTAACTATATGAATATTAATTGGGTTTCTTTCTTATTTGCATGGAATTTATGCAGATGTTACATGGAATGCAGTTTTACTTTTAGACATTAAAAACCTGGTCAGTTAGCCAGTAGGTATCAACCCGACATCATGTCTCCTGGGCTGTCTCTGTATACTTAAGAGTGCTAGGAATTATGTTTGAACCACCACCCTACACTACATCCACTTCAGTTCGGTTCCAGAACTTGATACATCCATTAAACAATGGTCTGCTCCAGGAACTGACCAATTCTCAGATTTTTAAAAGTAGTTGATTAATTACAAGCAAAAAAAATAACATCTGGGTTTATTCAGGGAGTGATTGTGTTGCCCCAATACATAATATATATCTATATATATATGTGTATATATATATATATATATATATACCCAGTATATATAAATGGTTTTGAGTTTTATTTTAAATTGATAATGCAAAATAGGAGTATTTAAAAAAAATTGCTTTTCTCAGAACTTAGTTTTACAGACGTAGCATGTTTTGGAACACGAGGCGTAATCTGTCGCTGATATTTCAGGGAGTAGAGGGAGGCTAAACATGAACGTAAGGTGATACTTGGCATAGTTTAAATGATAATTGCAACTTTATATGATGTAATACATATCACTTATTTCTTCCTTAAATTTTATTTTGTTCTGTTGTTCGATAATTCTAGGTATATTCAACTAGACCAATAGCCATGCAAAGACATTGAATATTAAAACCATGGACCCTCCCACAAACTAACCAAAATGATATCTGTTGCATTGAAGTGAAAATGAGGCATAGACTTTGGTATCTCACCGCTTATAGCAAACTTTCACTCCGTTCAGATGCGATTGATTTAGTTAATATGAACTCCTTTATAGAGTAAGGAAGTGTGATGTCATATACTGGCCAAGTTGTCAAGGTTACTGGTTCCAAACAATTTTGTACTAAACAATGGTGTGGTGATCACACCCGGCCCAAACACTGAATTTGCCCTGCTTTAGCCCGTTGCTTGAATGATTTTGCGGTGAACCTCATGTACAGGCTCGGTTGTTTACAACCAGTAACCTGGATGACGAGTGAATATGACATTAGCACTTCGGTATTTTATTTGATGTGTGATTTAGTTTATTAATTTTCTTCTGACAAAAGAAATGGTACGCGATACAATCATAGGCATATAGCACCAATTAATCTTATTTTGGTAAGGAGGAAGTTTGACCTAGCTATCCTTTCTTTCTCATCAATTTTTCTGTTAGAGCTGGGTGGACCTTGGAGTTAGAGAGTGAGTTGCTGTCATTGGTAGAAGACGTTTCTCCAAAACACTACACCCGCTTGTCCAATGCTCTCGGTGTCAAGCATGCACAAAGTCAAGTGATTTTAACAAAAAACCACTTAGATGTATCCAATGCACTGTATGAAGTCATCTGCAGCTGGGGAGTCAAGCAGAGGGATGGCACTAATTACAAGAGACTTCTAGCTGAAAAACTCAAGAGTGTAGATTTAGATGCATTGGGAACAAAACTAGTAGCAGGTGAGTGTGCTGTGCAATTTATTTCACGCGACTGTCTGTCCTTGGTATATGTGTAGACCTACGTGACGCCGGGGCACTCAAGTCAATAGTCCTCTATCTATTTCAACAAGAATATAATTGTTCTGAGGCCTAATTTGCATGTGGACATGGAGAGGGGGAGAGGGGTGATGAGGGCATTCCCCTTTCCTCCAATCCCTTCTTAACGTATGTACATGTTAATATTACAATTTTGATTTTGACATGGCATTATATATTTACACAATATTCTAGTGGTGTAATAAGTAACACCCGTTTTCACTGAATTTATCTATAGTAGATATTTGAATAAGAGTAAATAATTTGGCCACATTTTCTTTTGAATCCCCCCCCCCCCAAAAAAAAAAATGTCTCCTCTGTCATTTAGCGATAAATTATGCCTATTGGGAGATACTAGAACTCCTTCTTATCTTCTCCTCATTGTTGAATTTCGGCTTCATAAGCTGTAAACACCTCTGTTTCATAAGGTCAGCCAAGCAGCGGGTTACCTTTTATGAAAATATCCATGATTTATAATGTTTATCAAGATTTTAATAATCTTTTTTTAAAATATACCTCGCGATAGTTCCTTACTTACACAAGACACCCCAACTGAGTGTGAGTATACACGATCAAGTCCCACAAACGTTTACAGTGTGAAATGTTGTTATATTTTGGAAGCAGTATGGAACTATAGATATCTATTGATAGCAATTATACTTGAATACATTTAGAGGTCAATTCGAATATTAAAGGGCCAGGAGTGAGGCAAACATTTCCCAAAACATCAAAGCATACTAGGTATTACTAAAACCCTACTTTGACAATTGACATATCTAACGTTTCAAAATCTGTTCATGAAATCGTGAATGTTCAAAAACCTGTTTATAAATTGGTTGAAATACTTTGGGGAAGGTGTGAAAAGCTTGATAACTACAGTTAGGATAGACACATGGTTAAAAAGGTTGAAAAGGTTAAAGAGAAGGTTCATTGAAATTTGAAAAATAGGTAAATTATACCTCTACAGATTGCTGAGAATCTTAATATGATAAGTGAATTACTTTTTAAGCCCTCACTGTTACGATATACGCGATATCCGAATATCCGGTATCCGTCGTAGTTGAATAAACAACATGTCTACCATAACAAACCAGTCTGCCGACTCTATATTATACTGAGTAAATCTACCAATACTAAGACCCTCAAACTCATCATGGTGGCAGCTGCTGGGATCTTTGAAATCAACTTTGACTTTTGATTGCACAACTTGATCCAGTTCACGAGTTGGGAAGTATAATTTAGAAGACGATTTTCGTAAAGCAAAATTGCGTTGTTCTTTTGGTCACACGTATCGTATGCATAGTGTGTGCACCGTACAGCACAGTGCCTGCCGAGATACTGATGCTGCAATTTCCCGATTGTTCGTTCATGAATTGTGATTCGTGTATGAGCGTATAAAGGCTCTTAAAGCCTGCTCAAATCAGCCTAATCAAGTTATAACTGTGCTCAATCACTGGATCCATGTACACAAGATCTGGAATCTACCCAGATCCAACCAAGGTTGAAGTTTTTGAGACACTTCATGATCATGATCATTTTGAAGAGCAATTTTTTTAGGGCTTCAATTTTCAGATTTTTGATAAATTAAGTCGTAGTAACAGATAACGGCTATGGCGAGCCAGCTATCGTGCATGCGCTGCAGGTAGGTTATAAAGTACCGTACATAACCATACTACGCTTTGCGTTGACATGTTTTAGTGGTAGCTTCAGCTTCCTTATGAACATATATGGCTACTAATAAGACATTTCCATGCAAATATACCACTTTACTTCCCCAATATGCGTTGGCTCCTATATCGGCAATTTCAAAATATTCAGAGCTGCAGCCCTCCCCTCCTTTTTTCTCGTAAACCTTTGTAGGCCTGCTCCTCGTAAAGCCTGTTCCACACCAGTTGTACGCCAATTGATTTTTCACTAGAATAATACTTGTTGGCGCAGTGAACAGTGAAAAACTATATACATGTAGGTCATCTACTGCAGATAATGATAGCTGTTCACGAGTTGTCAACGAAACGTTCTGTTGGGACTTCATTTGTAGGATTGTAATTCAAGATTACTTCATGTAAAATAAACTTGAACTCATTAGTGTTTGGGGTAAGAATTTAATCAAATTGTCTAACTAATTTGAATTATTTTTAAAAAAACGACACATACTATTAAAGGCTTTTCATCTTACGCTCATTGCAGTAAATTGCAAGAATGAACAGATAGCTGAAATCAGACGATATATTAAAGCGAAAGTGATCACAGCCGGTTAATCTTTCGCACGCTTGCTCCGTTAGCTTTCGCTTATAAATATTGTCCTCTTTTGGCTTTCTGTTTACTCTAGCTATTTACTCCGATAAGAGCAAGAAGAAAAGATTTAGTATGTGTGTTTCCAAATTATTTTTTAAATAATTAATTCATGGCATGTAATGTGATTGCTATTATTTTGATGATGAACAATTACTAACTTAGTAAATCAAAAGTTTTACAGTGTTAATTCTGCTATTCTCTGATTATTTTTGTAGGCAAATATCAAGCGACGCCTCCATCAGCGTCCCGTAAGTACACATTCAAAAATTTGGTTTCAGTTTGATAACTTTAGTAATGTTTGACAGATTTTAATAAAATTTGATATGAAGGTACATGGTTTCAAAATACAGCCTAAGTTCGATTTCGGAGTATGTAGGTTAAAGGTCAAAGGACTCATTAAACATGCAAAAATACCTATTTATATATGCGAAAGTTTGATATGAAGGTACATGGCATAAAAACAGCCTATATAAGTTCGATTTCGAAATATTTAGGTCAAAGGTCATAGCTCAAAGGTCATTAAATATGCAAAAAATAGCTAATTATTGAAACTTTGGGTTTCTGTTTGATAACTTTAGTAATGTTTGACAGATTTTAATGAAATTTGATATGAAGGTACATGGTATCAAAAAACAGCCTAAGATCGATTTTGGAGTATGTAGGTCAAAGGTCAAAGATCATAGCTAATTAAATATGCAAAAATATATAATTATATGCAAAAATGTGGTTTTCATTCAATAACTTAAGTAATTCTGTTGAGTATGTACGTCAAAGGTCATGCACAGCTCGTTAAATATGCAAAAATTGCTAAATATAGGCCATCTGTACCCGGCGAGGGGATGCTAGGCTTTGCTTTGACTTGTTCTAGTGGTAGCTTCAGCTTCCTTATGAACATATATGGCTACTAATAAGACATTTCCATGCAAATATACCACTTTACTTCCCCAATATGCGTTGGCTCCTATATCGGCAATTTCAAAATATTCAGAGCTGCAGCCCTCCCCTCCTTTTTTCTCGTAAACCTTTGTAGGCCTGCTCCTCGTAAAGCCTGTTCCACACCAGTTGTACGCCAATTGATTTTCACTAGAATAATACTTGTTGGCGCAGTGAACAGTGAAAAACTATATACATGTAGGTCATCTACTGCAGATAATGGTAGCTGTTCACGAGTTGTCAACGAAACGTTCTGTTGGGACTTCATTTGTAGGATTGTAATTCAAGATACTTCATGTAAAATAAACTTGAACTCATTAGTGTTTGGGGTAAGAATTTAATCAAATTGTCTAACTAATTTGAATTATTTAAAAAAAAACGACACATACTATTAAAGGCTTTTCATCTTACGCTCATTGCAGTAAATTGCAAGAATGAACAGATAGCTGAAATCAGACGATATATTAAAGCGAAAGTGATCTCAGCCGGTTAATCTTTCGCACGCTTGCTCCGTTAGCTTTCGCTTATAAATATTGTCCTATTTTGGCTTTCTGTTTACTCTAGCTATTTACTCCGATAAGAGCAAGAAGAAAAGATTTAGTATGTGTGTTTCCAAATTATTTTTTAAATAATTAATTCATGGCATGTAATGTGATTGCTATTATTTTGATGATGAACAATTACTAACTTAGTAAATCAAAAGTTTTATAGTGTTAATTCTGCTATTCTCTGATTATTTTTGTAGGCAAATATCAAGCGACGCCCCCATCAGCGTCCCGTAAGTACACATTCAAAAATTTGGTTTCAGTTTGATAACTTTAGTAATGTTTGACAGATTTTAATAAAATTTGATATGAAGGTACATGGTTTCAAAATACAGCCTAAGTTCGATTTCGGAGTATGTAGGTTAAAGGTCAAAGGACTCATTAAACATGCAAAAATACCTATTTATATATGCGAAAGTTTGATATGAAGGTACATGGCATAAAAACAGCCTATATAAGTTCGATTTCGAAATATTTAGGTCAAAGGTCATAGCTCAAAGGTCATTAAATATGCAAAAAATAGCTAATTATTCGAAACTTTGGGTTTCTGTTTGATAACTTTAGTAATGTTTGACAGATTTTAATGAAATTTGATATGAAGGTACATGGTATCAAAAAACAGCCTAAGATCGATTTTGGAGTATGTAGGTCAAAGGTCAAAGATCATAGCTAATTAAATATGCAAAAATATATAATTATATGCAAAATGTGGTTTTCATTCAATAACTTAAGTAATTCTGTTGAGTATGTACGTCAAAGGTCATGCACAGCTCGTTAAATATGCAAAAATTGCTAAATATAGGCCATCTGTACCCGGGGATGCTAGGCTTTGCTTTGACTTGTTCTAGTGGTAGCTTCAGCTTCCTTATGAACATATATGGCTACTAATAAGACATTTCCATGCAAATATACCACTTTACTTCCCCAATATGCGTTGGCTCCTATATCGGCAATTTCAAAATATTCAGAGCTGCAGCCCTCCCCTCCTTTTTTCTCGTAAACCTTTGTAGGCCTGCTCCTCGTAAAGCCTGTTCCACACCAGTTGTACGCCAATTGATTTTTCACTAGAATAATACTTGTTGGCGCAGTGAACAGTGAAAAACTATATACATGTAGGTCATCTACTGCAGATAATGGTAGCTGTTCACGAGTTGTCAACGAAACGTTCTGTTGGGACTTCATTTGTAGGATTGTAATTCAAGATACTTCATGTAAAATAAACTTGAACTCATTAGTGTTTGGGGTAAGAATTTAATCAAATTGTCTAACTAATTTGAATTAAAACCCCAAAAACGACAACAGACACATACAAAGGCTTTTTATGTTGCCCTCATTGCAGTAAATTGCAAGAATGAACAGAAAGCAGAAATCAGACGATATATTAAAGCGAAAGTGATCACAGCCGATTAATCTTTCGCACGCTTGTTCCGTTAGCTTTCGCTTATAAATATTGTCCTATTTTGGCTTTCTGTTTACTCTAGCTATTTACTCCGATAAGAGCAAGAAGAAAAGATTTAGTATGTCTGTTTCCAAATAATTTTTTTAATCATTAATTCATGGCATGTAATGTGATTGCTATATGATGATGAACAATTACTAAAAATCAAAAGTTTATAGTGTTAATTCCTGCTATGAATATACATTCTCTGATAATTTTTGTAGGCAAATATCAAACGACTCGCCCATCTGCGTCCCGTAAGTACACATTCGAAAATTTTGTTTCCGTTCGATAACTTAAGTAATGTTTGACAGATTTTAATGAAATTTGAAATGAAGGTACATGCTGGTATCTAAATAAAGCCTAAGTTTGATTTCGTAGTATTTAATTTAAAGGTCAAAGGTCACAGCTTTAAAAATGCGAAAATACCTATTTATATATGCAAAAAATTTGAAATGGAAGTATATGGCATCAAAACACAGCCTATATAACTTCAATATTGAAATATGTAGGTCAAAGGTCATAGCTCATTAAATATGCAAAAATAGCTAATTATTCGAAAATTTGTTTTCCGTTTCCAAATTATTTCTTTCATTATTTATTCATTGCATATAGTAATGTGATTGCTGTGATGATGAACACTTAGTAAATTAACATTTTTATAGTGTTAAAGATACTATGTCCCTTTTGCAGCCAACTTTGCAGGAATTATGAATATGTCATGTATGTCCTATTTGTGAAATTTAAACATCAGCAGTGTCCTAGTATTCAAATTATGCAAGGAAACCTGTATACCTTCTAGACTTCACTGTCAGACACTATTGATTGACTGACTGACATCTTTTATCTTTGGTAATAACATACATAAAATGAGCTGTAACAGGTACATGAGCATTTGTCTACATCAATAACCCACTGCTTGTAATGGCCAAAATTAAACTGATTGAATCTTTGTGCCGCACAAAACGTACGATCGTTCGGTAAAAGGGTCTGAAAATCAGACTATTACCTAGGTGATTGCAATCATTTAAGTCAATTCGACAACTAATGGTCGTAATTTTCCCACTAATAGCCATTTTCAAGCCCTTTCGTTTTTGAGTGGCCTGACTCGGGGCCAATCGGGTATAATACAACTACGGACGACGTGACAGCAGCAATCCTGTGCGTGCAACATACGCGAAACCGAAGCGTGAGGAGAAATTTGGTCTGTTTCGCGAACGCTAGTGCGCACTGACCATGTAGAGAACAAGTCGCTGACTACCGTTAATCAAGTCCATTCGTCTACATGCACTTGTCCAAAAGAAGACGTAGATGGCGTTAACCAGAATTTGCCAAGCTACACTCCCCTTTAATTCCTGCTATGAATGTACATTCTCTAATTATTTTTGTAGGCAAATATCAAACGACTCGCCCATCAGCATCCCATAAGTACACATTAAGAACGTATGGCATTTACAGGAACCTGTGGCTGCCTTTTATACATGTATATACAGAGCGTCCCAGAAAAAACAAAACCGTGATGCAACTCATATGATGCATATTTCAGGCATGAGTGATTAAAATCAATTTGAAGAAAGGGTACCAAAAAGTCAATTGGCGGACGGTATCTGAATTTCAAAGAGAAAATCACATTTCTAAAAATTTCATTTTCTGCCCTTTCATATGACACCTCAATCAGGAAAAATGAGCTAGGAATAACAAAGTTCTGTTTGTTTAAAGTAATTTCCATAATTTTATTAAACAAATTCGTTTTCACTGGCTGCCTGCCGTAGCAACAAACAGAATCGACAAAAGACTAAACTCCGTTTCGTTGACAATCAGCCAGATGAACAAATTCATGCATGGCTGATTGTCAACGAAACGGAGTTGAGTCTTTTGTCAAACCTGTTTGTTGCTACGGCAGGCAGCCAGTGAAAACGAATTTGTTATTAAAAAAATAATAAAATTGTGGAAATACAAGCATTACTTTAAACAAACAGAACTTTGTTATTCCTAGCTCATATTTCACGATTGAAAGGGCAGAAAATAAACTTTCTAGAAACGTGATTTTCTCTTGAAATTCAGATACCGTCTTCAAATTGATTTTAATCACTCATGCATGCATCATATGAGTTGCATCAAATGAAAGAGGAGGATCTAAGCTTTACAAATACGTGTCATTTATTAATTGTAATTGTGATTAAGTTATGATAAAACATTGATAATTCTCGGTCTCGTTTTTTTATGGGACGCACTGTATTTCTATATAAATACATATGTGTGTGTGTGTTTGTATATATATTTGCCTCTGTGTGTGTGTGTGTGTATATATATATATATATATATATATATATAATGCGGAATGATATTGAGAGAATAATGGTTGCGTATCTTAAATCGTTTTGTTATAAAAAAAAAGTCTCTGCCGGGAATTGAACCTGGGTGGCTGACTTAGAATGCAAATGCCTAAACTGCTTGATCATGGCGAAAGGCCAGTGGCTCAGCGACACCAGATTCAATACACTGACAGATTTAAAAATACATATTTATATACAAATGATTCAATTTGCATAATCCTCCTTTATGGTAATACACAAATAATGCGTTGAAAAATTGATAACCGGTTTATTGAAACCAGTCATAGTGAAGAAGTGAACTCTCAAGAATTTATTAATTCAATAGTTTTAATTATTATTTATATATTGAAATATTTATATCAAATTGATAATAATAATAATATTCATCACTGAGAGGCATGGTATCCTCATCAATATTGAAAATCAAAAGTGTAAACTATATACAGCAGAAAATAGATATCAAGTCACTATCATTGTCAAAAACTGCATGACAGTCTATTTTGCTAGTTACAGTAGTTGGTTTACTCCAAAATGAAAATACACAGCGCAGAATTCTCGCTATTGCCAATACCTCCAAATGCCCCGGATGTGCGCCCCTAGGATGTAATTTCGAACCAATTACAGGACTTACATAATTCCGGTGTAAGGTGCATGCATGTGGCGCGTGCGCGCGGTACACGTTTTATGCATGCGCAATATACCTATCCATAAGCTTTTTCTAGAATCATCTCTTATCTGCTACTACCAACTTCCTTGGATTCCTTGAAGAAATACTTATGGAATCACACTGCATGTCCATCATTTTGTAATTGTTCTTTGACAAAATGCCGCAGACAGAGTTGCGATCAAGCAGTGATTTCAAACTTGTCTTGCCTTCGGAGCAACTTTTTCCAGGTGGCGCGCTGTGGCTGTAATTTTGTTGGGAATTTTGCTCAAGTCACATCCCTCACCTAGGGATATCTCTGAAGATTTTTTCCTATAATTTATTTTTGTGTGACTGGCACATAGCAGATTTACAGTACATCGCACCATATTGCAACTGACAATTCAATTTATGAAAACAGAAAATTGCTTACCATATACTATAAAAAAACAAACCAAAGATGAAGTCAAAGGTAGCACCATCCAACTATTGCAATGCGCTATATAGAGTTAGCTCGGTGACTCCTGGCCGGTGCAAACTGCTGGGATCGGATCGGCCGCATGAAATAGACCAAGCTATCCAAGAGTGCATTTGAAATGGGGGAAAGTAACATCCGTTCTTTTCAGAAGCTAAAAATTTTCACTAATTTAGTGTTTGGGTTAATTTCTTTATATAGTTTACCTTGATATTGACATAAGCTGCATTTACAATGCAACCAAACATCAATTTTCCTCACTCACATTCTGGTGTTTCGTCAGTAGTTATAGTAGCATTGCATAGGAACTGACGGACTGATTTTTTCATTCTCATTTTTGTCCAGTTTATTAACTTCCATGATGACCTTCCCTATTACAGTCTGTCCGCAGGTCCGTATGCAAATGAGCAAATTCGCGATATTTATAAATCGAGAGCAAAGTGAGGGCGTCGCTGAAATGTTGATCTCGCGATCGGCGAGACAACGAACCTAGGCTAAGGCCTACAGTTAACGCTATGACAGCTTGTGACTACGTCATTCTGTCGACGGGATTTCTGGGTGAGTACCTTCGTTGTTTATCTGTGGTTCTAAATATGTAAAATTTATTCCAAAATGAGTTGATTTCGATGAAATACGAGCATTTTACGAAAAAAACATATTTTAACAGTAATTCTGACTGTGTTTAGATGTTGGTGGATGCTGACCCGTTTACCAAATTCTGGCTAAAAACACCGTGTTTTCTGAACAGTTGAGATGTCTACCTTTCTGATGATACCAATTTGATTGAGGCTTTTTAATGGACAAAATGTGTAATTTAGGACCCAAAATTGACAATTTTATCGCTAAACGCGGGATTTACGCTCAAGTGCGTCACATGATTCGTGTAATAAGTATTATGACCGAAACTGACCCGAGTTCTGTAGTGTTTTGTTCGTAGTGGTAGCCAGTCCCACATACTCGTAATGACGTTTGTACTTTTTTCAATCGAGTGCAAGCTTGTGCTATTTGAATTTTGATCAGGCGCAGGCTATATTATATGCAAAATACAAATATGTGAGCAGAGCTGTAATTATTGATTAGATTTGATAACTTTCGTTTTATTTCTAATTCGATGTAGGTCTAGATCTACTTTAATAGCACCAGCAACTAGCAATGCTGATAAAAAAGTGCTTTGATATTAATTATTAATGACTCTGAGTATGACTGAGACAGTATAAAGTACGAGGCTGAAGTTTCAAATCTCATTTTTGTTTTATTTGCCATAATACTCAAAAGTGTTTCTTCTACTCCAACATTTAATCTCGTAAATTATTTGTTTCCTCCTCATTCAAGGTTCCCCTTTCATCTAACGCCAGGTGCATTTTTACGGAGACTCTATTAATTTATTATTCGTGGACTGGATTCAACAGAAGTGTTTTGTTTGTCAGGGATGTACGATTAGCTGGCTAACTACAACTTCATCGTTATAAACAGCTCAGTCGTCAACGGCTCCATTATCTACAGCTTTATCATCAACGGCTTTATCATCAACAGCTCCATCAACAGCTCCATCATCAACGGCTTCATCATCGACGACATCTACATCATCAACGGCTACATCACCGACAGCTCCATCATCATCGACGGCTTCACCATCCACTGCTTTATCATCAAGGGCTTCTTTATCAATGTCAGCAGCTAGGACAACTAGGCGTGGACTATCTAGGCGTGTACCATGTGCAATTTGCGATAGATCATCACAACATATACCCACTTATACGCAATACAATCTGTTGGAAAAGCCAATTTGATACACAGCAAATATCCTTCCATTACGAATCATGACTGTATGTGTAATGCCTGACGACAGAAGTACAGAAGTAAAGTTCATCATATAAATTACCCACCTTTTTGTAAATGTTTTTAAATTTTAACGCAAAGACAAAAATCACAATATTCTGAACTGAAATGTGTGACATGTGTCACAACAATCTAGGCTTGTAATGTGTGATAACTTGGTCACCGAATAGAATTTCTAGTACCTGTACATGTACATATTATTTATGTAATTATGTTGTAATGTATTTTCCTTGAAATATTCCATGCATAACACTGTTATAAAGTTGGATAATAAGCAATGCTTAAAGATTACAAACTTGTATTGATGATATTAATAATTTATATTATGAAAATCGTTTAAAATTTAATTTTTCAAAAACAAATGTGCTTATTTCGACACGCAACACAAAACAAAAGGGTGAACTCAAAATTAATCTTGATGGAAATATAAAAACAAGTATGTAATGCGCGATATCTTGGAGTTGATGTAGATTTTCACCTTACATGGGATATTCACGTTAAACATTTATGTTGATTACTTTCGTCTAAAGTACATGCATTAAGAAAACTTTGCTCAACTGTAAATAGTAATTTATTGAACACCTTACATTGTATATAAGACAACTATACAATCTTGCATTGATTACGCTTGTTCAGTTTGGGGGAACTGTTCTTCTAAAAACAGGAATTAATACTTAAACTCAAAAACGGGCAGCAGGAAAAGTTACAAATAGATTTGATTACTCTAACCGCACATTTGACCTTTTTTCTGAATTGAAATGGCAAACGTTTGAGCTAAGGAGTGATTACTTCCTTGCCTCATTATCATACATGTCTTTATGGTCTTGCCCCTGACAGATTGTGCAATGAATTTGATTTTTTAATTTTTGTAGGCATGGTCTTATTACTATAAATTCTGATACATTGAATGTTGTTCAACCAAAGCCAAATATAGAGTGTTTTAAGCAATCTTTTCAATATGCAAGTGGTAAAGTGTGGAACAATTTATCATCTAATATTCAAAATACTTAATTCTTCAACACATTTAAACGCACATATAAGGAGAAAAACTTCTCATGTTTTTATAATTATATCATATTTAAGCATAACATACATGGTACACATGTATGTTATCATGAACATGGTGCCATGTAACAGTCTGATTATTTCTTAAGTTTTATCCTTTTGAAATAAATGTTTTGTTTGTTTGATTTTATATGAATGTGTGACTTGTTTCACTTGTTTCACCTTTGTGATTGCAATTCACAACAAAATTGCTCTGAAATTCAGTTCAAATGAGGTTATGGTTTAGAGTGCTTTCAGAAGAGTTGTAATGTTGAAATGCAAAATATGCCAATTGTTTGTAAAGTATGAGAAATGTCCATAGAGAAAGAGAGAGGAAAGAAGAAAGAGACAGAGAGAGGGACAGAGACAGAGAGGGAGAGAGGGGGCAGAGAGAGGGGGCAGAGAGAGAGAGAGACAGAGATAGGGACAGAGAGGGGGCAGAGAGAGAAAGGGGACATAGAGGGGCAGAGAGAGAGAGGCGGATGAAGGGAGAGTATGAGTATTAAGGCGTAAATGATCATATCTGATTGAAGCACGTCTGTAAAAACGTAACACAACAACCGAGGCCTCACTAGCAGCATGCAGCAAAACATACATTCACCGACACCGTTTTGAACTAACGGGACTGAACAAATTTGGGAGGGTAATTATATTTATTATCACTGGTGCTAAAAACGTACAGGAGATATGGATTTTACAACTTGAAGACGAATGATACTTTAATTAATACAGAAGAGTATATTTACGGGTACATAAGGGGTTTCATAAGCCCAAACGACCGAGTTTGATACTGCCTTTCTATCTCGAGAAACCCGAACGACATAGCAGACAAGCATAGCGACGTCTAGACCGAAAGCTTCAGTCTCTGATATCGACGGTTGTTCCGCTGAGATTGCATCTGGCTCCTCTGACCGCCTCTATACATAGACTGAAGAACGTCCTATGGGGACTGTACGGGAGGAATGGTTCGGTTCGGCCGGACCGCGATGAATGAGATATGCACGAGATTTTTCACTCTTTACGTCTTCATATATCCAATTTGGCTGCAATATTACACTGAATATTATTTAAGATGAAAAGTGACACAGAAATATCTACTTCGACTTACGATAGCTTGCTCATTTAGATCCTATATTAATGATTAATCCGAGAAAGTCAACAAGATTTGTTGTCAGCCATCTTGGTTTAAGTTGATGAATATTCATTTTTTCTTTTCGAACGTCCAATAGCTACGTATGAGTCAGCCCGGCTTGAGCCGGTGATGTTTGAATATTCATAAGCTCAATATCAAACACGTGCTCTGATTGGCCATTGGGCTTGTTTTGGTCGGTTGACCCGAAATATATCGGGCGGGTCATGTCATAGATTACCAGTTCGAATGCATGAACGTACCGTTTCCTTGGTTCTGAGATAAAAATTGGATAATTCATATACGTAAGTCCGTAAATTTTGCATTTAGAAATAAGTCGTTAAAAAATTGATAACTGTACATAGGAGAAAAATAGACATAGTATTTTTGTATTTGATTTATAAATCAGAAAATTAGATCTAAATAAAGAAAATCGTGGGAGAAAGTTTTTGACCTAAAAGCAGGTCAAAATCGGCTCAATCTCTCCCCGTGGTGCGAGCCGTATGGGGTACCGTCTGTGTATGGGGAATGTCAACAAATGTCAGTTTTATTAAAGAATGACCCATATCAGACGGTTATTTCTGTCTAAGCGACGTCATGCCAGTGGCCGACTGCGCGTGCGTGGAGTAGCCATTTCTGAAGCGGCAAAGAACCTGCAGCGTTTTTTTGAACATGCACCAGATTCTGGTGGATGCTGACCCGTTTACCAAATATATTTCAAAACCATCAGGTTTTTTTGAAAGTTTGATTATATGACTTTCCCTGTATGTAGTTCCTATTTCGGCTTTTTGATAAAAAAGAATGAAATTTTGCAGTTAAACTACACGTGAATTACGTAAAATTTTCGATGTCCGATCAAATTAAAATTAGATATGAAAATCGTTTTGAGTAAAAAATTAGTTTGGATTTTCATATCGAATGTTCTTTTATCTAACCACTCTGAAAAAAATTAAGACATTTAGAGCTTTTTTAAACGAGATATTACGATCTAAAATCAGGCTGTCAATTGTGCTTTTGTGAGGTCAAGAGGAGGTCACGCTCTTTCACGCTCTGTGCCTCCTCGATAAACTAGAGCGCTTTATGCGGACCTGCGGACTGACTGATTACTTCCCAAGAGGTATTTATCTCTTAAACGTTCTACTCTATATCTCTATCTGTTTAGTTACATGTTTTCACTATATGGTCCATTGATATAATTTCTCTGTATTTCATATAGGGGCTGGAGACAGACAGGATACACCCCAGCCAGTCGTAGACATGTCAGAGGATGAGGTTATGCAATGTGGTGAAGACTTAAAGAATTTCTATTGCGAACATATATGAAAAATCAAAACGGATCCGTTTGATTTACAATCTTTCAGGGAATTGGAACAAATCTACACCAACTTAGTATTGCAAAGGAGAGGTATGACTAAAACTAAATTAGACTATTCTGCTCTCCTTACTACAACGGTCAATGGAGTACTTCCTAAACGTTTTCTGATTGAAGGTGAAGGCGGTGTTGGTAAAACGACCTTCTGTTCTAAGATCGCATGGGATTGGATCAAAGGATCTCCAGAGTTTCACCACTTCAGTTGGGTTCTTGTTATACCCCTGCGCGAGGTTGTCAAGGGTCAGACCATTGGTGATATTATGAAAGACTATCTCTCAGAAAATAACAGTGTAAGCCCTACACAGATCGATAATTACATATTGTCTCAACCCACAAAGGTTCTGATTGTACTTGATGGACTCGATGAGTATGATGAAGAACTCTCTGCCATAGAAAGCTCAGATATTTCTCAGATTCTACGATTAGAGAAATTCAAGCAATGCATAGTTCTGGTAACAACAAGACCGTGGAGGGCGGATCAGATCAAATCCGATGAAAAATTGAGTAGGTCTTATGCTTTCATTGCCGTAGAAGGATTTGGCGATGAAAATGTTTCGACATACATCAGCAAGTACTTCGTGAACAATGAAATGGCGGGATCAGAACTGATTCGGTTTATTGAAGTGAATGATTTAATCAAAGAGAACATGGCTCCTTTCCCAATTTACGTAGCAATGCTATGCATCTTATGGGAAAATTGTGACAGTGAGAAGCGAGAAAAAATGCGCAAACTGAAGACATTTTCTCAGTTATTTGATCATATGATCCTGTTCCTTGGAGACCATTATGTGTCAAAGGTCACCAAAGTGTTACATGAAGCCCATCTGGACAAGGAAATGGAAAATGTCAAGCTTTGTTTGCAGAGAATAGGATCGATTGCCTTCTCAGGACTCCTGAAAAGGAAATTGGTTTTTAATGAGGAGGACTTCAGCTCATGTAAGGAAGCCATGGAGACATGTTGCAGAATTGGAGTTCTAAGTCGAGAAAGTCGAAATGTATCCAGATGGAAAAGAACTTTGACTGCTTCACAGCCTATAATCACTAACATCTTCTTTCCTCACAAATTATTTCAAGAATATATTGCATCTGTTTTTCTTGCCTCTCTATTTGACACGAATCGCGAAGAGTACAGTAGGTCAATGGGCAAAGTACTGAGCGATAACCCACAAGAATTCCGTTACCTCTTGTATTTCACCGCTGCCCTGGGAAAGGAGGTGGGACTTGATATCGTCAAGAAAATACAACAAAATGACTTCCCAAATGTACGACAAGGAAGAAGAAACAATGATTTTCTAGAAAATGTACACAGTGGTATGAGTCCTCTTCAACTTACCAGAACCATTAGGGAAATACCGGCAGATGAATTCGCGTACAAAGAAGAAGAAGAAACAAGAAGAAATGACGTTAATTTTCTTGTAGATATCACTTTTGAAGCATATAACAAAGACACGGCGAAAGCAGTAGGACAACGGATATATGCAGACAAGAGAATACTGACTATTGATAAAGACATGCCTGCTCACACAACTGCCGGTTATTTGTTCATCATGGAACAGCATGGAATGGTCTGTTATAGTATAGATATATTGACTGCTATGAGGGGCATCGCTGTTTCTATAGGCTCAAGGGGACGTTACATCCTGATATGACCCCCGAGGCGCGCTGCCCACTTTGGCGCGCCTCAGGGTCATATCAGGATGTAACGTCCCCGAGAGCCAGTATAGAAACAGCTATGCTTCGAATATTAAAGCAGTCGATATATCTTTTATATACCGAATTCACAAAAAGTCTGCGAAGAATTCTTACCTTATCCTTTTCTTAAGTAAAGACTGGTTAAAACATCACAGAAAATCTGAGACACTGTCTGTAAATCTGGAAAGTTGCCTGAATGTTACAATCATGTATGTGCTACTATGCTTATCAACTAGGGGACCTACGTCCTTTAGTCATAACTGACAGTAATGAGTATTAACGCCTCACAAAAGGGCACTAATATAGTACATCGACACGGTTTTGATCCTGGGGCCTCACAGTTACGAGGCCATTGCTTTACCACTGAATCATGACTGTACGCAGCAGGGGCTAGGGTAGGGGGCAGCCCCCACAAATAAAAACAAAAACAAAGAAAATGCAATAAGTTATCAATAGTTATCAATCAGTATGGCTGACTAATGCCCGAGTCACACCTTTGCGTATTTGGCTTGCGTATTGCTGCGTATTACCCGAACGCAGACAAAGGCAGTCATACCCAATAAAGCGCAATAAAACGTGCTCACTACGTACTCAATACGCAGACTAGCGCAAATGCCTGCGTTGGTCGCTCGCTAGTTTTAAAATTTTCTAAACTATCGCAAGCGAACGCAAGGTCAAAATCGCCTACGTGCAGATACGAGTGGCAACCAGTGAATGCGAGCAACATCGAGTGACAGCGAGTGGCTTAGCGCAGGTATACGCAATCATACGCACCTCTTTTTTTTTTGGAGTGCGTGTCACTGCCTATAACTGCGTTACCTGCACGATTTACCTCGCGTTAGCTCGTTGTCGTTCGTATGATTGCGCGTATTGTTGCGCTGTTGCTCGCACACCGTTCGCAGCAGCAAGAACCGTTGCGATTGTCGCTCGCTTCGCAGCGAGTCTAGCTCGTCGCCGCCGCTTTAGCTCGCAGTCGCTGGTTGCCGCCGCTTTACCTCGTTGTCACTGCGATTAGTTGCCTAGTACCGATCGACCACCGTCGCTGCGCTGATTTATTTTTCTTGTAGATGTAGACTCGTCAGAAGCTAAGATGCTTATGCCCAGTCCCGCAAAGTGACTAGTATTTGTACACCGCCGCAGCCCGAGCGAGCTGAGTACGCTGCAGAGCGAGCTGGCACGCAGCAGTACGAACAACAGACGAGCTAACGCGAGCGAACACGCAGTGAAACGCAATGAGACCAACTGGTGCGAGCGGCTAGCGAGTAGCAAACGAGCAAAGAACGAGCTACATACCCAAGGTGGCGAGCAAACTACTATTGCATCGTACTGCTATGAGCTATAGCGTGGTCATAGGCAACCATAGGCAACCGTAGGCAGTCTTTGTACGAGCGGCATACGAGCCACCTACGAGCTAGATACGCAATAGTGTGACTGCTACCTTCAAATTGGCCGCGTATTGCTGGGCACGGCTGCGTATTGATATACCCCGCATGGGCCGCATAGCGCAGCAATACGCAGCAACATACGCAAAGGTGTGACTCAGGCATAAGTGACGTGCAGGTAAACCTCTCCTTTATCACCCTAGATATCATTATTTCATTGAATTTTAAGTTGCTCGCTGCTCTTCTCTTGCAATATCTACTATACTATACTATACTGATCTACTTCAGTTATCTCAACATGGGGGACCGCAACCAAAAGAAAACCATGAAGAAAACCTCCATCAAAACCCGTGCGAATTATTCCATTTTGAGCGATGAGCTTGCTGATGACTCTGCCGATCCTACAGGCCCAGCTGATCACTCGTATCCCGGACTGGAAGTTGCCGATGATGGGGGCTCTCTCCCGTCATCTGGAGCACAACTGGCTAGCTATCTTAAAGCTGCGACTGCCAATTTTGAAAGAATGATGGAGAAGGCAATGAAGTCGATGATAGATAGCATCGGGAAGGTGGAAAAAGCCCTAGAATTCGAAGGCCTTCGAATTAATGACTTGGAACAAAAGAATGTTGAGCTAGAAAAAAGAATAGACAGAATGGAAAAAGCTTGCAAAGATTTGCAAGAGAGAGTAGGGAGCCAAGACAGAGAGGTGAATAAAGCTGAGCGCTTTTCACGAAGAAATAACTTCCGCATCATTGGGATAGCGGAACCAAAAGATGATGATTCTGAAGATTGTGTGAAATTAGTTGAGGATATTCTCAAAAGTAAATTTGAGCTGGATGTGAAGGTGGAGCGAGCCCATCGTGATGGAAGGAAAGGGAACAAACCACGGCACATAATTGTGAAAACCATCTCGGACCGAGAGAAAGTTCATGTAATGAAAAACGCCAGGGAAGTTCTGCTACGTACGTGAAAAGTAATATTTTGCTGATGATTTGACCAAGGGCGATCTCACTGAAAAGAAAAAACATCAAGGAAGTACAAGAGCTGTATGCGAAGGGAACAAAACTTCGCTTCTTTGCTGGGCTTTGGAGAGAAAATGGTGGTGTCCCTTATTTTACAGCGTAATGTGACTTTAAACAACTGCCTCTTGACCACACCTTGAACTGTCATCGACCACACAGAGCTCTCTATTTATATGATTTATGATGCAAAGTAGATCCATGGTCACATACCTCCTCCCTGAATGTAATCAGTATACAGTAATTTAATTCTGGTCTAAATGTATATGTCTTCTTTCCATTCTACCTTTATAGATTCTTTTGTAATATTCATGTTAGCTTTTCTTTTGTAAACAGTACATAATTTAAGGAGAGGGTTTCACTGTCAGTTGTTATACATGTGTATTTTTGTTACCTTTTAATGTTTTTTCCAGTGTTCTACTGCTTGTTTCATTTTTGTTTATCTTTTCCACTCTCTATCCCTCTTCCGCTGTTTTTCTTGCCAATTTTTCTCTCACTTTTTCCGTGTTTTATCCTGTTCTTCCTATGCCTATAATGCATATTTTTGAGTATACTCAACCGTTTTTGTTGTATATATATATATATATGTCCTTTTCTTTTGCACGTAGTAGGCTGCCTTTCTATATGTATGAATCTCTAAATTACAAATACAAATGATGATGATATACGTAACTATCTTGAATCTAGCGCAGACTCATTAGAGTATGATCTTGGTGAAGGCAATGACGCTGTCACGAGTCACTGTAATTATTGTACAGAAAGCCAATTCTCTCAAAAAATGGGTAATTCTGGTGATAACGAGCTTTCTTTTCTACATTTCAATGTTTGTAGTATGCAAGCAAACTTTGATAAATTAAATGTATCTTTGTGGAACATGTGCTACAGTTCTACGATTATAGGAATCTCTGAAACTTGGTTATCGAGTGAAACTGAAGGAAATGTATTTTCTCTTCCAGGAAGTAATTTAATTATGAATAATCAACAAGATAGGAGGGGAGGGGGTGTCGCGTTGTATGTCCCCACGCAGTTGTTACCAAGTTTTAAATGAAGTTAATGTGATGAATGATTTAATGGAAAGTGTTTTTGTAGAATTGTTTTTTCCTGGCAGACGGAATGTTATAGTTGGGGTCGTTTATAGACCGCCACAAGGTAATGTGAATTTGTTTATAAATGAAATGCAAACTGTGTTGTCAAATTCAATATTTTTGCATAAAACAGTCTTTGTCATGGGTGATTATAATGTTAATCTTCTTCAGCACGATGAGAATGCATACGTTTGTGACTTTTTGAACATGTTTATATCTTTCTCTTTATTGCCCTTAATAACTAAACCTACCAGAGTTACAGACACTTCTTCTACTCTCATTGATAACATTTTTAGTAATGTACGACCTTTACCAGATGCGGGTATTATAATTTCAGATTTGTCTGACCACTTTCCAGTATATGCGAGGATGTCTTTTGGTAGGGATATCCGTAATATTTCTAGTAATAGATATGTTCGAAAAAGTAATCCTACCAGTATTGCTAAATTTAGAGATGAGTTGTTAGCAAGTGATTGGAGAGAAGTATTACGTGATTATGATGTTGATAGCTCATATGATAAATTCTTAAATACATTCTTTTTGCTGTATGATAAAAATTTACCTTTATGTAAATGTAATAGTAGAAATCGTAGAACAACCCTCGATTGCCATGGATCACTAATTCTATGTTGAGGTCAATAAATAGGAAAAATAAGTTGTACTATAAGTATAAGATTAGTAAATCTCAGTCTTCTCATAGGAAATATACTCTTTATCGCAATACTCTTACTTCAATCCTACGTGCTGCTAAGAAGCAGTATTACTTTGCTCAATTTCAGGCGACACATAATGATATAAAGGGACATGGAAAGTGATTAGGAATGTTTTTAAACCAAAGCAGAAAGCGTCTGATGTAAGTAAATTAAACATTGATGGGAATGTAGTTGATGATCCAGAAGTTATTGTAGATAAATTCAATGAATATTTTTGTAATATTGGCCAGAATTTGTCGCGTGTCATCCCAGAGTCTCAAAAAACATTTCAATCTTTTTTAGAAAACCCTAATCATAATAGTTTATTTTTATTGCCAACGACTGTAGAAGAATTATTTGATATTGTACATTCTTTAAAGAATAAGAAAAGTCCAGGTTGTGACTTTATAACAAATGAGTTGATAAAAAATGTAATTGTTGGTATTGTACAACCCCTCGTACATATATTTAATCTATCAATGACCACTGGTGTTGTACCCATGAAAATGAAAATTGCAAAGGTTGTGCCCATTTTTAAAAAGGGTGATGCCCTTATCTTGAATAATTATCGTCCTATTTCTTTGTTGAATTCCTTTTCTAAAATTCTTGAGAAGCTAATGTATACTCGGACGATCAAATTTATGATGAATGCTAACATTTTGTCTAATTTTCAGTTTGGTTTCCGTGAAAAACACACTACCACTCATGCTATTCTACATTTGGTGGATAAGATATCCAGTGCCTTAGATGCACGCATGCATACAGTTGGTGTCTTCTTAGACTACTCTAAAGCATTTGATACTGTAAATCATTATATTTTAATAGATAAACTGTGCCATTATGGTGTAAGGGAATAGCATTAGATTGGTTTAGAAGCTACTTAACAAATAGAAAACAGTTTGTTACTTTAAATGGAATTGATTCAGATTTGCGGGACGTCACTTGTGGGGTCCCACAGGGATCCCTTCTAGGCCCGCTTTTGTTTATTGTGTATATTAACGATTTTCAACTTTCCACAAAAATGTTATCATTCATTTTATTTGCAGATGACTCAAGTGTATTTTTCTCTCACAGAAATCCACAAACTCTTTTGCAGACTGTAAACTCTGAGTTGACTAATGTGACTTTGTGGATTCATGCAAACAAGTTGTCTTTAAATCTTAAAAAAACTAATTATATGCTCTTTAGTAATTCCCTGAGTATATTGCCTAGAAATGTAATGTTCAATGGTGTTGAGATTGAAAGAGTATCTACATTTAAATTTCTTGGCTTGCATATTGATGAACATTTAAATTGGAAGTACCATATTAGTAAACTTTGTAAATTATTGTCAAGAAATACTGGTGTAATCTATAAATTGAAATCTGTGTTCCCACTGAATATTTTACGTATGTTGTACGCAACTTTAATTTTGCCATATTTGCACTATGGTGTGCTAGCTTGGGGCAACTCGTTCAAATCTCAAATGGATAAATTACTACTGGTACAGAAAAGAGTAATACGAATTGTTTGTAATACTCACTATCTTGCGCATACAGATGTTCTTTTCTATAATAGTAGTGTTTTAAAAGTTGAAGATATTCATCATTTACAACTAGGAGCTCTAAGGTATGAATTGAATGCAGGTCTACTGCCAGTAGCCTTGGCTAGAATATTTAAGAAAAATAACCAAGTTCATAGTTATTCCACACGTCAGGCGCAAGCATATCACTTACCTCTTGTTAGAACACAATTTGCCCTTACTACTTTGGGGTGCACTGGACCTAGGTTTTGGAATTCCCTTGACCCAAGAATAGCGTAATCGGTCAGTATTTATGTATTTAAGCGCAAACTGAAGTTACTTTATTTGAGTCGATATCGTCTAGATTTATAGTTGTGATCAATATTTAAGAAAATTATTTACTATATAGGTCAGCATAATTCTACTCCCGTTTCTCACATCTATTCATCTGTCTTGTTTCGTTTTTGTCTGTGTTTCAGTCCTGTTGCTCATAGTATTTTCCTGTTTCTCTTGTTTATAGCCATTATTTAGTAGTTAGTAGATTTTATTATACTTATTTATGTTTATATTTTCTCAGTTGTTAAGTTAGTTTAGTTTGCCAGCATTAAAATGTATGCATTATTCTTATCTGACGAGTTTGTTCTCTTAGGACATACTCTTAAGCTACTCATGAGGGACCTTAAATCCACAAGCCTTGCTTTCAACCAAGGTCACCTCATCTTTCTATTGTAACACCATATTCTGTTAACTTGTTATATTCATGTCATATTTGTAAAGTGTGTTATGAAAGAAAGATAAATAGAACTTGAACTTGATAATTAATTGTATCCCCCCCTGTCCCCTTCCTCTGTACGGCCATGCATTATGGTTCAAGGCATGGCCACACAGAGGAATAAATTGTCAAAATCATTCCATAAATTGGGCAAAAAAAGTTATTCCACCTTTTTGACCAACAGTGTATAGTAACACGCCACGATCATTTAAGCAATAAGAATTGTATAGTAATTATAACTTGTTTATGTCTGTTTTAGGAGACTTTGGTATTCATAGACAGATCATTTGGCCTGACTGTATCACATGACCTAGCAGACGTTCTATTCACATCGAACTCATTATCGAGATTAGAGTTTCATCGTACAACATTGGATGATGACTTCTACCAGTTAATGCATACACAAGTTTCTACAATGGCGGTAAATATATAATTATTTTAACAGAATACTAATGATTACAATTTGTCTTTATCAGCCGAATTGTAATCATTGTACATTGTAAATTATACTTCCATTAAAAAATGTTACCTTGGGACGAGGCGTGCCTGAACCGTTTCATTTATTGGGGAAGGGGGGAGGGGGCAGGGGGGCAACTAGCAAGCATTTTTCACAATTTGTTTTTCGCTCCAAAAAGAGATTAAAACGAAAATGCATACTTCATCATGTTTTCTTCATTGATCACGAGGCCAGACATGGAATTATTATTGTTTCAGCTGATAGCAGGATAATGGGTGACATAGTGTAGAGAGTGAGCACTTGCTAGAAAAGGGAACATACCGGTATACAACTTTAATTAAGGGTCTTGTATTATTGGAATTCAGCATTTTTAATTCTTGAAAATGCTTAAAACAGGAAATAAATTTAGAGCAAATTCAGAATCTATATTTACATACAGCTACTAGGCGAGGAAGCGCAGGGACTGAGCAAATTGGTTGATTGCTTGATTTTATCATGCAAATGAGACAGAAAAAAAACAAAACCAATTGCCCCCTCTTTTGTAGAGAGATTAGCCCTTATGAAGGTAGGTACCGGTAGGCAGAAATGATTGTGCGCCTCCGTGAGGCAGGGTTTCTATATTCTTAACTTATACTACTTTGTTGTGCATGTACCATTAGTGTGTTTAAAAAAAGATGTTGTATTGCCCTTTGCGATTTTTGTGCTTTGTGAGGATGAAAGTGCGTTTTTAGCTTTAATTCAAAACTGCTTATTGTCTCGTGGAGGGCAATAAGTATTTTTTCCACCCTTTGATAATTGAAGCATTTGCACCCTTGCTTGTGGTGCCTATTCTAGATATGTTTTTACATTTTTTTAAAAATGGTTTTTATGGGGTCCTTTATAATGGTAAATTTCATATAAATAAAAAAGATGCATTAAAACAGCTATAAGAAACAAGCAAACAAAATCGATTTCAGGGTTATATAAAATATGAAAAACGGAAATTAGCAAGTTGAGCAACATTCTATAATATGAAAAGAAATATGAATACAATTAAAAAACACAATGAAAAGTATATAGAACCACATAGAATGTCTAAAAAGTTCAAGTCTAAAGAAAGTGATAAAATTATATCAATTACCCGGTATACACCTAGTTGAAATGATTATAGAATATCAATTCCCTACTTCCATCATTTGAAAATTATTAAGTCTGCATTTAAATTCATCCAAATCCCCTGAACATCTAATATCAAGTGGCAATTTGTTCAAACATTGATTGCTGTATTAATAAAAGTCGGCTATTTCTATAACCTGCAGTGTTACATACCGGTATGTAGGTTTTTAATAGATTAACCACAATAAATCAATGTATCTACCTATTATTTGCTAGTTTATCTAACCTACGCCACCATCGAGAACTCTTTAAAAACGTCACATTCGCGCATGCCCAACCCCCCGTACATCGCCTTCCCATAATTCACGTGCGCACCGCACGCCCGCTATTCATCCTCTTTCTATTCTCGCCTACCGGTAGAGACATCGTATACAGCTGAGTCACATTAAAATCAAGGATTTTGTCCTTTTTTCGTTAGGCTTAGCTCTTTTTACGTATTGAATTCCGTCATTTTAATTTCTATTAATTTGGTGGTACGGGTTCCCTAGTCACATTTTTATTTTGGCAGAAATTTAACCTTGTTTTCTGCCTCGCAAATTTCCTTTATCACGAACGTAATTTACAGGTACGCCGCTACGTCGGGGCGTTGAGGCCTGGCGTTACGGCCTTTGTTGTTTGAGAAGGTTACGTGTAGGCTGAACGGCTAATTTATTCCCTTGCCTATACGTTTCTCCTTGGCTCGCTCCGCCTCACGGATCACCGCTTCTGCGTTGCGGCCTTTTGTTCGTGCGGGATTGTTTGGATTTTATTTATTTCGTGCATGCCTTTATGGTGGAGTTAGTTTGAGAAATAAACATTTTATTTGAAACTGTTTGGCTGGAAATATAGTGAGCGTGGAGTTTATTTCGAACTCTCGCTTCTTTTGTCTGGCGTTTCTCTTTGTTTTATTTTTTCTTTGTATACAGGTTCGTGATGGGGCGTCGGAGCCTGTTACCCGTGTCTCTCCCCCAGCTAGTGCAGCTGGAGGTGTGTTCGACAAGCCGACCACTCGTTCATTCAGTGTGGCGGCGGGTAAGCTAGGGAGCGCTACTAGCGTCTCTCGGACAAGCTCATTACTGTGTGCCCGCTCGACTTCTGTCAGCTCGGTAAGATATTCATTGTTGGGACCCGTGGTCCTAGCAAGGGGGCGATCGGTTTCAGGGGCGGATCCATCCGGCGGCAAGGGAGGGGGCCTAGAAAGGGGCCCATGCGCACTTCGTGCGAAAATTTGAAAATCGTGCTGGTCAAAAAAAAAGGGTAATTTTTTTTCCACCACCACCCCTTGGGCGCCAGGGTAGTGAGCACAATTTTTTTTGGCACCCGAAAAAAATTTTCCCTACGCGAAGGGTTATTTTTTTCCACCGCCACCCCCCCTTGGGCGCCAGGGGAGGGGGCCCAACTTCTTTTTTTTTCAAAAAAAGGGTGTTTTTACATGTTTTTTTTTCTAGGGGCGGGGGCCCGGGCCCCCTGGGCCCCCCCTGGATCCGCCACTGATCGGTTTACCGACCATTAGCCCGCAACGCACGATAGAGACGGGCGTCGTTGGCTTGCGGCCTCTGACGCTCATGTTCTGGGGAAGAGTGTCGCCACTCGGAACCCGATCACTGGCCTTGCTCCCGCTAGTGACACGTGCAACTTGAGAGATTCCGCTGTACACGCTGCAGCCTGCAATCCTCAGGAGCTAGTTCCCTCCCGTCACAGACGGGTTGGGAGTCGTAAGAGACCGTCCGTCCTCCCCATGGGAGCTTCCGACGTTTCTCGAGTGTTACGCGAGTGAATCCGCTGCACCCTGTGCCGCCTTGAAAGCTCAGGAGTACACTCTTGCTAGCTCTCTCGCTCCCGTCACAGTCGGGTGCTTATGAGACAAGCAAAATATATCCGACCGCCTGCTTGGCAGTGCCGCCCGATATATCCGTATCCGACCGGACCGGCGGTTATCTGATATCCGCCCCGGTTTACGGTTCGGCCCGAATACCAAATCGGTTTCGGATTCGACCCGGTCTCGGGCGGATTACGAGTCGGTTCGATTTCGGCCCCGGTTTACCAATTCGATTTCGAATTCGTTCCCGGTTTGCCGATTCGGTTCCGGATCCGGTCTCGGTTTGCCGATTCAGTTTCAGAGCCGGTCCGGGTTACTGATTGGGTTTCAGATCTGGTCCAGGTTAACCGGTTGGCTTAAGCCCCGGTTACTTGATATCCGATTCGGTTATCTGACTCACGATCATCCGCCTTGGGTGTCTGAGAACCGTGAGAGCTATGCATAAGCCCTGAGTGACTCAGTTTGCTGTTTGTGAGCAACTACAGTCACTCAGAGTGTCGTCGTTTATGCGACCGCTGACACTCGGGCCTCAATCACTGGCTTAACTCCATACAGTGATGTGTGCTATTTGAGAGATTCTGCAGCACACTGTGCAGCCTTGAATCCTCAGGAGTTGGCTCCCTCCTGTCACAGGAGGATTGGGAGTCTATGAGACTGTCCGACCCTCCCGTCCAGGGTACGTCCGACAATGCTCGGGTGGGGGCTCTTTTGCCGACGGTTCCCGTCCACAAAAAGACCCGCCTCGTAACTGCGGTAACAAAATCGAAGTCGAAGTTTAAGGCTAAGACGGGGAAGAGAGAAGCGCGGTCTCGGCGGAGGCTCCCGCTCCCGCTCCCTCCCCGTCGGTCGACTTCCTCCTGTCACAGACGCGCTGGGAGTCGTCAGAGACCCTCCCGTCCAGGGTAATGGCTGTCAGTTTGAGTGTGTACTCGAGTGAATCCGCCGCACCCCGTGCCGCCTTGATAACTCAGAAGTACACCCTTGCTAGCTCTCTTGCTCCCGTCAGCGGGTAGTCATGGAGTATAGCCATTCCCCGGCCATGTCTCGGTTATGTCTATTTCTAAGTCGATGTCTGACTTGGGCACACATTAGACTACGCCTGGGAGGAAGGGTACGGCCTCTTTTAGACGCCAAGCCTTCTACGTTGCCATAGATCAAGCTGAGCCGCTCGGTTACTTCCCAACATGGTGGCTTGATCTGGTTCCAGTTCCAGTATACAGGCCTGTTTACATGTTCCTGATACTCAGGATCCTGTTCACATACTGGTTTGGTACCCGGTTTTGGTCTTTCCCGGCGGCTCGGTGCCGCCTGGCCAAGGCTGCCCCTCCTATCTCAGTCGCCGCCCGGCGAGGAGACTAATGTTAGTGGTTGCGCCCGACCTCTCGGGGCCAGGTTCTCCATGAAAGTGATTTTGAGGGTCAGGTTGGTGACTCTGAGTCACTAGTCGGCGCAGCTCCCAAGCCCCTCGTGCTTTGGCAACCGAAGTGCAGGCTCTCCTAAAGTCTTATTTGCCGGAGGCCTGCACACTAGCTCTGCCAGGTACGGCCCAGGTTTCCCTTCTCCCTCCGCGGGAATATCGCTCACGGTGTTTTGCCAGTCTGGTGACAGGTATCTTGTGAGTTTGGAGGTTTTTCCCTCCTCCGGGGATCTCCTCCCCTTCTAGTTGTGACAGGTGCCACCCTAGGGTTGGCCAGTCACACTGAGCTCCACCTTTGGGTCAAGCTCTGTGTCTTACGGCGTGGTTGTGATACAACGGCCCGTTGGGTGTGGCCCCGGTTTCACCCACAACTTTGGTTGATCCACTTTCGGGAAACGCAAAGTTCCCGATTTCACAGAGGCTCCCGTCTTGTTTGTTGAGCCTCCGACGCAGTGGATGTATTACTTCAGTCGGTGTGTTCTCTAGCCGCTCGGGCTGGGCTTCGTGCCCTTTTTGATGCTTTTGGCGACTGGAGATACCAGTAGTCCCGAAAGGCATCCTGGGTTCGGGCGGAGGCTCAGTTTCTGCCTCTTCCCGTGTCTCGACTAGCAATGAGCCGGCCCTGGTCACACCTTGTTCGGATTTTGCGGGTGTTGCTACTCCGACATCCGAGAGACTTTAGGTCCCGGTTGCCTGGTACTGCTTTTGGCCTTCCACCATGGGCCGTCGGCCTGTTGGTGAGTGTTGGGCCTGTAGCTCCTGCTGCCCTTGACGCTCCTCCAGGAGGAAGTCGGCAGCTGTTTTGGGTTCTTTCCCTCACCCGTCAGTCTGACTACCCCTAGACTGGGGTATTTTCTCGCGGTTGTTTCGGTTGATTTCACCACTCAACAGAAAGGTCTCGACCACACGTAAGCCTTTCGCACCAGCTCTTGCAGTCTCGGATGCGGTGAGGCGTGGTCTAGTGGTGACCATGCTGAGCCCTTTTTAGCTTAACCTTCCAGCTTTAGCAAGGCCCTTGGGCAAGCTTCGTCACCCGACGCTTTGGCGAGGGGTTAGAAGTTTGTAGTTGGTATTTTATGAGGGTTATTGTAGCCTTCTGATATCCAGTCTCCGACTGTAACTTAGACGGAGAGGGCTGTGGTGATTTTTAGGCCTCAGCCTGCCTTCTCTCCAACCGTTCAGACTGGGCTTCTCGTTGTGTCGAAGCATTGTGGTGGGCGACAGGGTTTACCCTGGTCCCGTCTGTCTGGTCTGAAGTCCAGTTACGTTTGTCTGGTGTAAGCCGGTACCCGCTTTAGGTTGGGGTCCGTCTTGCCGAACTCGACCTCTGAGAGGCTCTGTTCTGTGGCTGGCATTTCCCCTCGTGCCTTGTGCCCGTTGGTGGTGGCTGAGCTCTCTTCTCCGGCTTCCTTTGCTACCCCTCAAAGAAAGGAGTGGGTAGCTGGATCGGGACTCACCCTTCCCCTCTGGGGTTTCGGGTTTTCCCAGATAACGGCTCTGTCTGGGGCTCTTCTCGCCTGTACTGTTTGCTGGCCTGGCTCCTAGAGTAGGGCTTAGTATTACAGATACGGTTGGGACCCGTGGTCCCAGCAAGGGGGCGGCCTGTTTACCGACCATTACCCACCGCACACTGGACACAGGCGTCGTCGGTTTGCCGACCACAGACGTCCGTGCCTGGGGAAAGGGTGCCGTCGTCTATGCGACTTCTGTCACTCGGAACCCAATCACTAGCTGTCTCAGCTCCAGACAGTGATGTGGGCCAATTGAGAGATTCCGCTGTACTCGCTGCAGCCTGTAATCGTCAAGAGCCAGTTCCCTCCCGTCACGGACGGGTTGGGAGTCGTAAGAGACCATCCGTCCTTCCCTTGGGAGCTTCCGACAATTCTCAGGCAGTGGCTTCTTTTCCGGCGGCTCCCGCCCTTAAGAAGACTCGCCTCGTGACCGCGGTTACCAAACCGAAGTCGAAGCCTAAGGCTAAGACTGGGAGGAAGAGCGCGACCACTTCTAGGGCTCCCGCTTCCGTCCCCTCGGCGGTTGATCAGTCAGATAGCTCCAATATCTGAAGCTTTTTTTCACTGAGAAGAGCGGGTGGGCTAAGCCCCCCGACTCTGCACGGTCAGTGGACTCGGACGACCCGAACTCCGATCCGGTTGAGGCTGGTCTTGGAAGGGACTCTCCCGGTTCGGTCAGATCCGGTTACCGTTCGGCCTTCGCTGCCACTCACGTCGGTTTTCCGGACGGCTCGGTGGTTTATCTCCCACTTCTTGTCCAAGTTACTGCGTTCCTTTCTGCAGCGGCCAGCTATCCCGAAGCTGGCTTCTGCTTGGAACCTACCGAAGGTTTTGGACGCTTTGGCAAAGCCTACTTTTGGGCCTTTGTCTTAGACCTCACTTATTCGCTTGACGATGAAAACGTTTTTCCTTATGGCAATAGCTTCCGGACAGCGGAGGAGTATGCTCCTTGCGCTGTCTACCTCCCCAGGCCACATCGGGTGGGAGAGGCAGGGAGTTCAGCTGGTCCTACGGCCTTCCTTCGTTGCCAAGAATAAGTCGGCGTCCTCCGGACTGGTGGGGTTTTTTCCTCATTCTTCCTGAGGAATTCTCCTCGGTCGCGGAGGACAAGGTTTGGAGCCCCTTCAGTCAGGGCACTCAAGTGGTATTTAGATAGAACTGAGGTTCAGCGAAAGGGTGACCAGTTGTTCCTCATTTCGCGGGAGCCCCTTTTCTCTTGCGTCTCGAGAATCCATCTCCAGATGGATAGTGGACGCTGATCAGGCGGTGGGTCATGAGGACCTGCTCGCTGAGGGCAGGGCCAGGGCCCATGATACCAGAAGTATCGGTACTTCCTGGGCGTTGTTCCAGGGAGTGGGTTTGGATGACCTTTTTGGCGGTCTCCCAATTCCTTTACGTCTTTTATCTTCGGGAAGTCCCCTCTGGGGAGGTGTTGTTTGCAACTGCGTCCCTGCGGGCGGCTTCGGCTGCCAATGTTCCCCAGTAATCTCCTTCTCGTTCGGGACATGCCTCCCGGTTCGTGTATGTGCTGGTCTAGCAAATAATAGGTAGATACATTGATTTATTGTGGTAAATCAGAAAAATCAGAACTGATTTTATTATTTACTATATAAATCTATGTATCTACCTATGTCCCTCCCTCCGTCCCCTCTCCTTGCGGGCAACGTGTCCGAAGCTTTGTCTTTGGCGGCTCATGAAAGAGGATGAATGGCGGGCGTGCGGTGCGCACGTGAATTATGGGAAGGCGATGTACGGGGGGTTGGGCATGCGCGAATGTGATGTTTTTAAAGAGTACTCGATGGTGGCGTAGTTTAGATAAACTAGCAAATAATAGGTACCGTAGATACATAGATTTATATAGTAAATAATAAAATCAGTTCTGATTTTTCTGGTTTTTGTTATTTCTTCTGCTTGAACTTACTGCAACGTCATCAACTGCAACAAACCTTGTCCTTAAGGCCAATGTAAAATGGAACGATGGAATTGACTCATTTACAAACAAGACAAGCCATGGCCATATATATATCCAACAATTTGCTTGAAGTGCGCATTTTAGAGCTCTAGAAAGCTTATTAGACATCTTTGTAATGCATGATAATAACATGTCATTTTCTTGTGATGGCCCCTACTTGTGAGGCCCCTACTTTAATGATTTGGGAGGGGGCATATGCCCTATGCATGGGACGGCCAGGCATAGGCAGATCTGGAAGCAAAACGATTGCCCTCATTGAGAAAAGAAAAGGAAGGAATGTTCAGGGATTTGTATTTAGGTGTAAAAGACACATGTTCATTTTATTTTTTTTTTGGGGGGGGGGGGCTTGAGAGGGCCGGCATTTTATTTGCTATTAATTTTGTGTATAGCGAAACACAAAAATAAAATATAAATAACATCAACAACCAAACAGAATTCATACATTGATCCATTCCCTCCCTCAAAGGCCTATGCTCTTGATCCACCCCCTCCCCACCAGTACACCAGTAGTGTTTGTATGTATGATCAAATCATGCACATCTTGATCACTCTTCCTTATTCGGGTTCATTGTATACCGGTTTTCTGTAGAACATGAAACAATAATTTGATTGGCAATATCTTAAAAAGTATTTAACCATTCTCAGTGAAATTTTGTAGGTAATATAAAATCACAAAACAACAGGAGTAAGATAGAACATACGAAAATGAAAGAACAACTAATCATATAGTTTTTACAAAAAATGACCCCTAATGTCTGGTCCAATTTATAAGTAATACGTGTTTTTAATAAAGAAGTTAATGAAAAAGTATATTACCGTTAAGCAGGGTGGTAACTAGGGGAAAATTGGGGAAATTGGGAAAAGCGTTTACGAGTATGTTTCCTTCGAGCAGTAATGGAAACAATACCCCTTCTTTTTTGTTATTGACGGATAGCACAACTGAAATGGGCCATAAGATATCTGCCTTTGAGGAAAAAAAAGTCTGCTCCATCAAGAAACAGTTGTATTTAGAATTTTTTCTTTCTTTTCATTAGAATGGGGACTTCCGTCTGTATGGTATTGTAAAACATGACTAAACTGCCATTCGTTTTCATACTGACAAGCATTTAGGATTTTTTTCTTAATGTGGAGAATATACAAATCATATTATATAGTAAAATTATATGATAAGACTTACCGGTATTGATAATACTCTACTTCATTGTCATTTCGCATACAGGGAGATAAATCCTCAATCAAAGAGCTGGTTGTAGATCACCAATTCCTTAATGGTCTACAGAAGTGTAATAACGGTGACATCACTGTGTCCATTGGGGACCTATTCCCGAGCTTGAAACAACTGACTTTTACCACTACTCAAACTGTCTCAGCGGGAGATGTTGAACGGTTGGCACATTCCAGCCTAGCAGTGTTGTCTATTGCGAGTGTTGTGGATGATAGAAAATTAATTCCTCTCATTGGAGAACCTGCTTCACTGGGACAACTTTTTTCTAGTTCCTTCCCACAGCTCACCTGTCTGACCTTTCGAGAGATAGTTATGGGCAACATACGCAGTGAAGCAATACTACATAATCTAAAGAACCATCTGCATTTGAAATCAATAAGGTACGTTAATCAGGGCCATGTTTGAAGAAATTGTCATTATTTCCAATGATAGTAATGATGATAATAATAATAAGAATAATAATAATGATAATGATAATAATGATAATTATAATTATAACGAGAGTTTAATTTGTCACTGAAGACGAATTAGGTGGTCTGTCGTGAATTTGATGGTGGTGAATGACCTTTTGACATGTTGATAACCATTTTTTCAAAATGGACACTCCAGGAATCAAACCTGCAACCTTGAGCACTGCAGGCAAGTGCATTATCCAATAGACCAAAATTTCCCCATTGACTTTACATGCAAATCTGAGAACGGCATAACACGCAAATTAAGAAAATTCTGACACATCGCCTATAATCGCAATTTTAAACTATGATGACGTCATCAAAATGAAAAATGATGGCGACTAATCTAGTAGAGAATTGTATCAACATATCCAAAATTGGGAGAACAACGATCAACATTTACAGAGATCGATACACTAAATTTCCTTAAATATGCTGACGTCATAATATGCAAATTCGTAGTTTGAGTTCCAAGGCCATTATGATAACGTCACAATAAATGTAATGGCCAAATGAGACATGCAATCATATTTCCGACTCGTACTCTTTCCAAATATGAAAAAAAAATTGTGGGGTCCCCGAGCATCCCAAAGAGCTATAATGGATTTTGTATAGGCATGTGTTTTCCCATATATGCTATGTATTACAAGAGCTTGCGCCCACAGATATTTATCTTGAAGGGACGCTCATTCCTTTATTAATTGTCATAAAGAGATAAACATGTATCAAATTGTTTGGAAAAATATGGAAAATATCATGTGTGCAATTTTTTGACATATGCATAAAATGGCCTGAAACGTACGGAAAATGAATTTGAGACGATTTGGAGCATTTTTTAAATTTTGCGCGTGCACTTATGAGCGCGTTTATTGACCTGAAATTTACCGGACGAATATTGACCTTGATCATGATGAATATGAATGAGAAATGACTCTCCATTATGAACATACGGTATGGTCATGAGTTCATTTTCACAAAATGGCACCTGGATGACGTCATGAAGACCTGACGACCGTGAAAATGTTCCTGTCATGTTTTATGACAAGGACCTATGACTGTGCCAAAGTTGAAGGAAATTGGCTGAACCGAAAAAAGTGGAGAAATAAAAATAAAGAAATAAAGAATTAAAAAGAAAGAAAATTCTGACGAAATCGATAGGTGCTCTGTCGATGACAGACCACCTAATTATAATTATAATCATGAAAATAATGATAATGATAATAACAATACAAATTAAAAAATTGATGAATAAATAAATGGATTGATAATTGAATAAGTAAAGTAACAAAAACGGATAGGCATTTGTATGTATAGAAAAAATACACAAAATAAATTAAATGGTTTCAATTTCTGACAGCAATCAAAATTATGCCAAGAGTAATTTTTCCACCAGAATAAATTCAATGGTCGATGGTAAAGTAAAAGGGACTTGAAACAGATATAAACTACATACCGGTAATTAAATTCATCTCGATAAATAAACCATTACCATTTGTGCTCTTTGTTTAACATAACCACCAAAAACATTTAATATATCAGATTTTTATTTCACATTTAACGCTATATTCGTTTTGATATAGTATAGACTTATCGATCATTTTTTAAACTGTTTAAAACCTAAATTGCAATATTTTAAAAATATAGCCTATATGGAATGAAGCATAATATAATATATTATATCACAGAGGATAATATTCTCCTTTAATTCCCATAAAGATTCATGCAGTGATTCAAAATGTGTAAATATGTACTTTCCATGGACACATTTTTTAAATAGTATCATCAGCTGTTTTACGGATGACGAATTGGACCCCCTGGCTGAACAAATAACTACTGAGAACAGGATAAAAATAACACTTCAACATAGCACGGTAAATGTCTTTGTCGTATCGACTACATGTATGTACGTTGGTCCTAAAGAAGTTTTAAAAGTGAAAAATATGATACTTAACAGGAAGTTCACCCTGATATTCAGTTGGTTTTGATAAATTAAGCACGAAATTGAAACAAATTAGTGACTATTTGGGCAAAATCTGATAGAGAATGATATGATTATTGGTTATTTTGAGTTGTGTAATCAATCAAACACAAATTGACAACGCTATGAAGGTTCTTGTGAGGTCCTCTCCCATTCGCTCTGTATTAGAAATATATTTTCTCTAAAGAAATATCACACATGTCCCCTACATATGATAATTGCACATTATGTTTCTACACAAAGCCTGTATGAAAAGAAATTCTTTCATCAGCAACTAAGAAAATTGAAATTCATGAATTTTCTTACTTTCAAATGGGAGAGGATACCAGGAAGTACATCAATTACATGTATCAAATATCAAGTAGCATTAATTTCCGATTACAAATACAACATTAAAAGCATACAAATCCTGAGACACCTGTAGAAATTCGGCTAACTGTTCCTTTGAAACATGTTTAAGCATATTGACCAAACTTGCATTGTTGTAATTCAGATTAATTGGACGTTTGAATGTAAACTGTATGATTTGCTTCTCATGGAAATCCCATCTTTGTGTTCACTATGCGATGTCATGGTATTTCCTTCAGGGTTTGTCATCTATTCTTTTCAATGCAGGCACAAGAGAGCATAACATTTGGTAATCAGGCTGATAGATCCTCCTTTGGACTATTAACAGTAGATATAGTGGATGCACTTTGCCATCGAACATGTGTCCGATGTATGGAAGTACACAAAACCGGCGTCAATATTGCAAGTGACAAATGTTTTCCAGACCTTCATGGCAGAGAGGTGGATTCAAAGGTTAGTGAAGGCGTGAAGCTGCTTTCTTACATTTTCACCCCATCCTCTCTCTCTCTCTCTCTCTCTCTTTTAGTTTTCATCTCTTAGTTGACCATGAAAGTCCTTTTTCTTGTTTACTTTTTTCTCCCATTTCATTTTATTTTCTCAATTTCTCTCTTCTCTGTATTGTTTGTCTTGAATGTCAAAATTTTAATTTTTGTACGTATAGATGATAATTAATGGAACCAGATTTATAAAGATAATCCCAGACATTATACTTTTTCTTCATTTCTCTCCAAACACTCATTTGTGTCTTTCATGCTGTCATTTGTATTTTTTGCAAATGAAATTGCAAAGAAAGGAAAGAAAAATCGCTTTGGCTGACTAGCATTGTAATTTTCACAAAGTGAATTTTATTCCCAAAATTATGTGTTAGTCTAACCACCATGAGGCCCTACCGCATCTTGGGCAGTCTGAGAGGCAAATACACGTTGATTAAATTCTAAAATGTTCAATCCAAATACTGTTAGATTCATTTCATTTACAGGTTTGTGTATGGGGGGGGGGGTGTCTATATATACACAAGCATACATTACATGAATGGTTTAAAATCTACAAGTACTAAGTAGGCCTACAGCAATCACCATCATCAATGACATTTTTTTCTTCTCCATACGATCTGATAGGATAGTGCCATAATCCTATGGATGCATTCCTTTGAACACGATACCTTTGTAGCACTCAGTTGAAACAAAACAAACAAACAAATGGTAATAAATTGCCATAAATCACAAACTTTTAGAGGTATTCATATGGTGCGATTAATAATGCTAACCCGGATTACCATTACATTTCTCAGTCATGCCCGTTTGTTATTCTTTTTACCTGTCAGGATTATTCAGGGATACAACAAAATAGCCAAGAAGACTCTGATAAATGAGTTTTAAAGACTGTTTAATGAAAACTAAATCAGCTTTTAAATTCAGCAGTAGGTTCTTTTGGTTACAGTTAAACGATTTAACTTTGAAATACAAAACACAAGTATATTCATAAGAATCTGTTATTACACATATATGTAAATATAAGTGCTGTCAATTTATTACTCAATTAACAACAAGTGGAGTCCCGTCTGAAGTTAACTTCCCGTTTCAAGTTCAGTAATTATCTGAAGTTATCCAAAGTGTCCGAAATTAGGACAATTGTCCGAATTGCGAAAGGCCTTTTGTTTGGTGTTTGCTAATATTGGTTGCTATATCAGAAGATCAAATACCGACATGGTTTCTACGATGAATCGATGCCTGGAGACTTGTGTCGGAAGGATGATGCCCCGTAATCACTCATTACGGCAATCAGTCATGTGACGTCGTCTTCAAGATCCCGGATGAAGCGACTTGACGATTCTTGAATATTAATTAGACGAAGCTCAGCATGCTACTAGTTTTGTCGTGAAGAACTCTCTTGTCCCTCGTTACACGGAGTTATATTGACAAGGTTTTGCCAATGGCAGGAAAAATAAGGTTCTGGGCTACATGGAGGATACCTCTCGTACCGGTGTTGCCTGAGGAAAAAGATTGCTGGTGCCGAATACAAAAATCAAGGCCCTGGTAGCAACTTCCACAACACACATAAGGGTACATGTACAAGACCTCTCACACGCCCAACTCCAACCTCGGTCTTCCAGTCAACTGCACTGAGTCAAATCGACACGTACACACTTTAGCTTTCTCGGCACCACACCCTAATTTGCATATTCAGACAAGCAAAATATTTTCTATTACAGACGCCCTCTAATTTCTAGGTACCCTAGAAATAGAAATAAAATAAAAATAAATTTCCCATTTTATTCTGACATTACCACTAAATTACCGAATAAAGGGTTTCCACTATCATTTATCCTTCTTCATGACTTGCCAACATACAGCATATTCCATTGCATTTCCACGAATTCACACGTTGAAGGTTGAACACATAAAATCATTACCATTACTCTACCAACTAAACAGTAACTAAATGATGACCAATCAGCTTCCTCTTGTTGGGAAAAGTTTCTCTGTGTCTGGATTAGAGCATTCCAGCTGTATTTTTAATAGTTGATTTTTTATAAGTTTGTGTTCAAACCAACCAAACAGTTACCGAGTATTTTGCTCTTTAGATTTCTTTTTACTGACTCTCCCCCCTCGAACCAGAACCTGGATCATCTTCTGCAATTATGTGAATGCTTAATGTGACAGTACAGACTACATTAAGGGTTCAATTATATTCACCATGTCAAGCTTCATGATTCACGTATGTTATTCTTTTGTATTTCCATGCACAGATTCAGACGTTCAAGGTTGACAATTTGAACCTACGCAATGATCAATCAGCATCCTGCTTTCCGGGGAAGTTTCTCAGTCTCCTGCCTCATCTTACAGACCTGAAGATTTGCTCATGTTCAATTCATGATGATTTCTACAAAGAGATTGCTGATCGAGCTTCTTCATCTCAGGTAAAATTTGTTTTAAAAAAAAGAAGCAAATAAAAAGAGATGGGAAATATTTGTTTCTTTTAAGAAACCTGAGGTTGCGGTTTAGGAATACGAATAAATTGCCGTGAATATGCTTAATTCTTTTCCATGAGTGGAACATCTTTCTCAAAAAAATTAGGTGAAAATATAAAAGATAAACAATAAATGGGCCAGTACGAATGAAGCATTATCTAAATCTAATCGGATTTATTTTCAGTAGTCTGCCTTACACTAATTACTGATAACACTGAAATTTGTTAATCTGTGCTTTCACCAGTTTGATTGATGAATTTCTAGTTTCGTATAAAAGATTAGAAATTAATTTTCCACGCTGCAATATGCAACTTTTTTTCTTTCTTTTTCATCTTTTTTCTTTCTTAATGTGCCACATAATGGACCAGTTTCGTGATGCATTTGGGTCGGGTGCGTGCGTCTTTGTGGGGGTGCATGGATGCGGGTGGTTCCATTCACCTGTTGGGAGTGGTTGTGTTTTGCTGGGCAGGGTGTGTGTTGCATGCATTGTTTGTTGCTAGGTTGGGCGAGCTCTAATGTATGCCAGCCTGGTGTGCAATTCGCATTCTGCCTGTTGGGATACGATTGGCAGGTGGGTGGAGTCGGTCGTGTCCGGGCGTTTCGCAGGGACCTGTGCCTCAGACGTGGACACGTTGCGAGACTGGTCTATTACTTTTCAGATACACATGAAGTAATCATTTTATCTACATGTGTCATTCACAACTTGTCCCCCTTTTCTCTTCAGTTCCTTTAATTCCCCTTCCCTCTATTTCTATCCTCTCCTCTCCTTTCCCTCCTCCACCATGTCCACCTTTCGTTCCTATCTCTCTCTCCCTCTCTCTCTCTCTCTCTCTTTCTCTATCTCTCTCTTTTTCTCTCTCTATCTCTCTCCCCCTCTCTTTCTCTCCCTCTCTCTCTCCCCCTCTCTCTCCATACTATTTCGCTCTTCAATCTAGTCTCCTCCGACCCCTTTCTTTCTTTTCTATCCTTTAATGTCGACTCCTTTCTTAGGTTTTCCCTATTATGACGTAATACATGTATATTTATGCTTTTTTAATGTTATGACTCTTGTATGATTTTATGTACATTTATGTGACGTATATGCCTAAGTGTTTATCAATTATCTTGTAACTACATTGTATTTTGTTTATGTGCTGCCAGTGGAGGCCAATTTTCTATGTTTTGAATATGGATCAATAAAAGAATCTATCAATCTATTTACTACTCCAATTACTGTATTTCTTCCTCAGTGAAATGACAAATGCAAAGCAAAACTGAGGAGATGTGAATAATTTTTAAACATATGATTTTTGTTCTTTGTACTGAGATTGCAGGTAAGAAAGACAAATATATCTAAATGACATTAATTTGCTGGATCCTTTTCCGCAGGCATAACACTTTTTCAGCAGTCAGGTAAAATCACAACAACAAAAAATACAGAATAGACTATAGATGTGCTAGTAATCCTAGCAAAGTATTATCTGAGTCGAATCGGATGCATTTTCAGTACCTGAGGATACTACACTGATAATGATGCAAATTTCAAATCCCTGCTTTTTCCAATATGATTGACAAATTTCTATGAGTAGCTTCGTATGAAAGAATTTTTAATTCACTTTTCCCGATAAATTATGCTACTGCCCCAATTACCATATTTCATCCTCCTTTTTTCTTGCCTATCAACTTTCATTCCGCCCCCCCCCCCTTCAGAATCAAGGATCATCTTCTGTAATTATGTGAATGCTTAATGTGAGAGTACTGACTATATTAAGGGTTTCCACTATTTTCCCCTTTTCATTCTTCATGATTCACGTATGTTATTCTTTTGTATTTCCATGCACAGATTCGGAAGTTCAAGGTTTACGCGTTGGACCTAGGCGATGATCAATCAGCATCCTACTTTCTGGGGAAGTTTCTCAGTCTCCTGCCTCATCTTAAGGACCTGGAGATTCGCGCATGTTCCTTTCATAATGATTTCTACAAAGAGATTGCTCATCAAGCTTCTTCATCTCAGGTAAAATGTATTGTTTAAAAAGAAACAGAAAAACAAAAGATGCAAAATATTTTTTTTAAACCTGAAGTTGTGTGGTAGGAATACGAATGAATTGCATTGAATATGCTCAATTCTTTTTCCATGAGTGGAACATCTTTATTAAAAAAAATCAGGTGAAAAAAATAAAAGATAAACAATAGATGGACCAGTACGAATGAAGCATTATCTAAATCTAATCAGATTTGTTTTCAGGAGTCTGCCTTACACTAATCACTGATAACACTGAAATGTGTTAATTTGTGCTTTCACCAGTTTGATGAATTTCTAATTTCATATATAAGATTCAAAATTAATTTTCCACTATGCAAAGTGCTACTGCTCAAATACTGTATTTCTTCCACAATGAAATGACAAATGCAATGCAAAACTGAGGAGATGTGAATGATTTGTTAACATATTACTCTTGTTCTTTGTACTGAGATTCCAGGTAAGAAATACAAATTTATGTAAATGACATTAATTTGCTGCATCCTTTTCCACAGGCATAACTCTTTATCAGCAGTCAGGTAAAATCACAACTGTTGTAATAGGTTATATGACTCGGTGAAATAATAGAGTCTGGCAGACGATGTATAGTTACTGATTAGTAGCCATATAGTCATTTGTTATTTTGTTCAGGATGTTCCAGGTGTGGATAGACTCTATAACAAAGTCAGATTTAGAGCCTTGTCTTTCTTGAATTGTCTTGTCACAAATGTCGAATCACTTCACAAAGACACAATCACAGCTTCATTTGCTTGTGCGATGTCGCATGCACGGCGATGAGAGCTGGAACCGATAATGGATCAGGCCTCAGTCCTGTTGTCTATGAGATGATGAAGCAGTGGATCGGTGATCTGGTCCAAAGCTCGGTGTCCTGACTGCACTGGGTTCCAAAATATAGATATATTACAAAGTCCAAGGCGATGCTTGTAGATTCACGCCAACGTCGATCTAAGTTGGTTGTTGCTAGCTGCTGCGGAGATTACTTTGACTTTGAGTTTGATGAAAGCAGGTCGCGTCCTCGTCCGCGTTGATCACGGATCAGAAAACCGATGGGCGCTGTTCCAATCACTGTCGTTACATCTGCTCTCTCGTTCTGTTGTGTGTAGCGATCAGTGCTACATGCAAATTATTAAGCGGGGAAGACAGTTCCCAGTGCTATTCGGCATTAGCGGAGGCTCGGTGGCTCGTACCCGGGTAATGCAGACCAGTGGCGTAATGAGCAAAAAAGTTTGGGGGGGCTGGCAGACAAAAAAATCCGCACCACCCCACTCTTACATGCAGGCCCCGCTGAACGTTTTTCAAAGTGGGTGGGGAGAGGCTATAAAGTATTCACGATCAGGTATAGAGCGTAGTGTAAATTGGCGTGGGGTCTAGGGGCAGAGCCCGGCAGGGGTCAAGGGGCAGAGTCCCGGAAGCTCAGGGGGTATGGGCATTTAATTACGGTCAGATGAGCATATTTTGATACCTTATTCATGACACTGGCAGGTTACTAATTGGCGTGGGTCCAGGGGGCTGAACCCCTGAAACTCAGGGATTTGAGGCATTTTATAACGGTCATTGAGCATTCAGGGGCCAGCTTTAGGCTCCCTGGTGGGGTCGAGAGGGCGGAGCCCCCGGTAGCTCAGGGGTTTTAAGCATTTAATTACGGTCAGATGAGCATATTTTGATACGCTATTTGTGACACTGGCAGGTCACTAATTTGCGTGGGGTCAGGGCGGAGCCCCGGGCTCTGGGGTTTAGGCAATAAATTACTGTCAGATGAGTATCCAGGGGCCTGACTTAGGGCCATTGGTTGGGTCCAGGGGCAGAGCCCCCGGAAGCTCAGGGGTTTAAGGCAATAAATTACGGCTAAATAAGTATCCAGGGGCCCGTCTTAGGGCCATTGGTTGGGTCCAGGGGCAGAGCCCCTGGAGCTCAGGGTTTTGGCGTTTAATTACGGTCAGAAGAGCATATTTTGATATCTTATTTGTTACACTTGTAGGACACCAATTGGCGTGGGGTCCAGAGGGCGGAGCCCCCGGAAGCTCAGGGGTTTTAGGTGTTTAATTACGGTCAGATGAGCATTTTTGATACCTTATTTGTGACACTGGCAAGACACTAATAATAAATTGTTGTGGATTGAGGCGGATCTAGCTTTTTGCTTTTTGCTTTTGCTTCTGGTGGGGGTTGACCAAATGACGATGCGGAGTCCACGAGCCGCGGCGAGGCAATTTGGGGGCTATTTTGAACCCCGGCCCGTAAGTGATGTTTTCTGGCATCTACTAACACGATGGAGACCATAAAAAGCAGTGCTTGATAACGTCTTTTTAAATCAAGTAACAGTTAAAACAATTTGACCCAATGACGATGCGGAGCATCGTCCACGAGCCGCGTAGCGGCGAGGCAATTTTGGGGGGCTATTTTGAACCCGGCCCGTAAGTGATGTTTTCCTGGCATCTACTAACACGATGGAGACCATAAAAAGCAGTGCTTAGTAACGTCTTTTTAAATCAAGTAACAGTTAAAACAATTTGACCCAATGACGATGCGGAGCATCGTCCACGAGCCGCGTAGCGGCGAGGCAATTTTTGGGCGCTATTTTGAACCCCCGGCCCGTAAGTGATGTTTTCCTGGCATCTACTAACACAATGGAGAGCATAAAAAGCAGTGCTTGATAACGTCTTTTTAAATCAAGTAACAGTTAAAACAATTTGACCCAATGACGATGCGGAGCATCGTCCACGAGCCGCGTAGCGGCGAGATTTTTTTTTTGGGGGTCTATTTTGAACCCCCGTATGTGATGTTTTCCTGGCATCTACTAACACCATGGAGACCATTAAAAAGTAGTGCATTATAACGTCTTTTTAAATCAAGTAACAGTTTCAACAGTTTGACCCAATGACGATGCAGAGCATCGTCCACGAGCCGCGTAGCGGCGAGGCGTTTTTTTTTTTTTTTTTTTTGGGGGGCTATTTTGAACCCCGGCCCGTAAGTGATTTTTTCCTGGCATCTACTAACACATTGGAGACCATAAAAAGCAGTGTGTGATAACGTCCTTTTAAATCAAGTAACAGTTTAATATACAGTAATATCCAGAGTTATCATGTGTTTGGTTAAGTTACCAGATGAGTTGAATATCTTCTCACCATATTTGCACTTAACATTTGTAAATCACGGTATCGAATTAGAAATGAACCACGTTTGAATTTTATTGTGACACTAACAGGACACTAATTGGCTCACCCCCGATCTACACCTTGTTAGCGGGAAAAATCGCAACTGATCTCCCCTACCTATCTTCTTTCTCTCTTTCTTTCCTTACCCTTCCCTCCCCCTTCCCTTTCCCTTTAGGTTTGCTTGGGGGAGGCAAGGCCTTTCGCCCGATCCACATGTTGTTGGCGGGAAAATTGCAACCGATATCCCCCTTCTTTTCTTTTCTTCTTTCTCTTTTTTATTCCCTTTATCTCCTCTTTTCCTTTTTTCCTTCTCTCTCTCCCTTTTTGTTCCTTTTTCTTTGCGGGGGGGGGGCAAGGCCCGCTCGCCCCCTCCCCCCTGGATCCGCGCCTGTGAAACATTCCCTCTGGAAATGACCCTCGCCACATCCAAAACATACCTTGGGCGCAGGCGACTGCGCATTCCCCCGCGTACCACTAGAGCTGCCGCGGTCTTCTCTAAGCTCTTCTCTAGGCCGGACATACGGGTATCCAGACTTTTCGCTAAACTGGATATACGGTTATCTACTAGTGTTACTGTTAGTGGACACTAAGGCCCATTAGTGACTATAAAAAAACATATGCTCTTCCTGGCTATTTGGGAATGTGTCAGTTTGCAACAGAAATGGAGAAACGCGCATTTTGTTGAAAATCATGTGATATCACGAACATTTATAAATCACTTGTATGGAATTGAAAATAAGTCATGGTTTAATTTTATTTGGGGGGGCTGGCGCCCCCCCAAGCCCCCCCACCAGTACGCCAGTGATGCAGACAATAGGTTGTGGGGTGCAGTGCGGGAACATTGATGTTGGCAATAATTGTCGACGACCAAACTTCTACATAGCAGCTAGTACTCATTTTTCAGTTCAAGTCGATGAAAACTGCGGAGCTAATGTCCGATTATCTAATAATAGCATGGTATTCTCCTCACCGCTGCCACCATGTTGTGATAGGTTATATGACTCGGTGAAATAATAGAGTCTGGCAGACGATGTAGTTACTGATTAGTAGCCATATTGTAAGACCATTTATTTATGTATCCTTCCACCTAGCTCGGCGTGGTATTTACATATCATATCTCATGTTAATGTAGTTCCAAGTGGATATACAACAACAACAACAACAAATACAGAATAAACAAGTCAACGCAAAGCATAGCATTCCCTCGCAGGTTAAAAATGGCCTATATACGTCAGAACAAGTTACCTCCATTAGACTATACTAATATATTACTAGGCAAGGAAGTTAACATTTTCACATATATAATTAGGTGTTTTTGCATATTTAATGAGTTATGACCTTTGAACTTTCACTTACATACTCCGAAATCGAACTTAGCCTGTATTTTGATACCATGTACCTTCATATCAAATTTCATTAAAATCCGTCAAACATTACTGATGTTATCGATCCGAAACCAAGTTGTTACGAACGGAAGAACGGAACGACGGAAGGAAGGAAGGAAGGAAGGACGGACAGCAGCTTTTTTATATCCCCTCCGACTTCGTCGGCAAGGGGATAACTATAAAT
>CP137684.1:14353588-14380849 GCA_037976565.1 Mesocentrotus franciscanus
CATACTTCATCGAAGTTGGTTTGTATTGCTTTCATACTTCCCAAGTTATCGCGGTATACTTATAATGAATATTTAAACACTTTTATGAGCCTGTGACCTGTAACATTTCACCTCTTCTACCCAAAACCTTATCAGTTCATCATTGCATGCTCATACATATTCCATTAAAAGTTTGGTTAAAATCTGTGTACTAGCTGGTTCTCAAGGTATTGCGTTAAAGGAAAAGAGGGATGGACAGACAACCCTAAAACATAATGCCTCCATGCATCACCACTATTGGTGGCGGAGGCATTAAACAAAAAAAGGCTAAAACCTTGAGGTTTTTTGTTTCTCCTTGGTTTTAACCAACACTATTCATTAACGTAAGCTAGGTTGCCAACAAAATAATTACATTGATGTTACTCTTTCTTTCTCTCTCTCTATTCACCCTCTAATCTCCAAGCTAACTCACCACGTCATGAAACCAATGATTTGATGGAATGAACAGACTCACGGTCAAGAAATATAAAGTGAGCAAAGGATAGGGTTAGTTGGGGGATTCTAATTTCTATGTACATCACATGCTTATGTAATTTCATATAAAATTCTTTAACTCCTGAAGTATAGTTACTTAATCGACTTTAAAAAAAAAGATTCATGAACCCAATGTTTCTTCATCTTTATTTCTTGGGATTTCATTCTGGTTGTTTTTCAAATCTATAAATGGACGAGTCGGGCTTTCAAAACTCCCTTTACTTTGCTAGTTATACTACTGTATGAAAATTGATGGTAAGCAGCCAAGGTACTTCTACATCCATGCATTTTTCTACTGCCTGACTTTTCTTATTACCTTTGAGGATGCAGCCAATGAATCAAGTTCAGTGAAGAAATCAAAATATGAAAGTTTGTCCATATTGTTCTCTAAGGTTGTAAGGTAGGGTAGAGAGCAGAGAAACTTGGCTAGCTGCTTGATGCCAAAATGCCTATTGCCTTCATTCCCATGGCATGGTTCCAAGTGATATCCAGGTGGACTGTTTGGATCCGTAGGGGTAGAAAATCGATTCGCATCAGTCATGTACATGTAGCATACATATTATTACATGTATGCATCATTGATAATGAAATCACAAGGATTTATCTTGTGAATTTGCAGTACAATCTTCAACGGACAAACGACACAAGATAGCCGCAAAGGTGAGGACGACAAAACCGTAGAGAGGGAATTATAAGTTTTCAAGTTTTTAATTTGTATATGTTTCAGTTGATTTTAAGTCGACGTGTGGTAGGCATCCCGGATATTTTTTTAAGGGGGGATATTGTTGTTTGATAGAATTGAGAATTTTACAAATAAATGGCATATGTAAATCATGGAGCATGAAATTGGGAAAATAGTGGAAACAATTAAAATCTGTACTCTAACATTAAACATTCATATAATCACAGCAGATGATTCCGGATTCTGAAGGGGGAGATATCTGATAATTAAGCAAGAAAAAAGGAGGAAGAAATATGGTAATTGGGGTAGTAGCGTATTTCATGGGGAAAAAAATAATTCAAAATCTTTAATACGAAGCTACACATAGAAATTTGTCAATCATATTAGAGAAAGTAGGGATTAAAAAATTGCATCATTATCAGTGTATCCTCAGGAACTGAAAATGCATCTTGTCACATGGTCTTGTCACGTGCTTCGGATGACCTTGTCAGCAATGTAGCAACCACAGAGTATCATGCTGCTGTCACCAGGGGGGTGATTCACTAACTGGGAACGATATCGTTCCTAAGAGCAATTTTTGGGATTGATTTCAATCCCAGCTTAAAATCGATTCTCCTGACTGGTTCACTAAATCGCTTTTAGGCTGGGATCAATCCCAGCGTGAATAATCATGCGCGCATATGAATATTCATGTGCGCGATCAATCCAACCAATCAACAGACTCAAATTTTGGTCACTGGGCATCAATCAATCGCGTAGCCGATCGACATAACGATAATTAGCTAGCTATCGTCGCTTAACTTGTCAATGACGTTCATTTCTATGTTGATTTCGTTTTAACATTAGAAGAAAGCTGAGTGAAATTTTGCATAAGACATGACAAAAATCATTCATGACTGTTTCATGTAGCAGTGTGAGGATTCATACGATTTTCTGTGGGTATAGTTTGTCTTTCTTTATGCTTGTTTCGAGTAAAATGCCGGATTTAACGTAGGGCCTAGATCTACGTAATGACTAATGTACGTAAGTTAGACCTACCGTCCCCATGCAGCTAGCATATGTTAGCAGAGCGGACTAACTTTAGTCTTGGCCTTAATTTACTACTTTAGTGTTTTACATATGTTGTTGGCACTAAGTTGTGTTAGGCCTACCCTATCATAGTATAAATCAAAGCGATTCGATATATCACTTTAACAGTGACTAACAATATCTATCTTCCTCTTCTCTTGTTTGCTCTAATTTAGCTTCAGTTTGACAGTTTTGTCTTTGACTTTGCCAGAACGTGTAGGCTAAGTAGACTACAACTAGTATTTAGTAAGTGATCCGGATCACTCTTAACCTTAATAGCGATTTTAATGCTAAAATCAATCCCAAATGCCTTAGTGAATCAGTTCCTAAGAGCGATATTGCTCTTAGGGTGATATTGAGCCTAAGAGCGATTTTATCTCATTTGGGATCGATTTTGGCTGTTAGTGAATCACCCCCCTGGGGGGTGATTCACTAACTGGGAACGATATCGTTCCTAAGAGCAATTTTTGGGATTGGTTTCAATCCCAGCTTAAAATCGATTGATACCTGACTGGTTCACTAAATCGCTTTTAGGCTGGGATCAATCCCAGCGTGAATAATCATGCGCGCATATGAATATTCATGTACGCGATCAATCCAACCAATCAACAGACTCATATTTTGGTCACTGGGCATCAATCAATCGATCGCGTAGCCGATCGACATAGCGATAATTAGCTAGCTATCGTCGCTTAATTTGTCAATGACGTTCATTTCTATGTTGATTTCGTTTTAACATTAGAAATAGAAGAAAGCTGAGTGAAATTTTTGCATAAGACATGACAAAAAATCATTCATGACTGTTTCATGTAGCAGTGTGAGGATACGATTTTCTGTGGGTATAGTTTGTCTTTCTTTATGCTTGTTTCGAGTAAAATGCTGGATTTAACGTAGGGCCTAGATCTACGTAATGTACGTAAGTTAGACCTACCGTCCCCATGCAGCTAGCATATGTAGCAGCAGCAGTCTGTATTCTCGAAAGCGGACTAACTTTATTTAGTCTTTAGTGTTTTATATATTGTTGGCACTAAGTTAGGCCTACCCTATCATAGTATAGGCCTAAATCAAACGATTCGATATATCACTTTTACAGTGACTAACAATATCTATCTTCCTCTTAGTCTTGTTTGCTCTAATTTAGCTTCAGTTTGACAGTTTTGTCTTTGACTTTGTCTTTGCCAGAAAGTGTAGGCTAAAAATAGACGGGAGTACTAAGTAAGAGTGATCCGGATCACTCTTAGCCTTAATAGCGATTTTAATGCTAAAATCAATCCCAAATGCCTTAGTGAATCAGTTCCTAAGAGCGATATTGCTCTTAGGAGTAATATTGAGCCTAAGAGCGATTTTATCTCATTTGGGATCGATCTTAGCTGTTAGTGAATCACCCTAGTTCACTGAGCACGAGAAAACCAGGGGGTGATTCACTAACAGCTAAAATCGATCCCAAATGAGATAAAATCGCTCTTAGGCTCAATATCACTCCTAAGAGCAATATCGCTCTTAGGAACTGATTCACTAAAGCATTTGGGATTGATATTAGCTTTAAAATCGCTATTAAGGCTAAGAGTGATCCGGATCACTCTTAGTCTTACTCTACTACTCTAGTACTCTCGTCTTAGCGGCACTTTCTGGCAAAGTCAGACAAAGACAAAACTGTCAGTGTCAAACTGAAGTTAAATTAGAGCAAACAAGAGGAAGATAGATATTGTTAGTCACTGTTAAAGTGATATATCGAATCGTTTTGATTTATACTACGATAGCTAGGGTAGGCCTTACTCTTAGTGCCAACAACATAATAAGTAAAACACTAAAGACTAAAGTTAGTCCGCTTTCGAGAATACCACATCAAGACTGCTGCTGCTACATGCTAGCTGCATGGGGACGGTAGGTCTAACTTACATACATTACGTAGATCTAGGCCCTACCCTAGTCAAAATGGGCTCTGGAAAAATATATTTTTTTGCCATTTTTTACTATTTATTTCCTATTTTTTGTGAATTTACCCTATTTAAACACTATTTTTTATTAAAAATAGATTTAAAATAGCATATGACTGCCTATTTTTTTTTATTTTCTACAAATAGGTGGTTTGATAACTATTTTTACCTATTTCTTGCTATTTTTCCCTATTCTTTTCGACTTAGATTTTTGTCACCCGATTTCGTCCTATTTTTTACTATGTTTCTGGACTTTGATTTTTCTCACCCATTTTCTTCCTATTTTTTACTATGTTTCTAGACTTAGATTTTTTCACCCATTTTCGTCCTATTTTTTACTATGTTTCTAGACTTAGATTTTTCTCACCCATTTTCTTCCCTTTTTTACTATGTTTCTGGACTTACATTTTCTCACTCATTTTCTTCCTATTTTTTACTATGTTTCTGGACTTACATTTTCTCACCCATTTTTTCCTATTTTTTACTATGTTTCTGGACTTAGATTTTTTCACCCATTTTCTTCCTATTTTTTACTATGTTTCTGGACTTAGATTTTTCTCACCCATTTTCTTCCTATTTTTTACTATGTTTCTGGACTTAGATTTTTCTCACCCATTTTCTTCCTTTTTTACTATGTTTCTGGACTTACATTTTCTCACTCATTTTCTTCCTATTTTTTACTATGTTTCTAGACTTAGATTTTTCACCCATTTTCGTCCTATTTTTTACTATGTTTCTGGACTTAGATTTTTCACCCATTTTCGTCCTATTTTTTACTATGTTTCTAGACTTAGATTTTCTCACCCATTTTCTTCCCTTTGTTTACTATGTTTCTGGACTTACATTTTTCTCACTCATTTTTTTCCTATTTTTTTACTATGTTTCTGGACTTAGATTTTTTTCACCCATTTTCTTCCTATTTTTTTACTATGTTTCTGGACTTAGATTTTTCTTACCCATTTTCTTCCTATTTTTTTACTATGTTTCTGGACTTTGATTTTCTCACCCATTTTCTTCCTATTTTTTACTATGTTTCTGGACTTAGATTTTTTTCACCCATTTTCGTCCTATTTTTTTACTATGTTTCTAGACTTTGATTTTTCTCACCCATTTTCTTCCCTTTTTTACTATGTTTCTGGACTTACATTTTTCTCACTCATTTTTTTCCTATTTTTTTACTATGTTTCTGGACTTAGATTTTTTTCACCCATTTTCTTCCTATTTTTTTACTATGTTTCTGGACTTAGATTTTTCTTACCCATTTTCTTCCTATTTTTTTACTATGTTTCTGGACTTAGATTTTTCTCACCCATTTTCTTCCCTTTGTTTACTATGTTTCTGGACTTACATTTTTCTCACTCATTTTTTTCCTATTTTTTTACTATGTTTCTGGACTTACATTTTTCTCACTCATTTTCTTCCTATTTTTTTACTATGTTTCTGGACTTAAATTTTCTCACCCATTTTTTCCTATTTTTTACTATGTTTCTGGACTTAGATTTTTCTCACCCATTTTCTTCCTATTTTTTACTATGTTTCTGAACTTAAATTTTTATCTCCATTTTTGTTCTATTTTTGTAATATTGTACTATGTTTTACAAAATTAATGAATTTTGTCACCTATTTGCTTTTAATGTAGGCCGATAATTGATTGCAAGGTTCTTGAAACTAACTTACAATTTACAAATATATATTTGCACAATTCAAAAGTCTATAATGTTAAAAAATAATTTTGAGATATTTTGTCTTTTAAAGTAAACGAAAAATAGATTCAAAGATGATTCGGACAAATTACTGGCCCTCCTCAGAACTCAACTTTCCCTTTTAATGGAGCTCAATTATATTGTATGAACATTTAATCAAGAATTAAGAATGTTTTAATTTTATCTTTAACTTAAATGATCTATCTGTTTATTATTTTGAATATTTCAATTAAAAAAGTACCTAATTAGCACCAAAAAAAAAAATACTCTGTCGTTTTAATGACTAGAACTGATCCAATTGGATTGAATTGTAACAATTTCCCCCCCAAATAAATACATTTATTTTGTTTTTGACTAATTCTCCAAAAATTAAATCATAACGAATGACAGCTTTAGAAACTTAGCTTTCACTCAATGTATGTTTGCTGCCATCTAGTGGTACAAAGTGAATACTTTATTTTCAAATTCAAATAATTACAACACATTCAGATCGGCTCAACGGCGTATTCCAATAACTACATTGCCATTTCGCCAGATTTGTCTTAATTCCTTTAAAACCCACAGTATGGGGATAAGAGTTAGATTTGCACCAGGAATGAAGAATTTAAGAGTATTCCAGAGCAAGAATTTAACAAAATGAGTAAGGATCGAATTCAGCTCAGACAGCAGTCCCACACACGCACTCTTGTGTTGGGAATTAATAATAGTCGGTCTGCAGAAAACGATCAACTTTGCTTTACACTGGACTGCTAGCTGCTGGATTGGAGCTACTTTAAAGATCTTCATTTTGTCCAGAAGGTGAGTAAATAAATAACACATAATTCAATACAACATTGAGTTTGCTTTCTGTAGATCTACAATTACAAATTAGGAAATTGGTTAAGTAATCTTGATTTTGTAAATTTATTTGGTTCATGAAAAATCCAAACCATCACAATTGATGAAGATCGTAGATTATATTCCCTACTGTACTGCATCTATGACAGTAAGTCTACATATACGGCACTATAGTCACCTATATCTGCGTACCTAAGGCTTTTCATTGGAATTGGAAGTGAAAAATCATAACATGAATCTAATTAGACCGAAATTTCTGTCTCTTTCGTTCGTTAGCCTCTGATTTGGGTAGGGTCGGCTCCTCTCTTTAGAGACAGAAGCCTACCGTAGGCGCCTTCTGTGCAAACTCGGTGGTACGGATCTGGCCACCAAATTCGGCCAAACTTTTGGACTAAAATTTCACTTTAGCGGATTCATATCCGATGCATTTATTTTTGAAAATTAGGTCTAGGCTAATTAATATAGCCTACATCGGTTCCACTTACCAGATTTACTGTATGATGCATTTAAGGGTCTTTTTCCTGGTTTTCTTCGTCGAAATTGAACTCCGCTTCGTGTTGAAATTTTTGCAGCGCATGCGCAGTAACAATTGGAACAGATGTATATTAGCCTAGACCTAATTTTCAAAAATAAATGCATCGGATATGAATCCGCTAAAGTGAAATTTTAGTCCAAAAGTTTGGCCGAATTTGGTGGCCAGATCCGTACCACCGAGTTTGCACAGGAGCGCTATGGTCGGCTTCTGTCTCTAGTAAAGAGAGGAGCCAACCCTACCCAAATCAGAGGCTAACGAACGAAAGAGACAGAAATTTCGGTCTAGAATCTAATTAGAGAATGGAATTACTACTACTAGATACTACTAGAGTAGGCCTACTGCTCACAAATATGTTTGACCAAATTAAGGCAGTGCAGTGTAGACTAGATTCTGCCACATGCGCGGACTGGCCGCATGGTAGTTGGTACAGACATGTGAACGCATGTGGCAATAGCATCTCCATTCATACACAGGACTTGCACCCATTTTTAATGATTTGCAATTCTTTGCACTTTTTAGGCATTTTACAGGTAGATATTTCATAAACTAAGCCAATAAATCATCCTTAATCATAAATGTAAGATTTTCTTGCATATTTTTTAACGGAAATGGAATGGCAAAGTTGATTCTTAATAGTTGATTTGATTTGAAAGCATAATAGAATACTACAACCAGAACCTGCTTATTTTTTTTTATTTTTTAATTTTAATTTTTTTAGGGTATCTTAGCTTCGGCTGCTGGAAAGTCATCAACTTGACTGTGTGGCACTGCATGGCACCGTTGTATTCTAGTGTACATGCAGTCATAATTTGTAAGACTGAACTGTCCAACACACATCAAGGAAATGCAAGACATGGGTGAGAGTGTGAGACCCATACTGGGTTATTGTTCATCTGTAATGGAAAGCATTTCAAAATGCCAACAAATGAACAATGCCTTCTACAAATCCATCAAAGACCAAGTAGCCATACCCAGACCTGAATACATCACTCAACCCCAGAAGATACTCAAGGGACATCATAATATCTCCTTCTCTAACATAAGATGCAAAACGGATATCTATCGACTCACCTTCTTTCCAAGAACCATTCGGGCCTGGTATTTATTCCCCCAGCATCATTGCCTGCAACTCGGTTGAAACCTTCAAAACCAGACTCTGGGAAGCAATCCAAAGGGGTAATATAAGCATAGTCCCTCCCCACAACTGCAATGTGATGGGACTCAATTCCAAAATGTTCTAGATGCAACAAACACTCTCTCTCGAGCGATAACGTTCTTATTGGTCATTTATATCCTCCTCGGATCCGACCAGAACAGAATGCCGACCAACAAACATTCAGCAAGTACTTCCAGGTCGCCTCGCCCTGCCACAATCAAACATGTGTTAGGTTGGAATGAATCTGAGATATAAATCTAGTAATCTACAATACACAGCTTTTTACCAGGGCAATCTCAACGAACACAAATTGAATTACCTCACAGCGTAATTAATATATCCTGTATCTGCGTGTGAATATTTTTGTATAACTTTGTTTCTCTACACTTTTTGCCATGACAGCTCATTGACACTTGTTGGTATACATGTACTATGTAGTTGCATGATGCCAGTTTTATGTAACATTTTATAGATGTGTATTCATGTAACAGTAATATAGCTTTGTCTAAGTATTCATTTAATGTTTTAAACACATCTGAAGACTATTCATGTTTGGCAGATATACCTAGTTGCCAGTGCTATTAACACTTACATGTATTACATTGTTATAGTAGATGTGAACTTATTTATGTATACCTTTTGCCTTCACATGTATTCATTTTAGGCTAATGCATTTATAGACATTTTTAAAGAATTTTTTTAAAAGACTGTTTATGTTTGTCATGTCATCTCATTGAAACTTGCCAGATAGCCTTGCTACTGGTATTATGTCACACTTATTGTCATGTATAAGCTGTTCAATATTTGTTCATATTTATCTGCCAGTTTTACAAGTATTTTATTAGCAAAAAATGTATATATATTATAAATAATTTTTGTGTGTGTATTTGTCTTGCATTCAGATTAAGATTTACAATATATTTGTATAAAAGGGGTACATGTATATGTGCCAATCGATTTGCTAGCATTGTACATTCCTTTTAATATTGAGGTATTCATGTGAACCACATTTATCTGCAAATTTTACCATTGATTAGCAATTTAATGGAAGAAAAAAAAAATTTCCTTGTGTTATGTCTTACATTTAGACCTACAAATTAGTACTATATTTGCATAATATGTGTATCATTTAAAAGACGGGAACATATATACATGTATATATGCCAATCAGTTTGCCAGCCAGCATTTAGACAGAGATATATATATTCATGTATATAATAGTTACTGATACATGTACCGGTATTACCTTTGAATCAAATATTATCTAAATAAAATGCTAGCAAAGTTTTGTTAGTAATCTTAGTATGTATGTTTTAGAAGTTTTGTAGGCTTTTTGTTTGTTTGGTGCTCTAATTCACCATATGGGTGTACATGTTCATTGCATTTGATATTTTTAACGTAATATTAAAGTGTTCGAACATTTCAAACTGTAATCAAAATTTGTATGCATTTTATTTATCTTGTACTGTACATCTGGCAGCAGAAAAATAGGATAGAAATGTACTTTCCCTATTTTTCCTATGTTATTCCTACTTCTTCTTCTTTTTTTACTAGGTAGGGAATATAGGGGACAGTATGTGGATGGGGATTCGATCATTAGATTTTTTTCCAATACTTTTTTACATGCATGCATGACACCTACTGTACATGTGTAATTGTGTATATTGTACAACAATGTGCTACAAAATAGAATTTGACAGAGCTTTTATTGCTACCAAACAATATAGTACAGCAATCATTTATCATCAACAAATTAAATGAAATCAAATGATAGTATTCCAACAAAATTTAAATAGCTTTAAATATATTTGGCTTGTAGTTCTTAATAAGAAATATGTTTGAAATATATATGTTTAAAATATAATTCAAAGAAAATAGAAGAAAAAATAGGGAAAATATATTTTTTCCTATTTTTCTTGTCCAAAAAATATATTTCAAATAGCATAGATTTGGAACAAAAAAAATAGGAAAAAAATACATTTCAAAACTATTTGTGGCTTTATTTTTTTCCTATTTTTTGTTCCAAAACTATGCTATTTAAAATATATTTTTGGGGGGACGAGAAAAATAGGAAGAAAATATATTTCAAAACTATTTGTGGCTTTATTTTTTTCCTATTTTTTGTTCCAAAACTATGCTATTTAAAATATATTTTTTGGGGGACGAGAAAAATAGGAAAAAAATATATTTCAAAACTATTTGTGGCTTTATTTTTTTCCTATTTTTTGTTCCAAAACTATGCTATTTGAAATAGATTTTTTTGGGACGAGAGAAATAGGAAAAAAATATATTTTTGCATTTATTTTTTCCCTATTTTTTTTCTATTTTTTTCCTATTTATTTTTTACTAGGGTAGTGACTAGTCTAGACTCTACGTTAAATCCGGCATTTTACTAGAAACAGGCATAAAGAAAGACAAGCTATACCCACAGAAAATCGTATGAATCCTCACACTGCTACATGAAACAGTCATGAATGATTTTTTTGTCGTGTCTTATGCAAAATTTCACTCGGCTTTCTTCAAATTTTAACACGAAATCAACATAGAAATGAACGTCATTGACATATTAAGCGACGATAGCTAGTTAATTATCGTTATGTCGATCGGCTACGCGCGCGATTGATTGATGCCCAGGGACCAAAATTTGAGTCTGTTGATTGGTTGGATCGATCGCGCACATGAATATTCATATGCGCGCATGATTATTCACGCTGGGATTGATCCCAGCCTAAAAGCGATTTAGTGAACCAGTCAGGTAGAATCGATTTTAAGCTGGGATTGAAATCAATCCCAAAAATTGCTCTTAGGAACGATATCGTTCCCAGTTAGTGAATGATCACCCCCCAGATCCTGTCAAGCTGCGAATTACCACACGAAAAATTGATGCAATTGATGTGGATACATTTTGCAGGGACATTCTTGAGTCAGAATTGTATACTCATGCTTCTTCTGACTTAAAAACTCTAGTAGATCAGTATGATCATGTTCTTAGAGATCTTTTGGATATAAGCATGCTCCTCCTGTCGAAGGAAATAACTTGTCGACCTAATGCACATTGGTATAATGATGAACTACGAAAAGCTAAGCAAAACCTGAGACGTCTGGAGCATAAAAAACGATCTTCTAGGCTTGAGGTTGATAATCAGAACTTTAAGTTTTTTAGTAGCCAATACTGTCACCTCATACGAGAAGCTAAGAAAAACTTTCATGTCAGCCAGTTCAAAAATTGTTATTCCCGTGATCTTTTCAAGAAAGTTCAGAAATTATGTGATGCTAATCAAACCATGGTGCTCCCTTCTACTGATTCAGATGAGTTGCTTGCCGAGCGTTTCTCCCAATTTTTCAAAGAGAATATAAGCCGCATCATTGATAAATTGCATACAGCTCCAGCCTCTGCAGACTCGATCACCTTCAGATGACCAACATGCTAACCAACGATGTACGTGCTGCATTTGTGAAGTTCACTCCAATTTCAGTGCAGCAGGCAATTAAACTCGTTGCTGATTCTCCGTCATCGACTTGTGTACTTGATCCTATCCCCACTCATCTTCTAAAACGGTGCAAGAGTGTGATCGGTCCAATTATTGCACAAATCATCAATCTATCGTTTGATCAGGGATGGTTTCCTGATTCCTTGAAACATGCCCAGGTCAAACCACTTTTGAAGAATAGTAAATTGGATGCTGATGACCTGAATAGTTATAGACTGATTGCTAATTTGAAGTTCATCTCTAAAGCTTTTGAACGTGCAGCAGCCTCACAGATACAGTGTTTTCTGGCAGCGAACAACTTGAATTCTATCATGCAGTCCGCATATCGGAAAAATCACAGTTGTGAGACAGTTTTGCTGAAGGTTTCCAATGATCTCCTCCTTGCCTTGGACTGTGGTCAAGAAGCAGTTCTGCTGATGTTGGACTATTCAGCAGCCTTCGACACGTTATCCCATAGCATCTTACTCCTTCGGCTACGGAACAGATTTGGATTCAGTGGTGCTGCTTTTGACTGGATTGAATCATATATTATGGGTCGTTCTCAATCTTTCGTCATTAGAGGGAAGATGTCGGCTAATCAAGAACTGCTACGTGGAGTGCCACAGGGCTCGGTGTTGGGCCCTATTCTTTTTATGGTGTACTCCTCTCCCTTGAAGATATCATCAAGGCACATGGATTTGGTCACGCTATGTATGCTGATGACACCCAGGTGTATGCTATAGTTAATCGTGATGACTGCATGGCCTAACGTGATTCCCAAACTAGAGGCGTGCCTGCAGGAGATATCATCATGGTCATCGGAAAATGACCTTTCAATTAATGAGGGAAAACTGAATTGCTTCACTTGTCTTCCCGTCATCGAACAAGAAGTTTGCTCCCTCCTGTCACTTTCAATCACTCCAGTCTCCAACCGGCAAAGTGTGCACGGAACCTTGGGGTTATGATGGACAATCAATTGACAATGCATAAGCAAGATATGCCGTTCTGCTGCTTATGGGCTACATAATTAGATTGGAAAGATAAGGCGTATTACCTTGATCAGGACACTACAGAAAGACTTGTGCACGCTTTTTGTAATTAATTGGGAGTGTCGTGGTCGAGTGGTTTAAGGCGCTTGACTGGAGATGCGAAGGTCGAGGGGTCGAATCCCGACACGGCACTAATATCCTTTGGCAAGATATGAACCTGCACTTGCTACTCTCCACCCAGGTGTTAAATGGGTACCCGGTAGGATGCGACCGTCATTGTTGGTCAAACAGTTTAGAGCGTCAAGTAACGCCCGGCTGGAATGCTCCCCAGGAGTGGAGATTGTGCACACAGTGTGAGCGGGCGAGTATTGAATCCAATGACCGGGTAATAGTATATCTGTAAAGCGCTTAGAGACATCATAGATGTATTAAGCGCTATATAAGCGGAGTTATTATTATTAGCCATATTGATAGCTGTAATGGTTTATTGTACGGTCTGCCTGATACACTGTTTTGTAGACTGCAGCGAATACAAAATTCTGCTGCCAGGCTTATCACTAGAACACATTCACGAGAATCAGTTTCCCTAATACGTCGTAATTTACATTGGCTTCCAGTTAAAGATAGATTAATATTTAAACTTCTTGTAATAGCATTCAAATGTCAGCATAAACTGGCTCCTCTCTACTTACAACAGCTTCTCAATGAGTATCATCCAATTAGGCAGCTCCGTTCTAGTTCCAGACAGTTGCTTGTCCCCCTTACAGTATCTACAATATATATCATATGGGCATAGGGCATTTCAACATGCAGTCCCTCAACTATGGAACAAACTTCCCAGTAATATCAAAGAATGTTCTTCTCTTGATCTATTTAATTAAGCCTCTGTTAAAGTTTTACCTTTTTCAAACGTAATTTCGTACCATTCTTTATACAATGCAATGTATTATATATATGTAGTTTCCAGTTTGGATATTTATCATGCTATTATGTTCTAATTATTTCATTTCTTCTGTACTCACTTCTTGATGTTCTTCTATTTCCATAGCGCTTAGAGACTTAATTGTAATTTGCGCAATATAAAAACTGAGTATTATTATTCTTATTATTAATTCGACTCAGAAAAAACTTTGCCAGGATTACTAGCACATCTATAGTTTATTCAGTATTTTTTGGTGTTGTGATTTTACCTGACTGCTGAAAAAGTAATATGCCTGTGGAAAAGTATCCAGAAAATTGATGTCATTTACATGTACCGGGTATTTGTCTTTCTTACCTGGAATCTCAATACAAAGAACAAGAATAATATGTTTACAAATTATTACATCTCCTCAGTTTTGCATTGCATTTGTCATGTCATTGAGGAAGAAATACAGTAATTGGAGCAGTTGCACATTGTATAGGGAAAACTAATCTTGAATCTTTCATACGAAACTAGAAATTCATCAATCAAACTGGTGAAAGCATAGATTTACAAATTGCAGCGTTATCAGCACTCTACTGAAAACAAATCTGATTTGATTTAGATAATGCTTCACTCGTACTGGCCCATCTATTGTTTATCTTTTATTTTTGACCTGATTTTTAAATAAAGATTTACACTTATGGAAAAGAAATAAGCATATTTACAGCAATTCATTCGAATTCCTATCACACAACTTCAGGTTTTAAAAAAAGACGAAAACGTTGCGCATCTTATGTTTTTCTGCTTCTTGAAAAATACATTTTACCTGAGATGAAGCACGATCAACAATCATTTTGTAGAAATCATCATGAAAGGAACTTAATAAGTAGATCGTCAGGTCTGTCAGATGAGGCAGCAGACTGAGAAACTTCCCCAGACAGTAGGATGCTGATTGATCATCGCCTAGGTTCAAATTGTGAACATGGAACGTCTGAATCTGTGCATGGAAATACAACAGAATAACATATCATATGTGAATCACGAAGCATGAAAAGGGGAAAAAATAGTACAAACCCTTATAATAGTCTTTACTCTCACATTAAGAATTCCTATAATCACAGCAGATGATCCAGAATTCTGAAGGGGGGCTGACAGAAATTTGATGAGCAAGAAAAAAGGAAGAAGAAATATGGTAATTGGGGCAGTAGTATATCGTGTGGGAGAAAAGAATTTAATAATTATAATGATAATAATTTGGAAGTTTTTTTTTAGTGCTAAATACGAAATACCTAAAGCGCTTTACAGATGTTATTACCCTTGTCATGGGATCCATTCACACACACGTGCACCATCTCCACTCAGTAAAAAGGTCAGTAAAAAGAAATTTGGTGAGCAAATTGCTCACTAATTGTTTTGTTGGTTAGTGTCATATATAAACCAACACAATGAACAAAAAGGTATTAAACATACGGCTGGATTGCTCTATTCCGGAGACAGATGTAAAGTAACTCCTCTAGACAGCAGGATGCTGACTGGTCATTGTGTATAATGTAGAGAGAGTCTATCCTTTCTTTTTCTTCTATTTTTTGGGTAGAGTAATAATAGTAATTTCACGTATTTAACCTTCATCGTGTGAATCAATGAAAATACAATTGCATACAGCGTACCCTGGCAAGTCATGGAGAAGGAAATTTTGATAGTGGAAACCCTTCAGTCTGTAACTGAGTGGCACTTTGTACATCCCTTCCAAAAACATACAAAACAAAGTAAGAACAAGGGAAACGCTCTCGGCGGCCTGCATAACGCGATTCGATATGATGAAAAATTGAGGTTGGGACATTATTTATAGGCAGGGTGGCCCATTAGTGAAATTTAAACGTTAGCAGTGTCCTAGTATTCAAATTACCCATTTACTTTCTAGATTTCCCTGTCAGACACTATTGAGTGACTGACCGACATCTTTTTTCCTTTGGTAATAACATACATAAAATGAGCTGTAACAGGTACATGAGCATTTGTCTACATCAATAACCCACTACTTGTAATGGCCAAAATTAAACTGATTGAATCTTTGTGCAGCACAAAGAGTACGACCATTCGGCACAAAAGTCTGAAAACAGAATGTTACTTAGGTGATTGCAATCACTTATGTCGATTCGACAACTAATGGTCGTTATTTTCCCACAAAAGCCATTTTCAAACCCTTTCGTTTTGAGGAAGTTCTAAATAAGTATTGTCTCTCATTGGCTGTTGGAATTTAACCTTTTCATTTTTTGACCTGCAAATAGGACATAGTACCTTTAAGTTGTGAAAAACATAATCCAAGTCTACTGACCTAAAATGACCTTTGACCTTGACTTTGTGACCTGGGATTTGTGTCATATTATTTGTGATACTTGATAACCCTTGGGTACAAGTTTCATTGAATTTCAACAAACACTTTTGAAATTATGCTAAAAATGCAAAATCTTGATGTTGATGCCACAACAAAGTCTAAGTTTGCAGACCTGAAATGATATTTGACCTTGAATTTGTGACCTGAAATTCTCCTCACATGATTGGGAATACTTGATAATCCTCTATTCCAAGTTTCATTGAATAAGAACTTATACTTTCAAAATTATATTAAAAATTCAAAAACTTAGCCTTAGGTTAAGTTTTTGATGTTGACGCCCCCGCCGCCGTCACCAGAAAAGCGGCGCCTATGTCTCGCTTTTTGCTACGCAGGCGAGACAAAAATAAAATGTAAATAGGCCTGAAGATTCTAGTGGTAATTGTAGTACAGACATTTTTCCAAGTAATCTTTGTGAGGAAATTTTTTTTTTAATAAATAGGTGGTACATAATTATCCTGCGGAAATTTTACAACATAAAATTATCTGTGGAGACAGAAAAATTAGAACTTATTTTATTATTTACTATATAAATCTATGTATCTACCTTTTATTTGCTAGTTTCCCTAAACTACAGTACGCAGTCATCGAGAACTTAAAACGTCACATCCGCGCATGCCCCACCCCAATACATCGCCTTCCCAGGGTCACGTGCACAACCGCACGCCCACCATCTTCCTCTTTAAACGAGGCGCCAGAGACAACGCTTCGGACATGTTGCGGGGCAAGGAAAGGGGAGGAGGGAGGGACTTTTATAATTGCGGCAATTAATGTGTGGAACGAAATTGCCACTTGATATTAGATGTTCAGGGGATTTGGCTGAATTTAAATGATGGACGTAGGGAATTGATATTTTATAATCATTTCAACTAGATGAATAATTTTCATATTTGTGTCAGTTTCTTTAGACTTAGACTTTAGACTATTTAGCCATTGTATGTGGTTATATATAATTTCTTTTCATATTATGGAATTTCGCTAAATTTGCTAATTTCTGTTTTTGATGTTGCAAATAACCCTGTAATGGTTTTTGTTTGTTTGTTTCTTGTTGCTGGTTATTTTGAATTTATAGGTACTAGTACCTTTATAAAGGGCCCCATTGAAAACCAATTCTTTTAAATGAGTAATCCTTTTTAAATATGTGAAATGAATTTTAAAAAATAATAGATGCAGTGTTTCTTAACAGTGTATTAAAAAACATGTCTAGAATAGGTACCACAAGCAAGGGTGCAAATGCTTCAATTTATCAAAGAGTGGGTGAAAAAAAATTTGCCTTCCATGAGACAATAAACAATTTTAAAGTAAAGCTATCATCTATTAAAAGTGCTCTAAAATGCACTGTCACCCTCCAAAAGCATAACATTTCTCCTTCAATAATGGTACATGCACAACAAAGTAGTAGAAGTTAAGACTGTAGAGACCCTGTCTCACAGAGGCGCCAAAGGAGAGGCTGAGGTTTCCTTCCTTCGGGCCAAATCATTTCTGCCCCTACCCTCACAAGGGCTCATCTCTCTAAAAAAGAGGGCTATTTGTTGTTGTTTTTCCGTCTCATTCACAAGATTAAACAAGTCAACGCAAAGCGTAGCATCCCCTGCCGGGTACAAATGGCCTATATACGTCAGAACAAGTTACCTCCATTAGACTATACCATTATATTACTATAGGCAAGGAAGTTACTAATACCTGGGGATTGGATGTACAGAAAGTTTTCTTCTTTATGGAATGACCCATGAGAAGATCTGAAAATAAACTTTATTGTAATTGGTATGAGGATTTTAAAAAAGGACGTGAATAAAATCAGGGATTTACAGAAAAAGATTAAAGCATATATGAGAAGGTGACAAAACTGAAGAAAAGTGAAAAATGGAAATGAAAACCACATTTTCGAATATATAATTAGGTATTTTCGCATATTTAATAAGCTATGACCTTTGACCAACATACTCGAAATCGAACTTAGGCTGTGTTTTGATACCATGTACCTCCATATCAAATTTCATTAAAATACATCAACGTAACTAAAGTTATACTACGTAATGCCATTTCGGGATTACGTTAAATGAGACCCCGTCAGTGCGCATGCGCTAAACAGCAATTTCGTCAGTCGCGTGTTATTTGAGCGAAAGGACACCTTTCTGGCTCAAGAAATTAGAGATTATTATCCACGCAATCCCCGAATTTCTAAGGTAAAAAACGTTTTTAGTTTCATGCTTGACATTTACTGATAACTTTGAGACGCTTATTTTTATAAATCACGCCCTTCTGAAGTGATATTTTTACGATAGAATTGTATCGTCTCAAATGGATAGCAGCACCGCTGAATGTCCTCCGTCCGCGCTTCCACCCCAGGCACCGCCTGGTAGCGCGGGAGCCACAGGCTCCGACGGAAAGAAAAATTACCCAACTCCAGTGGCAAAGTCACGGCTGGCAAAGTCAGCAAGAGTGGGCGGGGAAAGCTAAAAGTAAAACAAAGTCGGACTCAGAGCCAAAGGCAATGAGCGAGACGGGGAATCTGAAAGTGAATTCAACGATTCCATTTTCTACTTTCAATAGCAGACTTGATAAAATGGAAGCGCTTCTCGCGCGAGTGGTTGAGGCGTTGCCCGCTGCTAATGATACGGCTGTCACCGGCAGCTTATGCCCGTCTTCGTCTCGCGGCTCCACCGGGGCTACCGGCGGGAAGACTTTGTGCCCACCGGGCTCATGGATTTTACGGTCCACCCGCGGATACCGAAGCGGGCGCCGGCTCGGAGGAAGAGAATTTTGACACAGACATGCCTCAACCTGATAACTTTGTCATTCCCTCGATCGCCGCAAAATTTGCGATGGTGTCGGATATCGGAGATCCTATTGAGGAGGAGATAGCCCAATTATCTACTTCATATCTCATGACACATCAATTGGAGGGGAAAGTTCTTGATGAAGTTTCTGCTAAATACCCAGCTCCGAGCAATTGTCAGATTATAGAGGCACCAAAGGTGAACCCTGCAATATGGGACAATCTACCTCCGATGACAAAAAGCCGTGACTTGAAGTTACAGCGAGTTAAAAATCACTCACTCATGGCATCAATGCATTTACCCGCTCCGTTTCTACGGGCGGTATAACTGATACACAGCAAGATGCTTTGGCGTTGATTTGCAACGCTAACTTTGAACTGAACTGCCTGCGGAAAGAGCTCATAAAGCCTGACTTGGATGCAAGGTTTACGCATCTGTGCAAACCTACTCTGCCAGCTACTAGACTTTTGTTCGGTGATGATCTTGGCAAGCAGGTGAAGGATCTCAAAGATCAGCAACTGGCAGCGGCCGGTGTGATGAGGACAAATTCAAACACCGCTTTGCTTCGCATCCCTATCGGGACGCGGCTACAATGCACCGGGCACCGCTGGGGCTCACAGAGCCAATCACACGGGTATAGCAGGCCAATGTCAGGATCGCAGGGTGGCCCTTTTTAGGGTACAGACAGAACAGGAGGGGCAGACTACCTCCGTACACTCAGTCTCAGGCTCGAACCAGCCACAAATGCAAGCGCCAGGTGCCCAGAGGGGTCCCACGGGCCAGCAGAGGAGGAAGTAGAACTCCCAAGACCAAGTCATGACAAGGTCAGTGACTCACACACTATAATCACATTTTTAGCGAAAATATTATGACTAATGCTATTACTAGTAGTAGTTCCCCAAGTGGGTGGTCGACTGAGATATTTTAGGAAAAATTGGCAAGAGCTAACAACAGACCCTATTGTTATTAGGGCTGTCACGGGATACAAGATCGAGTTTGATGTAGAAAAAATTAAAGACTTGCCTGATTTAAAGGCTAAACGCTATAAACGGAGCGTCCCGGACGCTAAGCGCATTCAAGAAGAAATTACTAGCCTCCATCGTAAAGATGTTATTGAGCCCTGTGTACATGAAGAGGGTGAATTCATTTCTAATATTTTACTACGCCAAAAAAGAATGGAGGTGTACGTCTAATCCTCGATCTTTCAGAATTGAATAAATGCATGATGTATCAGCATTTTAAAATGGATAATATCCACACTGTGCTGGATCTTGTATCCCCTGACAATTTTCTAGCCTCGGCCGACCTCAGAGATGCATATTATACAGTACCGATCGATCCACCAAGAGGATAGGAAATACCTCAAATGTATTGTCAATGGTCAATGTTGGCAATTCAAAGCACTGCCCAATGGTCTCAGTACAGCAAGGCTATATTCACAAAATTACTAAAGCCAGTTTTTTCTAAGCTTAGACAAGCTGGTCACATTGTGGTAGGATATTTGGATGACACAATCCTCATTGCAGAAAATGAAGAAAAGCTCATAGCAGCTGTTAAGGCTACCACTGACATCCTTGCACAACTCGGGTTCATTATTCACCCTGAAAAATCGGTACTTAATTACCCCAACCAAAGAGATAACGTTCCTTGGCTTTGTTCTGAATACAAATACTATGCAAATTAGGCTTCCAGAAAGCAAGGCGCTCGAAGTCGAACGCCTCTGTCAAGAGCTTATTGACACTAAGGAGCCCTCAATAAGGCACGTTGCCAGGGTTATTGGGAAGATCGTTTCAACTTTCCCAGCAGTCCAATATGGCCCTCTCTTCTATCGTTTAGAGGGAGACAAAATTGCAGCACTAAAAGCAAACAGAGGTCATTTCGATAGGAAAATGACACTTTCAAAAGAAGCCAAGGGTGAACTTAATGGTGGGTTGAACATGTAACGTCTTCATTCGCTCCAATAAGAAGACCGAAACCAGACCTTGAGTTGCGCACGGACGCCAGTGGGGCTGGTTGGGGTGCTACTAACCTCCAATCATGCACAGGTGGTAGATGTCTAACGCCCCCGACCCCTCGGCAGCGGCGGTTCAACGTTTTGGGGGTTTGTTTTTGTTAAGGTCTGTTAATTCAGTCGGAGGGCAACATCTCACCGCGGCCGAGGTGGGGGTGTTAGTTAAAACCACAAGACCACCACACAAATTAATACACAATTAAACAGTTTCAATTACAATTTCATTTGGTCGTTTATTCTAAAAAAGATTACAATTTCTTGTGTCGTGTTTCTTCAGTGTTTATCCCTTACCTAATTACTTAACTACTTGAGCTCGTTTACCCACGCAGCCACATCAACAATCACTCACTTAAAATATATTTATTAGTGGGAGGAAAGGGGAAAGGAAAGGATTATTTAAATTACTGGGACTTTTAGAGTCTTTGATCGATCGATAACTTGTCTTTAAGAGTTTATAGGCCTTTTTTAATTGGGGGACGGGTTGACTTAGCTCTTTCTTGTATCCGGTCTCTCGACTCGTCGCACTCGTGTCGGGGCGTAGCAGACTTGAATTTTCCTCTCGATGTCCTGGGGGCGTCGGAGGGTCTTAAAGGTGTGTGCTCGTCTCCGGTCCTTGTGACGTCGAAATCGTTGACTTTCTCAAATATGAGCACAAAATCAGCGTTCTCCTTTGTCTCTTTCTATTATTCTGGGTTGGAAGTGTTCTTTTTACTGGAGAAGGGCGAGGTGCAGTATTACTCTTTGTCGTTTCAGTCCCGTTCTATTATTGTCAGCACACAGTGACAAGAAGATGAAGTTCCGCAACTTTCAAAATATTCCGTGGACGAAGCTTTAATTAGTACAAGTCGGGGATCTCCAGATGTCTGTGGTGGCTGAATTAAACTTAGGGTGGAAGGAGGGGTGGCAAATGCTTGGGGTCCAGGGATGCAAGTGTGAAGGGAAGGGAGGATTGGGTCTTTTTATACTAAATTAACACACCGTTCAGCCATCTAGCTCGCACCTCGAGTCCAACAAATTCCTTATTAATTTCCTTTGTTTTCCATCCCATAATACTTTTTGGTCACCTGATCTCCCACCACTGTCGACTTCTTAATGGACAGGGCAAAAACTTATTTCATTGGTCCAAACTGTCTATTCCAAAACTCTTTCAAACTTTTTACCTGTTTTTATTCCTGATTGGTCAAATGAAGGGAAGTCCTTATACTTTTTAGCGTGGGTATGCTGGATTCACTCGTTGGGATATTCTCGAGATACCAGTGACAGCTCAGGCTCTAGAGTATCAATTCACTACTAACACTACGACTCTGTTATCATTCACCATTTTCACAAACACCTAACTAAATTCTATCAAAAACAAATCTGTTGTCCAAGGTATTTTTATCGTCCTTAACCCCACCCGACCTATTTCTCTACTCTTTTTCCCTTGTCCCTTCATCTACATATAGCTACATAGTCTATCCCAAAGCCATTTATTTATCAATCAAATATCCCCTAGGACTCATAATTCTTTTAACTCGGCTACTTTCAAGTTCAAGCACTACTCAGCATGTTCACACTCATCTTTAATCCCAGTGTATTCCACCATGCTACACATTCCTCCCGGCCAATTAAATGTTGTCCTCAACATTTCGGAAAACCATTAATTTTTTCTTATACCTTTTACTACGACCACAAACGACCAATTTGCTACATGATTACATTGAGAATATACCGATAAATGCAGCTTATAATACACTGAGTAACATGTGCTTAATATGATTAACCAAATCCACAACTGTCGTACCAGTTCTGATACAACTGTTTAATATTCCTTTAACAAACGTAATAACATACGACTACACCGCTTAGCTACGTAAACATATAATACAAAAAGTAGGAAAAGGATAGTAGAAGAAAGAGAAAAGGTGATACAATAAACAAAGAGAACGGGGAGGAGAGAGAGAGAGAAAGAAAGCGAGAAAAAGGACATAATGGGCTATAATACAATATTTACATAAATCAAACCAAATCAATATGGTCTTTCGTCATTACGCTCGACTTCATAGCTTTCCAAACGCACTGCGGTCAATGTAAATAACATTTTAAACATAAAAATAAAATGATTAAACCGTCGGGTGTCTGTTGAACTCCCAACCATAACCAATTTTATGCAATTCCCCAAATGGGCGCACCATGACGGCGTCTAGAGCTCGCGCGAAGCCAAGCCAATGACCACCGACCATGTTATCAACAAAAGTTATACTCATTTAATTAAATATACATGTACTCCAATACATGCCTTTTCAGCAATTTATTTGATAGGATGCATGCACAAGCGATTAAGTGCGAGTGACGCTTCCCTCCAAACTATTTCTGATGATGCTCCGACATCATTTCTTTCCTTCCATCATAATCACATTAAAATCACTGTCTACATTTATTTACAAACAAAATTAAAAATTAAGCAACTCGTGTCAGGTAATTTCCACAAACACTATAAGGTTCCATCATGCGCTCCAATCTGGTGCATAAATGTCAGTTCAGTGCCTAGAGCTTGCAATAAAGCCAAGCTAATGGTCACTAACCATGCAATACAAAGTAAACAAATTCTATCCCAATAAACCTCATTTTTAATGGAAACATATCCAACATTTATACATCCTAATTATTAACTATCTTCACTTAACTCTTAAACATCGTTTACAATTGAGACGAACCAATCGCATGTGTGAAATCACGCGCATAAATCAATTCAATTATCCTGGGTTAGCTCTGTGCCGGTCCCACGATCTTGATAATAAGCCGAGCGTAGTACATAATTCCTGTCTCGCTCGATCGTTTACTATCACAAACAATAGTACTGCTCGACACATCATTATCAGCACTGTTTACATTACCATTACATGGGGCACTATAAATATTTTCTAAAATTTAACAATTGCATATGCTAAAGTAACAAAATAACAAATTAACCCTATTCTTTATTAAAATTTTCTCTTATCCCTTTGAATTAAATTTGTAATACCAGCAACTTGCAGGCTAAAAATTTAAGCATAAGCAAAGCAAAGCAAAGGTGGACCACTTTAAAAAATCCAATCAGACTTTCAACTACACATATAAAATAGGTACGACCGGACGCTCCTCCAAAGGTAGCATCTTAATATTTTCCTCAAGAAAATACTAACAAAACAATAAAAACTCATCCATCCATGCGCAAAGTTATCTTTCTTTAGATTAACCGCAACATGATGATCTCAATACTAAACTACTTTACACCAGTCTACTCCCACCTTATCGGCATCATGCCTATTTACGACTTATTTCGGATCAGAAACTAAGCCAGCAATGAGCTATTAATAAGGGAATACGTGGCAGTTCCTGAACTCCACCCTAACTGGAACTTAAATACTACATCTAATTTAATGAAAATCTTCTCGCACCTCCCTATTTGGTCCACCATATTCTCAGCTCTCTTATCCTTTCCTTCCTAGTACCTACTATTTCCTCAATCATAACAATACCCGAAATCTTTAATTTTATAGTAACAAACTATCGTGTGTTCACTAAAAACTTCTTCCTACCAACTTAAAATATAAATCAGTCGGAGCGAGTGCCCTAGCTCTTGTTCTCCTCAAAACAAAATTAATTTGCGCAACTTCTAACAATTATTCCTTCTCCCCGACAAATTAAACATCCCTAATCTTTGACAATTATTTCCTATTATATATTATCTAAACAAAACAAAACCCGGACCCTTACAAAAAGGACATCCACGCTATAATAATTAATATTCCCAATTAAACCATACTACTATTCCATCAAAATAGTCAATAAACCCACATTAAAACCAACAAACAAATCAAAAATCCAAGCGTCAATATGACTAATAAACAAACCAAATACCAATGTTCGGCCAAAAACTCTAACAAATCTTTACAAAAATTCATGCCTTCAACAATTTAACAACAATTCATTTTCATACACAAAACGACAATTACTTTGAATCTAACTTCATCTTCTTTGAACTGGGGGTTGTAGTGCTCTGTGCGGTGCCCACACTGATGCCCTTGTGTTCATGAATATGGTAATGTTGGTGCCTATGAATAAATTCGACCACTTCCTCGGGTTTCCTTACTTCTCCCGTCAGTTCGGTCTGAACGCTGCGGTCAATACCTTTAATTTTATCCATACATATTAACTATCAAGCTGGGGGGAGGGAAAATCATAACTTCAATATAAAAACGGGTGGTAGTTATTCCCACTATTCTAATTCTTACGGTCGACCCAGGGGCAGTAACTATTATACACTGGGTGACAGAAAACCACTCTTCTATTAACTCGGCCCCTCCAATGCTAGCGAAATACCCAGCCGGTTCTCGCATGGGGATAAAATCTTTGCAATCTTTCCCACACTAATGGGTGAAGCTCTAGCTCAATTCTTCTTCGCAATTCCCTACGGGCCGTCATAAATTCCCATAAAAAAATTATAACTATGAAACCCGTCCTCGTAGCCTACCAATCAAGTTGAACACAACAACAAACCATTAAACAAAACAACAATTATTATCCCGCCACCATTTAACAAAATTAAATATATCATTTAAATAACATTTTCGTGCTGATAACGCGAAGGAGGTCGAGAGTTCCGTCTAACGCCCCGACCCCTCGGCAGCGGCGGTTCAACGTTTTGGGGTTTGTTTTGTTAAGGTCTGTTAATTCAGTCGGAGGGCAACATCTCACCGCGGCCGAGGTGGGGGTGTTAGTTAAAACCACAAGACCACCACACAAATTAATACACAATTAAACAGTTTCAATTACAATTTCATTTGGTCGTTTATTCTAAAAATTACAATTTCTTGTGTCGTGTTTCTTCAGTGTTTATCCCTTACCTAATTACTTAACTACTTGAGCTCGTTTACCCACGCAGCCACATCAACAATCACTCACTTAAAATATATTTATTAGTGGGAGGGAAAGGGAAAGGGAAAGGATTATTTAAATTACTGGGACTTTTAGAGTCTTTGATCGATCGATAACTTGTCTTTAAGAGTTTATAGGCCTTTTTTAATTGGGGACGGGTTGACTTAGCTCTTTCTTGTATCCGGTCTCTCGACTCGTCGCACTCGTGTCGGGGCGTAGCAGACTTGAATTTTCCTCTCGATGTCCTGGGGCGTCGGAGGGTCTTAAAGGTGTGTGCTCGTCTCCGGTCCTTGTGACGTCGAAATCGTTGACTTTCTCAAATACGAGCACAAAATCAGCGTTCTCCTTTGTCTCTTTCTATTATTCTGGGTTGGAAGTGTTCTTTTTACTGGAGAAGGGCGAGGTGCAGTATTACTATTTGTCGTTTCAGTCCCTTCTATTATTGTCAGCACACAGTGACAAGAAGACGAAGTTCAGCAACTTTCAAAATATTCCGTGGACGAAGCTTTAATTAGTACAAGTCGGGGATCTCCAGATGTCTGTGGTGGCTGAATTAAACTTAGGGTGGAAGGAGGGGTGGCAAATGCTTGGGGTCCAGGGATGCAAGTGTGAAGGGAAGGGAGGATTGGGTCTTTTTATACTAAATTAACACACCGTTCAGCCATCTAGCTCGCACCTCGAGTCCAACAAATTCCTTATTAATTTCCTTTGTTTTTCCATCCCATAATACTTTTTGGTCACCTGATCTCCCACCACTGTCGACTTCTTAATGGACAGGGCAAAAACTTATTTCATTGGTCCAAACTGTCTATTCCAAAACTCTTACAAACTTTTTACCTGTTTTTATTCCTGATTGGTCAAATGAAGGGAAGTCCTTATACTTTTTAGCGTGGGTATGCTGGATTCACTCGTTGGGATATTCTCGAGATACCAGTGACAGCTCAGGCTCTAGAGTATCAATTCACTACTAACACAACGACTCTGTTATCATTCACCATTTTCACAAACACCTAACTAAATTCTATCAAAAACAAATCTGTTGTCCAAGGTATTTTTATCGTCCTTAACCCCACCCGACCTATTTCTCTACTCTTTTTCCTTGTCCCTTCATCTACATATAGCTACATAGTCTATCCCAAAGCCATTTATTTATCAATCAAATATCCCCTAGGACTCATAATTCTTTTAACTCGGCTACTTTCAAGTTCAAGCACTACTCAGCATGTTCACACTCATCTTTAATCCCAGTGTATTCCACCATGCTACAGATGGAATGAAATAGATTGCACAAAGCAAGACATTATGGCATAAACTACCTTGAAACGGTCGCTGCCGGGTTTGGCGTTCAATCCTTCTGTGCTGATGTGGAAAATGTGCATGTACTA
>CP137684.1:14381349-14402298 GCA_037976565.1 Mesocentrotus franciscanus
TAGGCCCTACGTTAAATCCGGCATTTTACTCGAAACAAGCATAAAGAAAGACAAACTATACCCACAGAAAATCGTATGAATCCTCACACTGCTACATGAAACAGTCATGAATGATTTTTGTCATGTCTTATGCAAAATTTCACTCAGCTTTCTTCTAATGTTAAAACGAAATCAACATAGAAATGAACGTCATTGACAAGTTAAGCGACGATAGCTAGCTAATTATCGTTATGTCGATCGGCTACGCGATTGATTGATGCCCAGTGACCAAAATTTGAGTCTGTTGATTGGTTGGATTGATCGCGCACATGAATATTCATATGCGCGCATGATTATTCACGCTGGGATTGATCCCAGCCTAAAAGCGATTTAGTGAACCAGTCAGGAGAATCGATTTTAAGCTGGGATTGAAATCAATCCCAAAAATTGCTCTTAGGAACGATATCGTTCCCAGTTAGTGAATCACCCCCCTGGTGACAGCAGCATGATACTCTGTGGTTGCTACATTGCTGACAAGGTCATCCGAAGCACGTGACAAGACCATGTGACAAGATGCATTTTCAGTTCCTGAGGATACACTGATAATGATGCAATTTTTTAATCCCTACTTTCTCTAATATGATTGACAAATTTCTATGTGTAGCTTCGTATTAAAGATTTTGAATTATTTTTTTCCCCGTGAAATACGCTACTACCCCAATTACCATATTTCTTCCTCCTTTTTTCTTGCTTAATTATCAGATATCTCCCCTTCAGAATCCGGAATCATCTGCTGTGATTATATGAATGTTTAATGTTAGAGTACAGATTTTAATTGTTTCCACTATTTTCCCAATTTCATGCTCCATGATTTACATATGCCATTTATTTGTAAAATTCTCAATTCTATCAAACAACAATATCCCCCCTTAAAAAAATATCCGGGGATGCCTACCACACGTCGACTTAAAATCAACTGAAACATATACAAATTAAAAACTTGAAAACTTATAATTCCCTCTCTACGGTTTTGTCGTCCTCACCTTTGCGGCTATCTTGTGTCGTTTGTCCGTTGAAGATTGTACTGCAAATTCACAAGATAAATCCTTGTGATTTCATTATCAATGATGCATACATGTAATAATATGTATGCTACATGTACATGACTGATGCGAATCGATTTTCTACCCCTACGGATCCAAACAGTCCACCTGGATATCACTTGGAACCATGCCATGGGAATGAAGGCAATAGGCATTTTGGCATCCAAGCAGCTAGCCAAGTTTCTCTGCTCTCTACCCTACCTTACAACCTTAGAGAACAATATGGACAAACTTTCATATTTTGATTTCTTCACTGAACTTGATTCATTGGCTGCATCCTCAAAGGTAATAAGAAAAGTCAGGCAGTAGAAAAATGCATGGATGTAGAAGTACCTTGGCTGCTTACCATCAATTTTCATACAGTAGTATAACTAGCAAAGTAAAGGGAGTTTTGAAAGCCCGACTCGTCCATTTATAGATTTGAAAAACAACCAGAATGAAATCCCAAGAAATAAAGATGAAGAAACATTGGGTTCATGAATCTTTTTTAAAGTCGATTAAGTAACTATACTTCAGGAGTTAAAGAATTTTATATGAAATTACATAAGCATGTGATGTACATAGAAATTAGAATCCCCCAACTAACCCTATCCTTTGCTCACTTTATATTTCTTGACCGTGAGTCTGTTCATTCCATCAAATCATTGGTTTCATGACGTGGTGAGTTAGCTTGGAGATTAGAGGGTGAATAGAGAGAGAGAAAGAAAGAGTAACATCAATGTAATTATTTTGTTGGCAACCTAGCTTACGTTAATGAATAGTGTTGGTTAAAACCAAGGAGAAACAAAAAACCTCAAGGTTTTAGCCTTTTTTTGTTTAATGCCTCCGCCACCAATAGTGGTGATGCATGGAGGCATTATGTTTTAGGGTTGTCTGTCCATCCCTCTTTTCCTTTAACGCAATACCTTGAGAACCAGCTAGTACACAGATTTTAACCAAACTTTTAATGGAATATGTATGAGCATGCAATGATGAACTGATAAGGTTTTGGGTAGAAGAGGTGAAATGTTACAGGTCACAGGCTCATAAAAGTGTTTAAATATTCATTATAAGTATACCGCGATAACTTGGGAAGTATTAAAGCAATTAAAACCAACTTCGATGAAGTATGTATGAGTACAGTGGCGGATCCAGGGGCCGGGCCCTCCCTAGGAAAAAAAACAGGTAAAAACAAAGAAGATGGGCCCTCCCCTGGCGTTCAAGGGGGGGGGGTGGTGGTTGAAAACAAAATATTGCACTTTCCCCCATTGAGCAAAAAAAAAAAAAAAGAGTGCTCACTACCCCCCACCACTGAGCGAAATATCGGCCGGCACGATTTTCAAATTTTCGCACGAAGTGGGCCCCTTTTTCGGCCCCCTCCCTTCCCTGATAGCAGAGCAACGTCTTAAAGACGTCATATTTACGTCTTGTACTACGTCTTTAAGACGACATAACATGACGTAAAAAAGACGTAAACTTGCACTCGCACGCCGCCTTCAGGACGACATATTTTGACGTGATTTTTACGTCTTATTCGTCAAAGAAAGACGCCTTTAAGACGTCAACTTGTACCATAGGAAGACGTCATATGGACGTCATATTTACGCTTTTAGTTAAAGAAAGACGCCTTTAAGACGACATAACTTTACGCCAAAAGACGTAAACTTGCACCCGCGACGTCGTCGTGAGGACGTCATATTTTGACGTGATTTTTACGCCTTATTAGGTAAAGATAGACGTCTTTAAGACGTCAACTTGTACCATAGGAAGACGTCATATGGACGTCATATTTACGCCTTTTAGTTAACGAAAGACGCCTTTAAGACGACATAACTTTACGTCAAAAGACGTAAACTTGCACCCGCATACGCCGTCGTGAGGACGCTATATTTTGACGTGATTTTTACGCCTTATTAGTTAAAGAAAGACGCCTTCAAGACGTCAATTTTACCCAAGAAAGACGTCTTACAGACTTCGTGTATACATTGTATGGACATCAAATTTTGACGTGATATTTACATCTTATTGATAAAGAATAGACGCCTTCAAGACGGTAACTTGTATCAAAGGTAGACGTCGTACTGACGTCATATATTAATGTGATTTTTACGTCTTACTGGTAAAAAAAGACGTCTTTAAGACGTTAAATTGTAAAAAAGGAAGTCGTCATACAGATGTCATATATTTATGTAGTTTTTACATTTTTTAAGTAAAAAATTACGTCTTAAAAGCATAAACTTGTATCAATAGTTTACATTGTACGGACTTGAATCTTTACACAATTTGTCCATCCTATTGGTTAAAAAGGACATCTTCAAGACGTAAATTTGTAGCAACGGAAGACATAAGGACACCAATTCGATGTACTTTTTATCCTTACATGAGCTTTACGCTTTTTTGTCCTCTAAATGACATCTATATGACCACCTGATCAAGGAAGAAAGTGCACAAATCACTCATTCTGAGCAATCACACGGTACAATCAAAGCAACAAATATTGCATCACATACGGTAATATATACATGCCAGACAGAAAGTAATTTTCATATTTTTAATGTACATGTAAATGGTGTGAAGAAGGATAACACAAAACTATAAAATACTTATTTCTATACCTTCTTTTCTAACTTGCCTTCTATACGTACAGTGTCTTTCCATCCCCATCCTAATCTCATAATTGATTTTAATAAAGTTAACAGGCCATCACAAAGATATCTGTTTTGTCATAAAATGTGCTACTTTTTAAAGATAAACATTACAATTAAAGAACGGTTTTCATTTGCTTTCAAATTAAATTCACTTATCAGTACAAGAAACCATGACATATTATATTGCATAATTGGTTAAACTTATAAGTCTTGCGGTTGTGAGAAGCAGGTTAGCAGCATAGAGACTAGGTAAAGCTATACTGATACCCGCAGTTTTTTAGTAGATAAGCAAACATCACACTGGGGAAGCTCCTCACATTCAGCAAAACAGAATAGTGGAAAGCAGGGCATTCATCAGCATAGCTCTACCTCGTCTCCATGCTGCAAACCCGCTCCTCACAACCACAAGACTGTAATGCAGATAAAGAGTATCAGATAAAACAAAAGGTTGTTGGAAACAAGTCTTACCAGAGAGTCAAGACAAATGGCTATATGTCAACAGAAGTAATTGCATTATTAGCAGCACATAATACATCAAGTAAACACAGATGCTCATTCAATATAGAATTTCTGAGCGTGAAAGATAAATTCTTGTTACATAGAGGAATCTCTAAGTTTATGGCAATAATTCATATTCACAGTTTTAAAAGGCACATGCAAATGAAGTATAAAACTATACAATCTATATCACACATAAGAGAAAAATGGCACAAATGATAAACACATGGCTTAGCTTAGTTATCTCTTACACTCAAAAGAAACAAGTTGGCAGCAAGGAAAACAGGAGAGCTATGCTGATACCTGCAGAGTTTTCTGATGATGGTTGCTTGCCCGTTGAAACCACGATGTTCGCATTTGGCGATACAGCATATTGGAAAACTGTGCAGAAATTAGCTCAACTGTACCTATTCTCTGTGCTAGAAACCTGCTTCTTACGGGCACATGACTTAAATATAAGAAAAGGCATTACTGGCAGTGGCAACTTTCATTCTTATAAATATCATCAAAGATTTTGTTTGCGAATACAGAAGCTGAAGTATAAAAACACAATTTTGATCAGATTAAACATTCCTGCCAGTACGACTGGCTCAATTGGGCAATTCAAGGTGACTGTGCAATAATGATGCAGAAGATATTTCCAACTTTAAGATAAAATAGCAAGCATGATGAAACAGTTTAGCACAAACAGATATATTCCATTGCTTATGTCACAACATTCATTTGGCAAGTTTGAAACTCCTGGGGTATTTTCACAAAGAATTAAAATTTAACTTAGATTCAATATAGGTAAGCCGTATTGTGCTTTCAAAATCACAGGTACAATCCAACAATTTTATACTTTTAACTACCAAAAATTCTCAAACCACAAAGATATTTATGGTTTTCTTAGAAGGCGCCACAGTGTGACACCCTTTAAAGACACATAGAAGTCAGCTCTCATGGGGAATTCGACACCGTTCGGTGTTTACCCAATAACAGGTGTTGTCAATCACCAGGGTTAGCCTTCAGTTTTATGACCATTCGACCTTATGTAATGCTTTGCTTTTCCCTCACCCGATCGAAGCGGGATCGAAGCTAGACTCTCCGAGAGATTAGGAGGTAATTCTTGACTGGCCTACGGGTTTGCTGTGTGCAGATTTGTACTCCCATTAATGTTATTTCCACCAAGTCTGGTGTCAGCGAATTATGGCCTTCTGCACATGGAAACTGACGATCCACTCACTTTAACAGTTGATTCTCCCAATAAATTTTGAATTTTCCCCAACCGTTTTTCCATCGTTCGTTCGTGCGAAGAATATCAAGGAGTACATCATGATAGGAAGATCCTTATTTATCCAACTGATTGTCTCATCATCGAGCTCCCGAAGTCCAGAAGCACCGTGAGGGATTTGTAGATAGGACAAGCATCGATGACATGATCCATAGTTTGGATCTCTCCACAGGCACAGTTTGGCGATGGATCAGCTCCAATTTTATGCAGGAAGTATTGTGTACGGCCAACTCCAATTCTGATACGGTTGAGGTTGACCCAGCTTTTCTTGAGAGGTCGCTGCCACTTGGTTTTGCACAGGGCTCTGGGATGAACTCCTTCAAGTTGGTAGTAGACGAATTCCACTGGTCTGACCAGCGTTTTGCTTTCAGGTGGGTAAGGTGGAGGGCTTCTCAAGCGGCAGCTCAGCAGCCTGTGTTGCAAAGTGTCTTCTAGGGAGACGCTGTCCTTCAAAGGCAGAGGGGGCAGGAACAAGGCATTTATCTCTGTCATGCTTTTGGGCAAGCTTAGTGTACTGCGCATCTCGTCTGAGCTGAAAATAAGATATAAAACAGGCCTTTAAAAAACTTTCAACACTTAAATGTTTGGAAAAGGTATATAGAGCCAATTCTTTGCTTTGTGATGATTTACATTCACCTAAAATTAAATTAAATTATAATAATATAATTGGGAGAATTAAGGAATTGACCACATCAGTTTTCCCAATTGTTATCATTAATAATGGTCTTTTCACTCGAACTTTCATATTATCTTTAATTGTACATCTAACATTGAAGTCAATACCTTAGCACCATTATCTCTCATCTGAACAATGTAACTAAGTCCCTTTATGGCTCGTTCAGATATGATGCTGCAAAACATTCAAAACCGCAGAGTATTTTTAATGTTGACATAAAGTTCAATATGCTTTACATTTCTGTATATTATAAAACAAAGCTCACTGAATACGCGCAGTCAAAACATACTTCACTTTACACATAAACCAAATCTGCATCATTTTTAAAATTTGTTGGCGGTTCACGTGCCGTACCTGAGCAAGTCTTAATTGCTTAAGAATGGAATCGATTTGTATTGCATTTACCTCACTCAATTTTCTCTATTACCAACTTATATCATACACAGGTTTTAGGAACCGATACAAAGGGGTGGGGGGTGAGCATGAGACAGAGCATATCAAGTGTACGACATAAGTATATGAAACAGGTCAACTTCATAAATAGTAATTACAAATATCGCAAAATACTGATTTTTTTACCCAAATCATTATGTCAGTTTGTAAACCCTGTAATTCGTTAAAATTGCAAGTGACATGATTCAGTTCTACAGCTTTGCCATTCAGGTTTGTGGCTACACCTCACCCCTCCCATCCCCTCCCCCAATCTCTCTCTCTATAATCAATGGAGGAAAAAATAACCTGAAATATTTCTTGCAGTTATGCTATCGGGTGAGTGTAGACATCATTTTGGAAATATTCCTCTTCAGCTTGGACTCACGGTTTAGCTTTTGGGTGGAATCTCCTGTATTATGCACTGCTTTCAGATCCCGGTACATAGGCGCAAAGAATTCTAATGGATGAAGAAAGCAAAAAGAAAGGAATACAATTAAGAAAAAACTGTTATATATTTTAAAACTGAAATGTAAACAATTAATTAAATAATGAATTCTGCCAGAAAATTACTGCTTGGTAAGATTTATCAGAAATAATTTCTCATTGCTCACAAACATAATGTAAACACACCTTTGGATTTTAAACTTTTGTTGGCAATGCAAAGCGTGATTCAGGATTGTTTTTGTAAATTATCAATACAATTCTAGTTTGCTGATGAGGGTAGAATAAAAGCTCCTTGACCTATGCTGAAGGGAAATAAAAATGTTTGAAACTCGCAAAATATGGTCGGTTATTGCAACATACCTGCAGGTTTTAGTGATCTGAAATTAATTGAATTATATATACCGGTATATATAGTCAAACCTGCTTTAGTGACCACCTGTCTACAAGGACCACATTTTTGTTTCCCTTGAAAATGGTTTCTCATTGAAAAATGTACTAAAGGAACCTGTCTACAAAGACCACCTGTCTACAAAGACCACTTTTTGTGTTTCCCTTGGGCGGTCGCTATAGACAGGTTTGACTGTATATTTGAAACTACCGGTAAGGAAAAATCGCCTTTCAGTGAAATGATCAATTCTGTAGTGTCTAATTAGTCGGTGATCATGCACAATATGACAAAAAATGTACAAAAATAATACAAGTACATGTACACATTTACCGATAATGGCTTGACTTTTCATGAGGCTGCTGATCCTTAAGGAACATCCAGAAGGCTGAGAGAAAGTAGCATTTTCTGCATGGTGCGTCTCACGTCAATCCAATCTATTGTGGCCACAATGTGCTTTGAATCCACTGCTTTGACGAAAGATGTTAAAAAGATGCCTACAATTAATGAGAAAATAAATAACGTTAAAACAAAATGAATGGTTGATAATGTATGCATGTGCAACACATGTATAGGCCTACTACAAACTTCTTTGTACAGCCTGTGGGGAAAGAATTTTGTTTACCATTCTGGTGTAACCGATTATTTCAGATAAAGGCTTGTGTTTACGGTAGCCTATAGGAACACACCATGAATTGATTAGAATTTATACCATTAAAACAATTTATGGTAACACAAATTTGTGCACGTCTTCAAAGGTGAAGTTTTTTCTGATACATTTGCTGTCTAAAGACTAAACTCTGTAGAAACGACTTGTTTAAGGTTATATGTATGTGACACAAGTCACAATGCTTTATTCCTCTGCGCATCGCACTCACAAAGCTCAATTTCCAGACATCTGGGCCCAGTCTTATAAAAATTGCAATTAATTCAAATCATTTAGCTGCGCAAATAACCAATTCTTTTTATTTTTAAAATAATAAAGCACTAAATTCTCAAAACTGACATTACTCACAGCAGATGTGAGGCAGGCGTCTGATAGGCGTACGGTATGCCATTGTATTGTGCAGCAGTTTGCCGTGAATCACGTGAGAAAGTGTATATTTTAAGCCTTCATTTTTAGGAAAAATAATCCAAAAAAAGATAAGAAAATTGACACGAAAGGGGTAAGAAACATAACTACTTTTAAATCATGACCATTATTTGAACAATTGATGAAGATTTAGTTGATTTTGGGTTATGTTTTAGTAGGGTATCTCCACGCCGTTAGGGTTAGGGTTTTAAAAAATGGATACGAAACTACACTAATAATAATAATTATATTTGCTTATATAGCGCCTAACACTTACTTTATCAGAAGTCTCTAAGTTACTTAGTAAGCGCTCTACAATAATGCAACATAATTACCTGGCTTTAGCAGAGCAGCTGTCACGTGCTCTGCATTTCAAGGAATGAATTCCTACCAGGGCCCGTATTACAAAGAGTTGATATCAATCGTAACTCTTTGTAAGGCGGGCAAGGTCCCCATTTACTTCACCTGGGTGGAGTGTGGCAAATGTAGATCAATGTCTTGCCAAAGGACATTAGTGCCGCGGGACTCGAACCGCGGACCAGTTGTGATCGACAGTCGGCGACGTGTCCACTCGACCACGACACCTCTACATCAATTACACTAGCGCCCAGAATTGTTTGCAGAGCAGACCCTATGGTCGGCTTCTGTTTCTAAGTCTAAAGAGAGGAGCCGACCCTACCCAAATCAGACTAATCAGAATATCTAGACCTAGTGAGATTTTATTGAAACTTTCATCAGTTTGCTTCTCTTATTTTTCTACTTTCTTTTAGTTTGAGAGTAGACTAGATCTAGTTGTATATTCAGGTTGGATTTCCCTTTAAAGTCATGTGTAGGCAAATGAATAAACTTTGCTTCAAATGATGCCCCAACCATGCATCCCATCAACAGGATCAAGATGTTACATAAAAATACATAGAAGGGAACAGCATGGACGTAGTACATACAGCACCAAGCTGCCTGCATTATGACACAATTATCAGTACACGGGACTACTTTTGTCAGCAGGTGTTGAAAGTCCGAGCTCACAATCATTAGACATACATATTAAACATGCATGTCAACTTTTCAGAACAGAAAACAGTAACTATAGATTTATGTACATTTTGTAAATAAATTAGGTAATTCTAAGACTTACCCATACTGTAGATTAGCAGGGAAAACAGAGTACTGCACTGTACAATGGCAGCTGTATAACGGCCATTTACACTCCGATCAGCTCCCAATGCATACTATATATACAGTACATATACACATTGTAATGTATTGTGTAGGCCTACGGCCTTGAGTATCACACACACAGCCTTTTTCAAATAGCGAGATTAGAGCATGTTTAGTCTTGATCGATATTGCAGACCTTTGCATGTCAAGATGGTGCACAATCTGATAATGACTAATGATTGGGGGCAAAGAAGTTCCCCATTTTCACCTCTGATAATTGCCCTATTTACTCAGTGACAAATGCTCATATTTGATCCTAATGGTTTCTTTTGGTTTCTACTGTTCTCTTTTTTTTTATAAAGACGTCAAATGACGTAATAACGTCGTCCATACGACAAAAAAATAATGACAAATAATAGTCTTTGAAAGACGTCATATGACATCGTCCACACGACAAAAATTATTACGGAAGAAAATAGACTTTTAAAGACGTCATAATAACGTCGTCCATACAACAAAAATTAATGACAATTAATATTCTTCGAAAGACGTCATAATTACGTCGTCCATACGACAAAAATTCATTGGAAAGAATAGCCTTTTAAAGACGTCATAATGACGTCAAATTAACGTCGTCAATACGACAAAGATTATATTGGAAAGAATAGTCATTTAAAGACGCGTCATAATGATGTCGTAATAACGTCGTCCATACGACAAAAATTAATGACAAATAATAGTCTTCGCAAGCCGTCATAATTACGTCGTCTATACGAAAAAAATTATATTAGCAAAAAATAGTCTTTTAAAGACGTCAAAATGTTGTCGTAATGACGTTGTCAATATGACAAAAATTATCTTGGAAAAAGTAGTCATTTAAAGACGTCATAATGACTTCGTAATAACGTCGTCATTACGACATAAATTTTATTGGAAAAATAGTCTTTTAAAGACGTCATAATGTTGTCGTAATGACGTCGTCAATACGACAAAAATTATCTTGGAAAAATAGTCTTTTAAAGTCGTCATAATGACGTCGTCAATACGACAAAAATTATCTTGGAAAAAATAATCTTTTAAAGACGTCATAATGACGTCGTAATGACGTCGTAAATACGACAAAAATTATCTTAGAAAAATAGTCTTTTAAGTCGTCATAATGACGTCGTCAATACGACAAAATTATCTTGGAAAATATAGTCTTTTAAAGACGTCAAAATGTTGTCGTAATGACGTCGTCAATACGACAAAAATTATCTTGAAAAATAGTTTTTTAAAGACGTCATAACGACGTCGTAATGACGTCGTCAATACGACACAAATTATATTGGAAAAATAGTTTTTTTAAAGACGTCATAACGACGTCGTAATGACGTCGTCAATACGACACAAATTATCTTGGAAAAATAGTCTTTTGAAGACGCCATAATGACGTCGTAATGACGTCGTCAATGCGACAAAAATTATCTTGGAAAAAATAGTTTTTTTAAAGACGTCATAACGACGTCGTAATGACGTCGTCAATACGACAAAAATTATCTTGGAAAAAATAGTCTTTTGAAGACGACATAATGACGTCGTTATGACGTCGTCCATACGACGTACGACGTGTTTACCACTTTACGACCAATTTATGACGTCTTTAAGACGTCAGTCTGCTATCAGGGTTGCCACCGGCTGGATCCGCCCCTGGCCTGTATGAGCATGCAAGGATGAAGTGATTAGATTACGACTGTAAGAGGTCATGAAGGTTTAATAAAGATCATAATATCATAGCATCTTGAAAGCCTTAACTCTTTGCCCGCCACGTACACAATCCCCCCTGTGCCACATTGTTTTTAGGGTGCCACCTAGCTCATCAGAATATCTGCAAAAGCAGTTTCAAAAACTCAATTTTTCTCGGAAAATGTCAATGTAAACAATGTCTGCGAAAGCGGTGCAATGAAGTGTGATGTGTAAACAATGCGAAGCACGCGTTACTATTGTGTGTGTGTGCGTACAATAGAATTAAATGCGTTCCGTGTGTATTGTGAATGAAATGTGACTTGAGTCGAAGTTGGCAGCCCGCTGTATGTTCCGCTAGCCGAACGTAGCGGGCAAAGAGTTAAGATCCCCCCAGATACTTAATTTATTACTGTGATAATTAAATTAAAATTGAACCAATGCCGACCAAAATGGGTTCAAGTACCGATATGTTTCATTTGTGGGGGCTACAACATGAGGACAGAAATTTTTTTTTTGAAAAACTGCGTTGGAACACCTTATGTTTGAGAAATCACACAAGTTTATTAAAGGTTGTTGGGTTTCTTTCGTTTTGGATTTGTCCGTCATCTCCCCCCTTGCTTTACTGTTGTTCATTTGTATGTATCTAATAAAATTGTAATGGTATTGTTTACAAACTGTCCATGTATACTGGTATCCTTGGCCATATATTTACATGTATAACAACAAATATAGGGGTTTAAAAAAAGGGGTTTTAGCAAAATTGCATTTAAGGAGGGGGGAGGACTAGGTTGGCCGATTCCATACGTTACCAATCCCTTCTCTCTTTTCCCTCATTTTTGCAGCTAATCACATTTTATTTATTTCCTTTTTTTTTAAACTCTATCTTCATGGTTGTCATGTCAGAGTCCTTACTTCAGGGAAAAGCATACCAGGAGCCCGGACTGCATGCCAACCAGGAGCCCGGACTGAACGCAAACTAAGAGCCCGAACTGCATGCAAACCAGGAGCCCGGACTGCAAGCAAACCAGGAGCCCGGACTGCAAGCAATCCAGGAGCCGGACTGCATGCAAACCAGGAGCCCGGACTGAACGCAATCCAGGAGCCGGACTGCATGCAAACCAGGAGCCCAGACTGCATGCAAACCAGGAGCCCGGACTGCAAGCAATCCAGGAGCCCGGACTGCATGCAAATCAGGAGCCCGGACTGCATGCAAACCAGGAGCCCGGACTGCATGCAAACCAGGAGCCCGGACTGCATGCAAACCAGGAGCCCGGACTGCAAGCAATCCATGAGCCCGGACTGCATGCAAACCAGGAGCCCGGACTGCATGCAAACCAGGAGCCCAGACTGCAAGCCAACCTGTTGCCTGAACTGCAAGCAAATGTGATATGCCTTTAACCAGTGGAATGGGTATTCCACCTAGCAGAAGAAGTGCAGGTTTGTACATCACACTCTAATATCATATAACATAATATTGATTATTGAGGAGCGATACAATTAAGAAACTACGTACCATGTATTACTGAGGAAAGAGGTATATTTGTGTTTTATGGCATCATTTGAAAGAGGCAAGACAGGTTATTTCTCTTTTTATAGGCCCAATTAATTTATTATTAAAGATTAAGGACTAAAAAAAAATGATGGTAAGACCTGGGCCCCGTTGCAAAAAACTTACCATTTATGGTAACTTTGCCATCAATGGTAACTACCATGGTAACAGGGCTCAACAGCCAATCCGCAAAATCAACATTTCCATGGTAGTATAACCATTGATGGCAAAGTTACCATCAATGGTAAGTTTTGTGCAACAGGGCCCTGGTGATAAGTTACATATTTTTCTTTGGGTTAACGAAATAGGAATCATAATCATGGTCATATTCAAATAAAGTATAAGAACTCCCCCAAACACCGTCTTAAAGGCATCATTTAACAATGCTAAATCTGAGATGCACAGCCCTACGTGTTATCAGTGTCTGTGATATGGTGTAATATTGAAGCCCTAAAAAAAAAGCGCTACAAAATGACCAAGAAGTGCCTCAACAAAGTAAAAATCTTTCAGTGACTGGTTTTACCATACTCGTTTTCCCCAATAGACTGTAGTGTTATGAAAACCGTTAGGAAAACGCAAAATTTGGTTTCGATTTCGAATCATAAATCTCTTGATATTCAGACAAGCGATCGTCTTGTAAAAGTCATGGGGTTCCTGACTGACCTAAAAGTTTATAATTATCATTGCAGCATGAGCTAAATCCAGGATTTTGTTTCAGAATCTGAGACAAAGTTACCAGATTCCTTTAAGACATTGTTTAACAATGTTTAATCTGAGATGCATGGCCCTACATGTTATCAGTGTCTGTGATATGGTGTAATATTGAAGCCCTAAAAAAATGCGCTTCAAAATGATCATGAAGTACGTGCCTCAAAAAAATTAAAAATCTTTGAATGACCGGTTTTACCATACTCATTTTCCCCAGCCCGGACTGAACGCAAACCAGGAGCCCGGACTGCATGCAAACCAGGAGCCCGGACTGCATGGGAACCAGGAGCCCGGACTGCATGGGAACCAGGAGCCCGGACTGCAAGCAATCCAGGAGCCCGGACTGCATGCAAACCAGGAGCCTGGACTGCAGGCAAACCAGGAGCCCGGACTGCATGCAAACCAGGAGCCCGGACTGCAAGCAATCCTGGAGCCCGGACTGCAAGCAATCCAGGAGCCCGGACTGCATGCAAACCAGGAGCCCAGACTGCAAGCAATCCAGGAGCCCGGACTGCATGCAAACCAGGAGCCCAGACTGCAAGCAATCCAGGAGCCCGGACTGCATGCAAACCAGGATCCCGGACTGAACGCAAACCAAGAGCCCGGACTGCATGCAAACCAGGAGCCCGGACTGCATGCGAACCAGGAGCCCGGACTGCATGCAAACCAGGAGCCCGGACTGCAAGCAATCCAGGAGCCCAGACTGCATGCAAACCAGGAGCCCGGACTGAACGCAAACCAGGAGCCCGGACTGCATGCAAACCAGGAGCCCGGACTGCATGCAAACCAGGAGCCCAGACTGCAAGCAATCCAGGAGCCCGGACTGCATGCAAACTAGGAGCCCGGACTGCAAGCAATCCAGGAGCCGGACTGCATGCAAACCAGGAGCCCGGACTGCATGCAAACCAGGAGCCCAACTGCAAGCCAACCTGTTGCCTGAACTGCAAGAAAATGTGATATGCCTTTAACCAGTGGAATGGGTATTTCACCTAGCAGAAGAAGTGCAGGTTTGTACATCACACTCTAATATCATATAACATAATATTGATTATTGAGGAGCGATACAATTAAGAAACTACCATGTATTACTGAGGAAAGAGGTACATTTGTGTTTTATGGAATCATTTGAAAGAGGCAAGACAGGTTATTTCTCTTTTTATAGGCCCAATTAATTTATTATTAAAGATTAAGGCCAAAAAAAAAATGATGGTAAGACCTGGGCCCCGTTGCAAAAAACTTACCATTTATGGTAACTTTGCCATCAATGGTAACTACCATGGTAACAGGGCTCAACAGCCAATCCGCAAAATCAACATTTCCATGGAAGTAACCATTGATGGCAAAGTTACCATCAATGGTAAGTTTTGTGCAACAGGGCCCTGGTGATAAGTTACATATTTTTCTTTGGGTTAACGAAATAGGAATCATAATCATGGTCATATTCAAATAAAGTATAAGAACTCCCCCAAACACCGTCTTAAAGGCATCATTTAACAATGCTAAATCTGAGATGCACAGCCCTACATGTTATCAGTTAGTGCTGTAGCCGAACCGCCGAACCGAACGGAAGTTCGCCGAACATGGCACTTCCGAACCGAACCGAACCGAACCGAACACAAAGGCCTGGTTCGGATGTTCGGCAGAAAATTTTTTAACGTTTTTGCAGGCTTATTAACTTGTCATTTTATACCTAATTTTCATGTCATGATTGCTCCTTCTATATTTACTTTTTTTCCTATTTTCCTCCTTTGTGATTCATGCCTCTCCAGTCGTGGGCGCGACTTCACTGACGCCATTTAAATCCCAAATTTTGACCTCTGCAATGTCGCGATCGCAAGCTATAAACAAGCTAGAATACACGTGCCTATTAGGGACTGATCAAAACAAGTTCGGCTCAAACCCAAACAATACAAAAATAATAAAAAATTAATTGTAATAATATCGGACAAATTTTACCATCTAAATAACGAAATAAATACATATTATAGTATTATAATTTATTTATTCAGGAAAATTAGAATTTTATTATTTACCCCATTAAAAATAAACATTTATAATAACGGCAATCGAACGAGCCTGGGCTGCTATCTCTGTGTATACATCGGTAAATTCAAGATGGCAGCTTTCATGACTCGTAACATTAGACAACAACCGTCTCGGCAAATCTTTTAAAAATATCGTTTATTTTCACATTGAAAACATGATTCTTGTAAAACTGCAAATAAAACACGATTAAAAACGGAAATATGAATGTAAGTACTAAAATAGTTATATTTAAAGCAGTTTTTTAATGTGAAATACGTGCCGGTCGGAAGCAGTGTTTTTCATCAGGAGTGGGGCAGAAGTCCTCCGTGCTGGTCGGGCCCGCCCGGCTGGCCTGCCCAGCGCCGACCACCGTAGCTATTAGGCTGCTTGCTATTATATTACCGAACCCCGAACCGAACCAAGTTCGGGTAAAAAATTGCCGAACTCTGCCGAACCGAACCGAACCCGAACATGGCGCCCGACTTACAGCACTATTATCAGTGTCTGTAATATGGTGTAATATTGAAGCCCTAAAAAAAAAATCGCGCTACAAAATGACCAAGAAGTGCCTCAACAAAGTAAAAATCTTTGAGTGACTGGTTTTACCATACTCGTTTTCCCCAATAGACTGTAGTGTTATGAAAACCGTTAGGAAATCGCACAATTTGGTTTCGATTTCCAATCATAAATCTCTTGATATTCAGACAGGTGATCGTCTTGTAAAAGTCATGGGGTTCCTGACTGACCTAAAAGTTTATAATTATCATTGAAGCATGAGCTAAATCCAGGATTTTGTTTCAGAATCTTAAACAAAGTTACCGGATTCCTTTTAGACATCATTTAACAATGTTTAATCTGAGATGCATGGCCCTACGTGTTATCAGTGTCCGTGATATGGTGTAATATTGAAGCCCTAAAAATGCGCTTCAAAATGATCATGAAGTGCCTCAAAAAATTAAAAATCTTTGAATGACCGGTTTTACCATACTCATTTTCCCCAGCCCGGACTGAACGCAAACCAGGAGCCCGGACTGCCCACGATCCAGGAGCCCGGACTGCAGGCAATCCAGGAGCCCGGACTGCATGCAAACCAGGAGCCCGGACTGCATGCAAACCAGGAGCCCGGACTGAACGCAAACAAGGAGCCCGGACTGCATGCAAACCAGGAGCCCGGACTGCATGCAAACCAGGAGCCCGGACTGCAAGCAAACCAGGAGCCGGACTGCATGCAAACCAGGAGCCGGACTGCATGCAAACTAGGAGCCCGGACTGCAAGCAATCCAGGAGCCCGGACTGAATGCAAACCAGGAGCCGGACTGCATGCAAACCAGGAGCCCAGACTGCAAGCCAACCTGTTGCCTGAACTGCAAGCAAATGTGATATGCCTTTAACCAGTGGAATGGGTATTTCACCTAGCAGAAGAAGTGCAGGTTTGTACATCACACTCTAATATCATATAAAATAATATTGGTAAGACCTGGGCCCAATTGCATAAAACTTACCATTTATGGTAACTTTGCCATCAATGGTAACTACCATGGTAACAGGGCTCAACAGCCAATCCGCAAAATCAACATTTCCATGGTAGTAACCATTAATGATGGCAAAGTTACCATCAATGGTAAGTTTTGTGCAACAGGGCCCTGGTGATAAGTTACATATTTTTCTTTGGGTTAACGAAATAGGAATCATATCATGGTCATATTCAAATAAAGTATAAGAACTCCCCCAAACACCGTCTTAAAGGCATCATTTAACAATGCTAAATCTGAGATGCACAGCCCTACGTGTTATCATGCAGTGTCTGTAATATGGTGTAATATTGAAGCCCTAAAAAAAAATCGCTACAAAATGACCAAGAAGTGCCTCAACAAAGTAAAAATCTTTGAGTGACTGGTTTTACCATACTCGTTTTCCCAATAGACTGTAGTGTTATGAAAACCGTTAGGAAAACGCAAAATTTGGTTTCGATTTCGAATCATAAATCTCTTGATATTCAGACAAGCGATCGTCTTGTAAAAGTCATGGGGTTCCTGACTGACCTAAAAGTTTATAATTATCATTGCAGCATGAGCTAAATCCAGGATTTTGTTTCAGAATCTGAGACAAAGTTACCAGATTCCTTTAAGACATTGTTTAACAATGTTTAATCTGAGATGCATGGCCCTACGTGTTATCAGTGTCTGTGATATGGTGTAATATTGAAGCCCTAAAAATGCGCTTCAAAATGATCATGAAGTACGTGCCTCAAAAAAATTAAAAATCTTTGAATGACCGGTTTTACCATACTCATTTTCCCCAGCCCTGACTGAACGCAAACCAGGAGCCCGGACTGCATGCAAACCAGGAGCCCGGACTGCATGGGAACCAGGAGCCCGGACTGCATGGGAACCAGGAGCCCGACTGCAAGCAATCCAGGAGCCCGGACTGCATGCAAACCAGGAGCCTGGACTGCAGGCAAACCAGGAGCCCGGACTGCATGCAAACCAGGAGCCCGACTGCAAGCAATCCTGGAGCCCGGACTGCAAGCAATCCAGGAGCCCGACTGCATGCAAACCAGGAGCCCAGACTGCAAGCAATCCAGGAGCCCGGACTGCATGCAAACCAGGAGCCCAGACTGCAAGCAATCCAGGAGCCCGACTGCATGCAAACCAGGATCCCGGACTGAACGCAAACCAAGAGCCCGGACTGCATGCAAACCAGGAGCCCGGACTGCATGCGAACCAGGAGCCCGGACTGCATGCAAACCAGGAGCCCGGACTGCAAGCAATCCAGGAGCCCAGACTGCATGCAAACCAGGAGCCCGGACTGAACGCAAACCAGGAGCCCGGACTGCATGCAAACCAGGAGCCCGGACTGCATGCAAACCAGGAGCCCAGACTGCAAGCAATCCAGGAGCCCGACTGCATGCAAACTAGGAGCCCGGACTGCAAGCAATCCAGGAGCCCGGACTGCATGCAAACCAGGAGCCCGGACTGCATGCAAACCAGGAGCCCAACTGCAAGCCAACCTGTTGCCTGAACTGCAAGAAAATGTGATATGCCTTTAACCAGTGGAATGGGTATTTCACCTAGCAGAAGAAGTGCAGGTTTGTACATCACACTCTAATATCATATAACATAATATTGATTATTGAGGAGCGATACAATTAAGAAACTACCATGTATTACTGAGGAAAGAGGTACATTTGTGTTTTATGGAATCATTTGAAAGAGGCAAGACAGGTTATTTCTCTTTTATAGGCCCAATTAATTTATTATTAAAGATTAAGGCCAAAAAAAAAATGATGGTAAGACCTGGGCCCCGTTGCAAAAAACTTACCATTTATGGTAACTTTGCCATCAATGGTAACTACCATGGTAACAGGGCTCAACAGCCAATCCGCAAAATCAACATTTCCATGGAAGTAACCATTGATGGCAAAGTTACCATCAATGGTAAGTTTTGTGCAACAGGGCCCTGGTGATAAGTTACATATTTTTCTTTGGGTTAACGAAATAGGAATCATAATCATGGTCATATTCAAATAAAGTATAAGAACTCCCCCAAACACCGTCTTAAAGGCATCATTTAACAATGCTAAATCTGAGATGCACAGCCCTACATGTTATCAGTTAGTGCTGTAGCCGAACCGCCGAACCGAACGGAAGTTCGCCGAACATGGCACTTCCGAACCGAACCGAACCGAACCGAACACAAAGGCCTGGTTCGGATGTTCGGCAGAAAATTTTTAACGTTTTTGCAGGCTTATTAACTTGTCATTTTATACCTAATTTTCATGTCATGATTGCTCCTTCTATATTTACTTTTTTTCCTATTTTCCTCCTTTGTGATTCATGCCTCTCCAGTCGTGGGCGCGACTTCACTGACGCCATTTAAATCCCAAATTTTGACCTCTGCAATGTCGCGATCGCAAGCTATAAACAAGCTAGAATACACGTGCCTATTAGGGACTGATCAAAACAAGTTCGGCTCAAACCCAAACAATACAAAAATAATAAAAAATTAATTGTAATAATATCGGACAAATTTTACCATCTAAATAACGAAATAAATACATATTATAGTATTATAATTTATTTATTCAGGAAAATTAGGAATTTTATTATTTACCCCATTAAAAATAAACATTTATAATAACGGCAATCGAACGAGCCTGGGCTGCTATCTCTGTGTATACATCGGTAAATTCAAGATGGCAGCTTTCATGACTCGTAACATTAGACAACAACCGTCTCGGCAAATCTTTAAAAAATATCATTTATTTTCAAATTGAAAACATGATTCTTGTAAAACTGCAAATAAAACACGATTAAAAACGGAAATATGAATGTAAGTACTAAAATAGTTATATTTAAAGCAGTTTTTAATGTGAAATACGTGCCGGTCGGAAGCAGTGTTTTTCATCAGGAGTGGGGCAGAAGTCCTCCGTGCTGGTCGGGCCCGCCCGGCTGGCCTGCCCAGCGCCGACCACCGTAGCTATTAGGCTGCTTGCTATTATATTACCGAACCCCGAACCGAACCAAGTTCGGGTAAAAAATTGCCGAACTCTGCCGAACCGAACCGAACCCGAACATGGCGCCTGACTTACAGCACTATTATCAGTGTCTGTAATATGGTGTAATATTGAAGCCCTAAAAAAATCGCGCTACAAATGACCAAGAAGTGCCTCAACAAAGTAAAATCTTTGAGTGACTGGTTTTACCATACTCGTTTTCCCAATAGACTGTAGTGTTATGAAACCGTTAGGAAATCGCACAATTTGGTTTCGATTTCCAATCATAAATCTCTTGATATTCAGACAGGTGATCGCCTTGTAAAAGTCATGGGGTTCCTGACTGACCTAAAAGTTTATAATTATCATTGAAGCATGAGCTAAATCCAGGATTTTGTTTCAGAATCTTAAACAAAGTTACCGGATTCCTTTAGACATCATTTAACAATGTTTAATCTGAGATGCATGGCCCTACGTGTTATCAGTGTCCGTGATGGTGTAATATTAGCCCTAAAAAAATGCGCCTCAAAATGATCATGAAGTGCCTCAAAAATTAAAAAATCTTGAATGACCGTTTTACCATATCATTTTCCCAGCCCGACTGAACGCAAACCAGGAGCCCGGACTGCCTCACGATCCAGGAGTACACTGCAGGCAATCCAGGAGCCCGACTGCATGTAAAACCAGGAGCCCGGACTGCATGCAAACCAGGAGCCCGACTGAACGCAAACAAGGAGCCCGGACTGCATGCAAACCAGGAGCCTGGACTGCATGCAACCAGGAGCCCGGACTGCAAGCAA
>CP137684.1:14402798-14506555 GCA_037976565.1 Mesocentrotus franciscanus
CAGTTCAGGCAACAGGTTAGCTTGCAGTCTGGGCTCCTGGTTTGCATGCAGTCCGGTCTCCTGGTTTGCATGCAGTCCGGGCTCCTGGATTGCTTGCAGTTCGGGCTCCTGGTATGCTTGCAGTCCGGGCTCCTGGTTTGCATGCAGTCCGGGCTCCTGGATTGCTTGCGGTCCGGGCTCCTGGTTTGCATGCAGTCCGGGCACCTGGTTTGCATGCAGTCCATGCTCCTGGATTGCTTGCAGTCCGGGCTCCTGGTTGGCGTGCAGTCCGGGCTCCTGGTTTGCATGCAGTCCGGGCTCCTGGTTTGCGTTCAGTCCGGGCTGGGGAAAATGAGTATGGTAAAACCGGTCATTCAAAGATTTTTAATTTTTTGAGGCACTTCATGATCATTTGAAGCGCATTTTTTTAGGGCTTCAATATTACACCATATCACAGACACTGATAACACGTAGGGCCATGCATCTCAGATTAAACATTGTTAAACTATGTCTTAAAGGGATCCCGTAACTTTGTCTCAGATTCTGAAACAAAATCCTGGATTTAGCTCATGCTGCAATGATAATTATAAACTTTTAGGTCAGTCAGGAACCCCATGACTTTTACAAGACGATTGCCTGTCTGAATATCAAGAGATTTATGATTGGAAATCGAAACCAAATTTTGCGTTTTCCTAACGGTTTTCATAACACTACAGTCTATTGGGGAAAACGAGTATGGTAAAACCAGTCACTCAAAGATTTTTACTTTTTGAGGCACTTCTTGGTCACATTGTAGCGCGATTTTTTTTTTTTAGGGCTTCAATATTACACCATATCACAGACACTGATAACACGTAGGGCTGTGCATCTCAGATTTAGCATTGTTAAATGATGCCTTTAAGACGGTGTTTGGGGGAGTTCTTATACTTTATTTGAATATGACCATGATATGATTCCTATTTCGTTAACCCAAAGAAAAATATGTAACTTATCACCAGGGCCCTGTTGCACAAAACTTACCATTGATGGTAACTTTGCCATCAATGGTTACTACCATGGAAATGTTGATTTTGCGGATTGGCTGTTGAGCCCTGTTACCATGGTAGTTACCATTGATGGCAAAGTTACCATAAATGGTAAGTTTTTGCAACGGGGCCCAGGTCTATTACCAATATTATTTTATATGATATTAGAGTGTGATGTACAAACCTGCACTTCTTCTGCTAGGTGAAATACACATTCCACTGGTTAAAGGCATATCACATTTGCTTGCAGTTCAGGCAACAGGTTGGCTTGCAGTCTGGGCTCCTGGTTTGCATGCAGTCCGGCTCCTGGTTTGCATGCAGTCCGGGCTCCTGGATTGCTTGCAGTCCGGGCTCCTGGTTTGCATGCAGTCCGGGCTCCTGGTTTGCATGCAGTCCGGGCTCCTGGTTTGCATGCAGTCCGGCTCCTGGTTTGCATGCAGTCCGGCTCCTGGATTGCTTGCAGTCCGGGCTCCTGGTTTGCATGCAGTCCGGGCTCCTGGTTTGCATGCAGTCCGGGCTCCTGGTTTGCGTCAGTCCGGCTCCTGGTTTGCATGCAGTCCGGCTCCTGGATTGCTTGCAGTCCGGGCTCCTGGTTTGCATGCAGTCCGGGCTCCTGGTTCGCATGCAGTCCGGGCTCCTGGTTTGCATGCAGTCCGGGCTCCTGGTTTGCGTTCAGTCCGGGCTGGGGAAAATGAGTATGGTAAAACCGGTCATTCATAGATTTTTAATTTTTTTGAGGCACTTCATGATCATTTTGAAGCGCATTTTTTTAGGGCTTCAATATTACACCATACCACAGACACTGATATCACGTAGGGCCATGCATCTCAGATTAAACATTGTTAAACGATGTCTTAAAGGAATCCAGTAACTTTGTCTCAGATTCTGAAACAAAATCCTGGATTTAGCTCATGCTGCAATGATAATTATAAACTTTTAGGTCAGTCAGGAACCCCATGACTTTTACAAGACGATTGCCTGTCTGAATATCAAGAGATTTATGATTGGAAATCGAAACCAAATTTTGCGTTTTCCTAACGGTTTTCATAACACTACAGTCTATTGGGGAAAACGAGTATGGTAAAACCAGTCACTCAAAGATTTTTACTTTGTTGAGGCACTTCTTGGTCACATTGTAGTGCGATTTTTTTTTAGGGCTTCAATATTACACCATATCACAGACACTGATAACACGTAGGGCTGTGCATCTCAGATTTAGCATTGTTAAATGATGCCTTTAAGACGGTGTTTGGGGAGTTCTTATACTTTATTTGAATATGACCATGATATGATTCCTATTTCGTTAACCCAAAGAAAAATATGTAACTTATCACCAGGGCCCTGTTGCACAAAACTTACCATTGATGGTAACTTTGCCATCAATGGTTACTACCATGGAAATGTTGATTTTGCGGATTGGCTGTTGAGCCCTGTTACCATGGTAGTATTACCATTGATGGCAAAGTTACCATAAATGGTAAGTTTTTTGCAACGGGGACCAGGTCTTACCAATATTATTTTATATGATATTAGAGTGTGATGTACAAACCTGCACTTCTTCTGCTAGGTGAAATACCCATTCCACTGGTTAAAGGCATATCACATTTGCTTGCAGTTCAGGCAACAGCTAGGTTGGCTTGCAGTCTGGGCTCCTGGTTTGCATGCAGTCCGGGCTCCTGGATTGCTTGCAGTCCGGGCTCCTGGTTTGCATGCAGTCCGGGCTCTTGGTTTGCGTTCAGTCCGGGATCCTGGTTTGCGTGCAGTCTGGGCTCCTGGATTGCTTGCAGTCCGGGCTCCAGGATTGCTTGCAGTCCGGGCTCTTGGTTTGCGTTCAGTCCGGGATCCTGGTTCCCATGCAGTCCGGGCTCCTGGTTCCCATGCAGTCCGGGCTCCTGGTTTGCATGCAGTCCGGGCTCCTGGTTTGCATGCAGTCCGGGCTCCTGGTTTGCATGCAGTCCAGGCTCCTGGTTTGCATGCAGTCCGGGCTCCTGGTTTGCATGCAGTCCGGGCTCCTGGTTTGCATGCAGTCCGGGCTCCTGGATTGCTTGCAGTCCGGCTCCTGGTTCCCATGCAGTCCGGGCTCCTGGTTCCCATGCAGTCTGGGCTCCTGGTTTGCATGCAGTCCGGGCTCCTGGTTTGCGTTCAGCCGGGCTGGGGAAAATGAGTATGGTAAAACCGGTCATTCAAAGATTTTTAATTTTTTTGAGGCACTTCAAGATCATTTTGAAGCGCATTTTTTTAGGGCTTCAATATTACACCATATCACAGACACTGATAACACGTAGGGCCATGCATCTCAGATTAGATGGCGCTTCCAAGCAGCCAGACAGTTATTTTGGCTCTCTGTTTCTGCACCTGAATTGCACCTTTTTTAGACGGATTTGTTTTCATCTACTAGTAATTGCTGATGGTAATGAAACTGTGAACATTTGTGTTGTGTTTTTATAAACTTAGAAGCATGGATATCGGTGAATTTGTATGTGCTGTGAACTTGCTAACTTTGATTTTGTGTACGTGTATACAAGTACTGCCTACATATAATATTGCCTGTGAGATACGTTCAGGCATTCACTCTAACACAAACTTTGACTTTGAACATGACAGAAAGTCGCACGGCAAACAAAGGCCGTTTGTTCCCTTTCAGACATTGAATGATCGATACACAATGACGAACCCTTCGCGAATAAAGTACTCCGTTAATCAGCTCTACGCGTTACGTAAGAGCAACAAAGTACCCTTAACAACGGACGCTTTAGCGGTTGCCAAGCAAAATGGCATCCTGAGGTACAGGGGCTGTCGTGCTGGAACCTCTAAAACCCGACAAATAGAGGTCGTTCAGACGCGAATTAGGCCTTCATTTGAGCCGAAAAGAACACCTATTAATCGCTCGAACATAGTGCCTATTCCGAAGAGTATAGTGAGTACGTCGGCAACTAGCAACCACAATGAAAACTGCTACAATCTACCCTCCATTTACCTGAGTAATATGCGATCGATGAACAACAAACTCGATGAGCTTGAAATTGTACTCCGAAACTTGGATACCGATATATGTGCAATATCAGAAACATGGTTGTCACATGATCAAATGGACTCCTTCTCACTCGATGGTTACACACACTTCTACAAATGCCGCGAAGGTAGGAGAGGTGGAGGTGTGCTTCTATACGCCAAACATCAACTCCGTCCTTCTAATGTGAACAGTATAACTGTTCCGAAAAACCTAGAGATTACCTGGATACACTTAAGGCCAAACAGGCTTCCAAGAAAAGTTTCAGGACTGTACATTGCAGTGCTGTACTCTCCACCCCAAAGTTCAACTGACGACGAACTCATTGATCACATCATTCAGAGCATTGACCAGCTAAAATCAGCCCACCCTGACGCTGGATTCATTGTGTTAGGAGACTATAATAGACTCAACACAGACCCTATCACCACTAGCTGCAACCTGAAGCAAGTTGTGAACATACCAACCAGAGAGAATGCCATACTTGACAAGATCTTAACAAATGTGGCCTCTTTCTACAGCAGACCCAAGGCAATGTCCCCGGTTGGTAGAAGCGACCACAACTCCATCATATGGGTGCCTATAAGCAACACCCTCCACGCCAAATCAACACAACTTCCAAACGTACTGTACAACCTATTCGTGATTCCGATGTTAGAATCTTTGGTCGATGGATATCCCGCCATGAGTGGAGTGAAGTGTATGATGCTACCACAACTGCAGACAAGTGTGACGCTTTCTACGCTTCCCTAAGCAAGATTGATGAGTGTTTCCCAACAAAATGTGTTCGTGTCCACAACCAAGACAAACCATGGATAACTCCCAAGATTAAGTCCCTGATAGATTCACGGCAACAACCATGACCGCGTACTTGATCTTAAACGAAAGAACCCGGCCTCTTGGTACAGAAACATCAAGCTTATGGCGAATTCCTCAAAGTCTGATCAAACCATACATGTTCCCGGTGTTGACCCGACCGACGGAGCGGCCGTCGCAAATGCCATCAACAACAAATTCATCCAGGTTGCCAGTGATATTCCACCCCTAGATACTTCACAGCTACCAGCGTACCTGCCCGTAAGAAGCCACCACATGTGCAACCTTGGGAAGTATACCGCGAACTTTCCCAAATCAAACCCGGTAAATCCAGTGGCCCGGACGCTATCCCAGCAAGGATCATCAAGATGTTTGCCTACGAGCTCAGTTCACCCTTGTGCGAAGTCTTAAACTGTTCATTCGCCGAACAAGTAGTCCCACAGCAATGGAAAAGGGCAATCGTGGTGCCTATACCAAAGGAACAACCAGCAACCATTGAGAAACTCCGTCCCATAGCGCTAACAGACCACTTTGCCAAAGTTGCGGAGCTGTTTATAACCAAATGGCTACTTTCCGACATCAAGTCCTCTTTCGATCCAAAGCACTTCGGATGTAGACCTGGAATGTCCACTAGCCATTGTCTCGTCGACATTGTGAACTTTCTTGCCAAGAATGCTGAAAAAACTGGATCTGTCTCAACAGTTATAACAACAGACTTTTCCAAAGCCTTTGATAGGGTTGACCATTCCATTGTTATTTCCAAACTCCTGAAATACAACCCTGATAGTAACTTGGTACGATGGATTACCGACTTCCTGACTGACCGCACCCAGTGTGTCCGGTACCGCGGGCGTCTGTCCGAATGGGTCCCAGTAGATGCAGGAGTCCCTCAGGGTACCAGACTGGGTCCAGTGCTGTTTCTCGTACTAATTGACGACGCTCTCGTCTTCCGAACTACAGCATTGGAAGTATGTCGATGACATGACAGTCGCGGAATCGGTATCGCGGGGTGCGGTCAGTGAAGTCCAAAGCACTATGGACACTTTAAACAAATGGTGTTACAACAATAACATGTCCCTAAACGTAAGTAAGTGCCATGCCATGAGGGTTTACTTTGGCAAGACACCCATAACACCTCTTGATGTAAAGCTGGCCAATCAAACTCTAGAACAGGTCGATTGTGTCAAGATACTTGGTGTCACTGTTCAATCAAATTTGAAGTGGGATAGGCATACGGCTGATATTCTCTTAAAAGCCAATAGGAGAATGCACATGTTACGATCCCTGACCCCGTTCAAACTTCCCTTACAAGATCTAATGACTATTTACACAGGATTCATTCGACCACTGCTTGAATATGCAGTACCTGTCTGGCACTCCAGTCTTACCATTGCCCAGGCCAACCAACTTGAGCGTATATATACAGAAACGCGCACTCCGACTAGCGCTTGGCCCACTTTATCATTGTTATGACGATGCCCTACAAATAACCAACTTAGAAAACTTGCAAGACAGAAGAAAGCGGTTATGCACCAAGTTTGCCCAAACCCTCGTAAAAGACGATAGATTTCGAGATTGGCTACCCCTCAAAGGCAAAGTCTGGGTACGCGCACGCTAAGAAGGGCCAATCTGTACCCAACAATAAAGTGTAGAACCGATCGATACAAAAAGAGCCCAATCCCTTTTCTTGTCTCCTTGCTCAACTCACTGTAGGATGAGGTTCAAGAGTTTTCTATCATGTCTTGAGTATAATTCCAAAGTTATAGTCAGGTGATAACAATACTCTTGTATAATAATTGATTAACATTATTTATCTTGTTTCAAATGTATTACGTGTCACATAAAAGTTATACAAATAATGTGTAATGTACTTGTTAAGTGTTAATTGATTTGTACCTCATTTATTCGTACATATCAATTAACAGATGCTAATAATATAAGGAATCCATGTATTTATCTTAATTTTGTGCCCTCTTTGTATAGAAAATTACCTCTATCATATATAATATTCAATGTTTTGCATCCAGTACCTGTTTCCTCTCAAAACATACACAATCTTTTCACGGAACCTGATCTTGCCATGACCCAAAGTGTTACAATTTATAAATGGTCACCTTTGACGCTCTTTGTTTACGTTCGGTATTATGATTTCAATTTGTTACCGTCACACTTTCAATACAATTAATACGTTACTTCCTCGAACTATTGTTGTAATCTACAACATTTAACTCGATTTATATACTTAATTATTAATTAAGTACTCAGCTTCTCCTTTTCTACTTCCCTTTCAAGCCTAATTGGGGATAGACACATTTTTCCTGTTCTAATGTAATTTTCCTATTATTATTATGAAGAAATATTTGTGTTTATGTTTTACGCCATTTGTAATTAATTAAGTTCATGCACTCGTTATTGTAAAATCATTTGTAATTCAGCTCTCGAGCTGCGATGATGATTATTGAATAAATACCATTATTATTATTAAACATTGTTAAACGATGTCTTAAAGGAATCCGGTAACTTTGTCTCAGATTCTGAAACAAAATCCTGGATTTAGCTCATGCTGCAATGATAATTGTAAACTTTTAGGTCAGTCAGGAACCCCATGACTTTTACAAGACGATCGCCTGTCTGAATATCAAGAGATTTATGATTGGAATTAATCAAAACCAAATTTTGCGTTTTCCTAACGGTTTTCATACTACAGTCTATTGGGGAAAACGAGTATGGTAAAACCAGTCACTCAAAGATTTTTACTTTGTTGAGGCACTTCTTGGTCACATTGTAGCGCAATTTTTTTTTAGGGCTTCAATATTACACCATATCACAGACACTGATAATTACGCGTAGGGCTGTGCATCTCAGATTTAGCATTGTTAAATGATGCCTTTAAGACGGTGTTTGGGGGAGTTCTTATACTTTATTTGAATATGACCATGATTATGATTCCTATTTCGTTAACCCAAAGAAAAATATGTAACTTATCACCAGGGCCCTGTTGCACAAAACTTACCATTGATGGTAACTTTGCCATCAATGGTAACTACCATGGAAATGTTGATTTTGCGGATTGGCTGTTGAGCCCTGTTACCATGGTAGTTACCATTGATGGCAAAGTTACCATAAATGGTAAGTTTTTTGCAACAGGGCCCAGGTCTTACCATCATTTTTTTTAGTCCTTAATCTTTAATAATAAATTAATTGGGCCTATAAAAAGAGAAATAACCTGGCCTTCCTCTTTCAAATGATTCCATCAAACAAAAATGTACCTCTTTCCTCAGTAATACATGGTAGTTTCTTAATTTTATCGCTCCTCAATAATCAATATTATTTTATATGATATTAGAGTGTGATGTAGAAACCTGCACTTCTTCTGCTAGGTGGAATACCCATTCCACTGGTTAAAGGCATATCACATTTGCTTGCAGTTCAGGCAACAGGTTGGCTTGCAGTCTGGGCTCCTGGTTTGCATGCAGTCCGGGCTCCTGGTTTGCATGCACTCCGGGCTCCTGGTTTGCTTGCAATCCGGGCTCCTGGATTGCTTGCAGTCCGGGCTCCTGGTTGGCATGCAGTCTGGGCTCCTGGTTTGCATGCAGTCCGGGCTCCTGGTTTGCATGCAGTCCGGGCTCCTGGATTGCTTGCAGTCCGGGCTCCTGGTTGGCATGCAGTCCCGGCTCCTGGTTTGCATGCAGTCCGGGCTCCTGGTTTGCGTTCAGTTCGGGCTGGGGAAAATGAGTATGGTAAAACCGGTCATTCAAAGACTTTTAATTTTTTGAGGCACTTCATGATCATTTGAAGCGCATTTTTTTAGGGCTTCAATATTACACCATATCACAGACACTGATAACACGTAGGGCATGCATCTCAGATTAAACATTGTTAAACTATGTCTTAAAGGGATCCGGTAACTTTGTCTTCATGATCATTTGAAGCGCATATTTTTTAGGGCTTCAATATAACACCATATCACAGACACTGATAACAAGTAGGGCCATGCATCTCAGATTAAACATTGTTAAACTATGTCTTAAAGGGATCCGGTAACTTTGTCTTCATGATCATTTGAAGCGCATTTTTTAGGGCTTCAATATTACACCATATCACAGACACTGATAACACGTAGGACCATGCATCTCAGATTAAACATTGTTAAACTATGTCTTAAAGGGATCCCGTAACTTTGTCTCAGATTCTGAAACAAAATCCTCGATTTAGCTCAGATCATGCTGCAATGATAATTATAAACTTTTAGGTCAGTCAGGAACCCCATGACTTTTACAAGCCGATCGTCTGTCTGATTATCAAGAGATTTATGATTGGATATCGAAACCAAATTTTGCGTTTTCCTAACGGTTTTCATAACACTACAGTCTATTGGGGAAAACGAGTATGGTAAAACCAGTCACTCAAAGATTTTTACTTTGTTGAGGCACTTCTTGGTCACATTGTAGTGCGATTTTTTTTTAGGGCTTCAATATTTAAGTAATATTGACTGCCTTCAGGGCAATACGACATATATCGCCCGAACCGAAGGTGAGGGTGATATATGACAAGTCGTAGTGCCCTGAATTAGGCAGTCAATATTACTATTATTAACCACATCAGACATCTAGAGCAAACAAGAAAATCTTATACTCTTGAATTATGTAAAATACAGTAGCCTATACTGCACAGGGTTTCCTAGCATGAAGAGTTGCAAAAACACCGTCAAACCAGCACTGTGCATCTAGTGCTTGACGAACTTTTCGATACACTGCAAACAGTGTGCCTTGTGTGTGATTATTACGTCACAATAGAGTGCGCGCAAAGTGCGCAGGTTCTCATACGCGTAATAGATGCGCAAAGAAAATTACAAAAACCCAGATGTTGGCTTAACATTATTACCCACTAGTTTAACACGCATTTTGTCATTGACTTTCCAGAATGGGCAATAATATTTGTTCATTGGTTTACTGCGTAATAATATTGACCGGCAAATTACACACAAAATCCCATTGACTTTTCTGAGCGGTCAATATATTTTTTTCGCGCGTAGTTTTGTTGGCTATCAATTAAACTTAGAGGGCAATACAATTTAAAACTTGCCCTGCTCAGATGTCTGATACGATTAATAATACACCATATCACAGACACTGATAACACGTAGGGCTGTGCATCTCAGATTTAGCATTGTTAAATGATGCCTTAAAGACGGTGTTTGGGGGAGTTCTTATACTTTATTTGAATATGACCATGATATGATTCCTATTTCGTTAACCCAAAGAAAAATATGTAACTTATCACCAGGGCCCTGTTGCACAAAACTTACCATTGATGGTAACTTTGCCATCAATGGTTACTACCATGGAAATGTTGATTTTGCGGATTGGCTGTTGAGCCCTGCATGTTACCATGGTAGTTATACCATTGATGGCAAAGTTACCATAAATGGTAAGTTTTATGCAACGGGGCCCAGGTCTTACCAATATTATTTTATATGATATTAGAGTGTGATGTACAAACCTGCACTTCTTCTGCTAGGTGAAATACCCATTCCACTGGTTAAAGGCATATCACATTTGCTTGCAGTTCAGGCAACAGGTTGGCTTGCAGTCTGGGCTCCTGGTTTGCATGCAGTCCGAGCTCCTGGTTTGCATGCAGTCCGGGTTCCTGGATTGCTTGCAGTCCGGGCTCCTGGTTTGCACTCAGTCCGGGCTCCTGGTTTGCATGCAGTCCGGGCTCCTGGATTGCTTGCAGTCTGGGCTCCTGGTTTGCATGCAGTCCGGGCTCCTGGTTTGCATGCAGTCCGGGCTCCTGGTTTGCGTTCAGTCCAGGCTCCTGGTTTGCATGCAGTCTGGGCTCCTGGATTGCTTGCAGTCCGGGCTCCTGGTTTGCATGCAGTCCGGGCTCCTGGTTTGCATGCAGTCCGGGTTCCTGGATTGCTTGCAGTCCGGGCTCCTGGTTTACACTCAGTCCGGGCTCCTGGTTTGCATGCAGTCCGGGCTCCTGGATTGCTTGCAGTCCGGGCTCCTGGTTTGCATGCAGTCCGGGCTCCTGGATTGCTTGCAGTCTGGGCTCCTGGTTTGCATGCAGTCCGGGCTCCTGGTTTGCATGCAGTCCGGGCTCCTGGTTTGCGTTCAGTCCGGGCTCCTGGTTTGCATGCAGTCTGGGCTCCTGGATTGCTTGCAGTCCGGGCTCCTGGTTTGCATGCAGTCCGGGCTCCTGGTTCGCATGCAGTCCGGGCTCCTGTTTGCATGCAGTCCGGGCTCTTGGTTTGCGTTCAGTCCGGGATCCTGGTTTGCATGCAGTCCGGGCTCCTGCTTGCTTGCAGTCCGGGCTCCTGGTTTGCATGCAGTCCGGGCTCCTGGTTTGCATGCAGTCCGGTTCCTGGATTGCTTGCAGTCCGGGCTCCTGGTTTGCATGCAGTCCGGGCTCCTGGTTTGCATGCAGTCCGGGTTCCTGGATTGCTTGCAGTCCGGGCTCCTGGTTTGCACTCAGTCCGGGCTCCTGGTTTGCATGCAGTCCGGGCTCCTGGATTGCTTGCAGTCCGGGCTCCTGGTTTGCATGCAGTCCGGGCTCCTGGTTTGCGTTCAGTCGGGCTGGGGAAAATGAGTATGGTAAAACCGGTCATTCATAGATTTTAAATTTTTTGAGGCACTTCATGATCATTTTGAGCGCATTTTTTAGGGCTTCAATATTACACCATATCACAGACACTGATAACACGTAGGGCCATGCATCTCAGATTAAACATTGTTAAACGATGTCTTAAAGGAATCCGGTAACTTTGTCTCAGATTCTGAAACAAAATCCTGGATTTAGCTCATGCTGCAATGATAATTATAAACTGTTAGGTCAGTCAGGAACCCCATGACTTTTACAAGGCGATCGCCTGTCTGAATATCAAGAGATTTATGATTGGAAATCGAAACCAAATTGTGCGTTTTCCTAACGGTTTTCATAACACTACAGTCTATTGGGAAAACGAGTATGGTAAAACCAGTCACTCAAAGATTTTTACTTTGTTGAGGCACTTCTTGGTCACATTGTAGCGATTTTTTTTTAGGGCTTCAATATTACACCATATCACAGACACTGATAACACGTAGGGCTGTGCATCTCAGATTTAGCATTGTTAAATGATGCCTTTAAGGCGGTGTTTGGGGAGTTCTTATACTTTATTTGAATATGACCATGATATGATTCCTATTTCGTTAACCCAAAGAAAAATATGTAACTTATCACCAGGGCCCTGTTGCACAAAACTTACCATTGATGGTAACTTTGCCATCAATGGTTACTACCATGGAAATGTTGATTTTGCGGATTGGCTGTTGAGCCCTGCATGTTACCATGGTAGTTACCATTGATGGCAAAGTTACCATAAATATTAAGTTTTATCTGGCCCAGGTCTTACCAATATTATTTTATATGATATTAGAGTGTGATGTACAAACCTGCACTTCTTCTGCTAGGTGAAATACCCATTCCACTGGTTAAAGGCATATCACATTTGCTTGCAGTTCAGGCAACAGGTTGGCTTGCAGTCTGGGCTCCTGGTTTGCATGCAGTCCGGCTCCTGGTTTGCATGCAGTCCGGGCTCCTGGTTTGCACTCAGTCCGGGCTCCTGGTTTGCATGCAGTCCGGGCTCCTGGATTGCTTGCAGTCTGGGCTCCTGGTTTGCATGCAGTCCGGGCTCCTGGTTTGCATGCAGTCCGGGCTCCTGGTTTGCGTTCAGTCCGGGCTCCTGGTTTGCATGCAGTCTGGGCTCCTGGATTGCTTTCAGTCCGGGCTCCTGGTTTGCATGCAGTCCGGGCTCCTGGTTTGCATGCAGTCCGGGTTCCTGGATTGCTTGCAGTCCGGCTCCTGGTTTGCAATCAGTCCGGGCTCCTGGTTTGCATGCAGTCCGGGCTCCTGGATTGCTTGCAGTCCGGGCTCCTGGTTTGCATGCAGTCCGGGCTCCTGGATTGCTTGCAGTCTGGGCTCCTGGTTTGCATGCAGTCCGGGCTCCTGGTTTGCATGCAGTCCGGGCTCCTGGTTTGCGTTCAATCCGGGCTCCTGGTTTGCATGCAGTCTGGGCTCCTGTATTGCTTGCAGTCCGGGCTCCTGGTTTGCATGCAGTCGGGGCTCTGGTTCGCATGCAGTCCGGGCTCCTGGTTCGCATGCAGTCCGGGCTCTTGGTTTGAGTTCAGTCCGGGATCCTGGTTTGCATGCAGTCCGGGCTCCTTGCTTGCTTGCAGTCCGGGCTCCTGGTTTGCATTCAGTCTGGGCTCCTGGTTTGCATGCAGTCCGGGTTCCTGGATTGCTTGCAGTCCGGGCTCCTGGTTTGCATGCAGTCCGGGCTCCTGGTTTGCATGCAGTCCGGGTTCCTGGATTGCTTGCAGTCCGGGCTCCTGGTTTGCATCAGTCCGGGCTCCTGGTTTGCATGCAGTCCGGGTTTCTGGATTGCTTGCAGTCCGGGCTCCTGGTTTGCACTCAGTCCGGGCTCCTGGTTTGCATGCAGTCCGGGCTCCTGGATTGCTTGCAGTCCGGCTCCTGGTTTGCATGCAGTCCGGGCTCCTGGTTTGCGTTCAGTCGGGCTGGGAAAAATGAGTATGGTAAAACCGGTCATTCATAGATTTTAAATTTTTTGAGGCACTTCATGATCATTTTGAGGCGCATTTTTTTAGGGCTTCAATATTACACCATATCACAGACACTGATAACACGTAGGGCCATGCATCTCAGATTAAACATTGTTAAACGATATCTTAAAGGAATCCGGTAACTTTGTCTCAGATTCTGAAACAAAATCCTGGATTTAGCTCATGCTGCAATGATAATTATAAACTGTTAGGTCAGTCAGGAACCCCATGACTTTTACAAGACGATCGCCTGTCTGAATATCAAGAGATTTATGATTGGAAATCGAAACCAAATTGTGCGTTTTCCTAACGGTTTTCATAACACTACAGTCTATTGGGGAAACGAGTATGGTAAAACCAGTCACTCAAAGATTTCTACTTTGTTGAGGCACTTCTTGGTCACATTGTAGCGCGATTTTTTTTTTTAGGGCTTCAATATTACACCATATCACAGACACTGATAACACGTAGGGCTGTGCATCTCAGATTTAGCATTGTTAAATGATGCCTTTAAGACGGTGTTTGGGGGAGTTCTTATACTTTATTTGAATATGACCATGATATGATTCCTATTTCGTTAACCCAAAGAAAAATATGTAACTTATCACCAGGGCCCTGTTGCACAAAACTTACCATTGATGGTAACTTTGCCATCAATGGTTACTACCATGGAAATGTTGATTTTAGGGATTGGCTGTTGAGCCCTGCATGTTACCATGGTAGTTACCATTGATGGCAAAGTTACCATAAATGGTAAGTTTTATGCAACGGGGCCCAGGTCTTACCAATATTTTTTATATGATATTAGAGTGTGATGTACAAACCTGCACTTCTTCTGCTAGGTGAAATACCCATTCCACTGGTTAAAGGCATATCACATTTGCTTGCAGTTCAGGCAACAGGTTGGCTTGCAGCCTGGGCTCCTGGTTTGCATGCAGTCCGGCTCCTGGTTTGCATGCAGTCCGGGTTCCTGGATTGCTTGCAGTCCGGCTCCTGGTTTGCACTCAGTCCGGGCTCCTGGTTTGCATGCAGTCCGGGCTCCTGGATTGCTTGCAGTCTGGGCTCCTGGTTTGCATGCAGTCCGGGCTCCTGGTTTGCATGCAGTCCGGGCTCCTGGTTTGCGTTCAGTCCGGGCTCCTGGTTTGCATGCAGTCTGGGCTCCTGGATTGCTTGCAGTCCGGGCTCCTGGTTTGCATGCAGTCCGGGCTCCTGGTTTGCATGCAGTCCGGGTTCCTGGATTGCTTGCAGTCCGGGCTCCTGGTTTGCACTCAGTCCGGGTCCTGGTTTGCATGCAGTCCGGCTCCTGGATTGCTTGCAGTCCGGGCTCCTGGTTTGCATGCAGTCCGGGCTCCTGGATTGCTTGCAGTCTGGGCTCCTGGTTTGCATGCAGTCCGGGCTCCTGGTTTGCATGCAGTCCGGGCTCCTGGTTTGCGTTCAGTCCGGGCTCCTGGTTTGCATGCAGTCTGGGCTCCTGGATTGCTTGCAGTCCGGGCTCCTGGTTTGCATGCAGTCCGGGCTCCTGGTTTGCATGCAGTCCGGGTTCCTGGATTGCTTGCAGTCCGGGCTCCTGGTTTGCATGCAGTCCGGGCTCCTGGTTTGCATGCAGTCCGGGTTCCTGGATTGCTTGCAGTCCGGGCTCCTGGTTTGCACTCAGTCCGGGCTCCTGGTTTGCATGCAGTCCGGGCTCCTGGATTGCTTGCAGTCCGGGCTCCTGGTTTGCATGCAGTCCGGGCTCCTGGTTTGCGTTCAGTCCGGGCTGGGGAAAATGAGTATGGTAAAACCGGTCATTCATAGATTTTAAATTTTTTTGAGGCACTTCATGATCATTTTGAGGCGCATTTTTTTAGGGCTTCAATATTACACCATATCACAGACACTGATAACACGTAGGGCCATGCATCTCAGATTAAACATTGTTAAACGATGTCTTAAAGGAATCCGGTAACTTTGTCTCAGATTCTGAAACAAAATCCTGGATTTAGCTCATGCTGCAATGATAATTATAAACTGTTAGGTCAGTCAGGAACCCCATGACTTTTACAAGGCGATCGCCTGTCTGAATATCAAGAGATTTATGATTGGAAATCGAAACCAAATTGTGCGTTTTCCTAACGGTTTTCATAACACTACAGTCTATTGGGGAAAACGAGTATGGTAAAACCAGTCACTCAAAGATTTCTACTTTGTTGAGGCACTTCTTGGTCACATTGTAGCGATTTTTTTTTAGGGCTTCAATATTACACCATATCACAGACACTGATAACACGTAGGGCTGTGCATCTCAGATTTAGCATTGTTAAATGATGCCTTTAAGACGGTGTTTGGGGAGTTCTTATACTTTATTTGAATATGACCATGATATGATTCCTATTTCGTTAACCCAAAGAAAAATATGTAACTTATCACCAGGGCCCTGTTGCACAAAACTTACCATTGATGGTAACTTTGCCATCAATGGTTACTACCATGGAAATGTTGATTTTAGGGATTGGCTGTTGAGCCCTGCATGTTACCATGGTAGTTACCATTGATGGCAAAGTTACCATAAATGGTAAGTTTTATGCAACGGGGCCCAGGTCTTACCAATATTTTTTTATATGATATTAGAGTGTGATGTACAAACCTGCACTTCTTCTGCTAGGTGAAATACCCATTCCACTGGTTAAAGGCATATCACATTTGCTTGCAGTTCAGGCAACAGGTTGGCTTGCAGTCTGGGCTCCTGGTTTGCATGCAGTCCGGGCTCCTGGTTTGCATGCAGTCCGGTTCCTGGATTGCTTGCAGTCCGGGCTCCTGGTTTGCACTCAGTCCGGGCTCCTGGTTTGCATGCAGTCCGGCTCCTGGATTGCTTGCAGTCTGGGCTCCTGGTTTGCATGCAGTCCGGGCTCCTGGTTTGCATGCAGTCCGGGCTCCTGGTTTGCGTTCAGTCCGGGCTCCTGGTTTGCATGCAGTCTGGGCTCCTGGATTGCTTGCAGTCCGGGCTCCTGGTTTGCATGCAGTCCGGGCTCCTGGTTTGCATGCAGTCCGGGTTCCTGGATTGCTTGCAGTCCGGGCTCCTGGTTTGCACTCAGTCCGGGTCCTGGTTTGCATGCAGTCCGGGCTCCTGGATTGCTTGCAGTCCGGGCTCCTGGTTTGCATGCAGTCCGGCTCCTGGATTGCTTGCAGTCTGGGCTCCTGGTTTGCATGCAGTCCGGGCTCCTGGTTTGCATGCAGTCCGGGCTCCTGGATTGCTTGCAGTCCGGGCTCCTGGTTTGCATCAGTCCGGGCTCCTGGTTTGCATGCAGTCCGGGCTCCTGGATTGCTTGCAGTCCGGGCTCCTGGTTTGCATGCAGTCCGGGCTCCTGGATTGCTTGCAGTCTGGGCTCCTGGTTTGCATGCAGTCCGGCTCCTGGTTTGCATGCAGTCCGGGCTCCTGGATTGCGTTCAGTCCGGGCTCCTGGTTTGCATGCAGTCTGGGCTCTGGATTGCTTGCAGTCCGGGCTCCTGGTTTGCATGCAGTCCGGCTCCTGGTTTGCATGCAGTCCGGGCTCTTGTTTTGCATTCAGTCCGGGATCCTGGTTTGCATGCAGTCCGGGCTCCTGGCTTGCTTGCAGTCCGGGCTCCTGGTTTGCATGCAGTCCGGGCTCCTGGTTTGCATGCAGTCCGGGTTCCTGGATTGCTTGCAGTCCGGGCTCCTGGTTTGCATGCAGTCCGGGCTCCTGGTTTGCATGCAGTCCGGGTTCCTGGATTGCTTGCAGTCCGGGCTCCTGGTTTGCACTCAGTCCGGCTCCTGGTTTGCATGCAGTCCGGCTCCTGGATTGCTTGCAGTCCGGGCTCCTGGTTTGCATGCAGTCCGGGCTCCTGGTTTGCGTTCAGTCGGGCTGGGGAAAATGAGTATGGTAAAACCGGTCATTCATAGATTTTAAATTTTTTGAGGCACTTCATGATCATTTTGAGGCGCATTTTTTTAGGGCTTCAATATTACACCATATCACAGACACTGATAACACGTAGGGCCATGCATCTCAGATTAAACATTGTTAAACGATGTCTTAAAGGAATCCGGTAACTTTGTCTCAGATTCTGAAACAAAATCCTGGATTTAGCTCATGCTGCAATGATAATTATAAACTTTTAGGTCAGTTAGGAAACCCATGACTTTTACAAGACGATCGCCTGTCTGAATATCAAGAGATTTATGATTGGAAATCGAAACCAAATTGTGCGTTTTCCTAACGGTTTTCATAACACTACAGTCTATTGGGGAAAACGAGTATGGTAAAACCAGTCACTCAAAGATTTTTACTTTGTTGAGGCACTTCTTGGTCATTTTGTAGCGCGATTTTTTTAGGGCTTCAATATTACACCATATCACAGACACTGATAACACGTAGGGCTGTGCATCTCAGATTTAGCATTGTTAAATGATGCCTTTAAGACGGTGTTTGGGGAGTTCTTATACTTTATTTGAATATGACCATGATATGATTCCTATTTCGTTAACCCAAAGAAAAATATGTAACTTATCACCAGGGCCCTGTTGCACAAAACTTACCATTGATGGTAACTTTGCCATCAATGGTTACTACCATGGAAATGTTGATTTTGCGGATTGGCTGTTGAGCCCTGCATGTTACCATGGTAGTTACCATTGATGGCAAAGTTACCATAAATGGTAAGTTTTTGCAACGGGCCCAGGTCTTACCATCATTTTTTTAGTCCTTAATCTTTAATAATAAATTAATTGGGCCTATAAAAGAGAAATAACCTGTCTTGCCTCTTTCAAATGATTCCATAAAACACAAATGTACCTCTTTCCTCAGTAATACATGGTAGTTTCTTAATTGTATCGCTCCTCAATAATCAATATTATGTTATATGATATTAGAGTGTGATGTACAAACCTGCACTTCTTCTGCTAGGTGAAATACCCATTCCACTGGTTAAAGGCATATCACATTTTCTTGCAGTTCAGGCAACAGGTTGGCTTGCAGTTGGGCTCCTGGTTTGCATGCAGTCCGGGCTCCTGGTTTGCATGCAGTCCGGGCTCCTGGATTGCTTGCAGTCCGGGCTCCTGGTTTGCATGCAGTCCGGGCTCCTGGATTGCTTGCAGTCTGGGCTCCTGGTTTGCATGCAGTCCGGGCTCCTGGTTTGCATGCAGTCCGGGCTCCTGGTTTGCGTTCAGTCCGGGCTCCTGGTTTGCATGCAGTCTGGGCTCCTGGATTGCTTGCAGTCCGGGCTCCTGGTTTGCATGCAGTCCGGGCTCCTGGTTCGCATGCAGTCCGGGCTCCTGGTTTGCATGCAGTCCGGGCTCTTGGTTTGCGTTCAGTCCGGGATCCTGGTTTGCATGCAGTCCGGGCTCCTGGATTGCTTGCAGTCTGGGCTCCTGGTTTGCATGCAGTCCGGGCTCCTGGATTGCTTGCAGTCTGGGCTCCTGGTTTGCATGCAGTCCGGGCTCCTGGATTGCTTGCAGTCCGGGCTCCTGGATTGCTTGCAGTCCGGGCTCCTGGTTTGCATGCAGTCCGGGCTCCTGGTTTGCCTGCAGTCCAGGCTCCTGGTTTGCATGCAGTCCGGGCTCCTGGATTGCTTGCAGTCCGGCTCCTGGTTCCCATGCAGTCCGGGCTCCTGGTTCCCATGCAGTCCGGGCTCCTGGTTTGCATGCAGTCCGGGCTCCTGGTTTGCGTTCAGTCCAGGCTGGGGAAAATGAGTATGGTAAAACCGGTCATTCAAAGATTTTTAATTTTTTGAGGCACTTCATGATCATTTTGAAGCGCATTTTTTTAGGGCTTCAATATTACACCATATCACAGACACTGATAACACGTAGGGCCATGCATCTCAGATTAAACATTGTTAAACAATGTCTTAAAGGAATCTGGTAACTTTGTCTCAGATTCTGAAACAAAATCCTGGATTTAGCTCATGCTGCAATGATAATTATAAACTTTTAGGTCAGTCAGGAACCCCATGACTTTTACAAGACGATCGCCTGTCTGAATATCAAGAGATTTATGATTGGAAATCGAAACCAAATTTTGCGTTTTCCTAACGGTTTTCATAACACTACAGTCTATTGGGGAAAACGAGTATGGTAAAACCAGTCACTCAAAGATTTTTACTTTGTTGAGGCACTTCTTGGTCATTTTGTAGCGATTTTTTTTTAGGGCTTCAATATTACACCATATCACAGACACTGATAACACGTAGGGCTGTGCATCTCAGATTTAGCATTGTTAAATGATGCCTTTAAGACGGTGTTTGGGGAGTTCTTATACTTTATTTGAATATGACCATGATATGATTCCTATTTCGTTAACCCAAAGAAAAATATGTAACTTATCACCAGGGCCCTGTTGCACAAAACTTACCATTGATGGTAACTTTGCCATCAATGGTTACTACCATGGAAATGTTGATTTTGCGGATTGGCTGTTGAGCCCTGTTACCATGGTAGTTACCATTGATGGCAAAGTTACCATAAATGGTAAGTTTTTGCAACGGGCCCAGGTCTTACCATCATTTTTTTAGTCCTTAATCTTTAATAATAAATTAATTGGGCCTAAAAAAGAGAAATAACCTGTCTTGCCTCTTTCAAATGATTCCATAAAACACAAATGTACCTCTTTCCTCAGTAATACATGGTAGTTTCTTAATTGTATCGTTCCTCAATAATCAATATTATGTTATATGATATTAGAGTGTGATGTACAAACCTGCACTTCTTCTGCTAGGTGAAATATCCATTCCACTGGTTAAAGGCATATCACATTTGCTTGCAGTTCAGGCAACAGGTTGGCTTGCAGTCTGGGCTCCTGGTTTGCATGCAGTCCGGGCTCCTGGTTTGCATTCAGTCCGGCTCCTGGATTGCTTGCAGTCCGGGCTCCTGGTTTGCATGCAGTCCGGGCTCCTGGTTTGCATGCAGTCCGGGCTCCTGGATTGCTTGCAGTCCGGGCTCCTGGTTTGCATGCAGTCCGGGCTCCTGGTTTGCATGCAGTCCGGGCTCCTGGTTTGCGTTCAGTCCGGGCTCCTGGTTTGCATGCAGTCCGGGCTCCTGGTTTGCATGCAGTCCGGGCTCCTGGATTGCCTGCAGTCCGGGCTCCTGGATCGCGGGCAGTCCGGGCTCCTGGTTTGCATGCAGTCCGGGCTCCTGGTTTGCGTTCAGTCCGGCTGGGGAAAATGAGTATGGTAAAACCGGTCATTCAAAGATTTTTAATTTTTGAGGCACTTCATGATCATTTTGAAGCGCATTTTTTAGGGCTTCAATATTACACCATATCACAGACACTGATAACACGTAGGGCCATGCATCTCAGATTAAACATTGTTAAATGATGTCTTAAAGGAATCCGGTAACTTTGTCTAAGATTCTGAAACAAAATCCTGGATTTAGCTCATGCTGCAATGATAATTATAAACTTTTAGGTCAGTCAGGAACCCCATGACTTTTACAAGACGATCACCTGTCTGAATATCAAGAGATTTATGATTGGAAATCGAAACCAAATTGTGCGTTTTCCTAACGGTTTTCATAACACTACAGTCTATTGGGGAAAACGAGTATGGTAAAACCAGTCACTCAAAGATTTTTACTTTGTTGAGGCACTTCTTGGTCATTTTGTAGCGTTTTTTTTTTAGGGCTTCAATATTACACCATATTACAGACACTGATAACACGTAGGGCTGTGCATCTCAGATTTAGCATTGTTAAATGATGCCTTTAAGACGGTGTTTGGGGAGTTCTTATACTTTATTTGAATATGACCATGATATGATTCCTATTTCGTTAACCCAAAGAAAAATATGTAACTTATCACCAGGGCCCTGTTGCACAAAACTTACCATTGATGGTAACTTTGCCATCAATGGTTACTACCATGGAAATGTTGATTTTGCGGATTGGCTGTTGAGCCCTGTTACCATGGTAGTTACCATTGATGGCAAAGTTACCATAAATGGTAAGTTTTATGCAATTGGGCCCAGGTCTTACCAATATTATTTTATATGATATTAGAGTGTGATGTACAAACCTGCACTTCTTCTGCTAGGTGAAATACCCATTCCACTGGTTAAAGGCATATCACATTTGCTTGCAGTTCAGGCAACAGGTTGGCTTGCAGTCTGGGCTCCTGGTTTGCATGCAGTCCGGGCTCCTGGTTTGCATTCAGTCCGGGCTCCTGCCGGGCTCCTGGTTTGCATGCAGTCCGGCTCCTGGATTGCTTGCAGTCCGGTTCCTGGTTTGCATGCAGTCCGGGCTCCTGGTTTGCATGCAGTCCGGGCTCCTGGTTTGCGTTCAGTCCGGGCTCCTGGTTTGCATGCAGTCCGGGCTCCTGGTTTGCATGCAGTCCGGGCTCCTGGATTGCCTGCAGTCCGGCTCCTGGATCGCGGGCAGTCCGGGCTCCTGGTTTGCATGCAGTCCGGGCTCCTGGTTTGCGTTCAGTCCGGGCTGGGGAAAATGAGTATGGTAAAACCGGTCATTCAAAGATTTTTAATTTTTGAGGCACTTCATGATCATTTTGAAGCGCATTTTTTTAGGGCTTCAATATTACACCATATCACGGACACTGATAACACGTAGGGCCATGCATCTCAGATTAAACATTGTTAAATGATGTCTAAAAGGAATCCGGTAACTTTGTTTAAGATTCTGAAACAAAATCCTGGATTTAGCTCATGCTTCAATGATAATTATAAACTTTTAGGTCAGTCAGGAACCCCATGACTTTTGCAAGACGATCACCTGTCTGAATATCAAGAGATTTATGATTGGAAATCGAAACCAAATTGTGCGTTTTCCTAACGGTTTTCATAACACTACAGTCTATTGGGGAAAACGAGTATGGTAAAACCAGTCACTCAAAGATTTTTACTTTGTTGAGGCACTTCTTGGTCATTTTGTAGCGCGATTTTTTTAGGGCTTCAATATTACACCATATCACAGACACTGATAACACGTAGGGCTGTGCATCTCAGATTTAGCATTGTTAAATGATGCCTTTAAGACGGTGTTTGGGGAGTTCTTATACTTTATTTGAATATGACCATGATATGATTCCTATTTCGTTAACCCAAAGAAAAATATGTAACTTATCACCAGGGCCCTGTTGCACAAAACTTACCATTGATGGTAACTTTGCCATCAATGGTTACTACCATGGAAATGTTGATTTTGCGGATTGGCTGTTGAGCCCTGTTACCATGGTAGTTACCATTGATGGCAAAGTTACCATAAATGGTAAGTTTTTTGCAACGGGGCCCAGGTCTTACCATCATTTTTTTTTAGTCCTTAATCTTTAATAATAAATTAATTGGGCCTATAAAAGAGAAATAACCTGTCTTGCCTCTTTCAAATGATTCCATAAAACACAAATGTACCTCTTTCCTCAGTAATACATGGTAGTTTCTTAATTGTATCGCTCCTCAATAATCAATATTATGTTATATGATATTAGAGTGTGATGTACAAACCTGCACTTCTTCTGCTAGGTGAAATACCCATTCCACTGGTTAAAGGCATATCACATTTTCTTGCAGTTCAGGCAACAGGTTGGCTTGCAGTTGGGCTCCTGGTTTGCATGCAGTCCGGGCTCCTGGTTTGCATGCAGTCCGGGCTCCTGGTTTGCATGCAGTCCGGGCTCCTGGATTGCTTGCAGTCCGGCTCCTGGTTTGCATGCAGTCCGGGCTCCTGGATTGCTTGCAGTCTGGGCTCCTGGTTTGCATGCAGTCCGGGCTCCTGGTTTGCATGCAGTCCGGGCTCCTGGTTTGCGTTCAGTCCGGCTCCTGGTTTGCATGCAGTCTGGGCTCCTGGATTGCTTGCAGTCCGGCTCCTGGTTTGCATGCAGTCCGGCTCCTGGTTCGCATGCAGTCCGGGCTCCTGGTTTGCATGCAGTCCAGGCTCTTGGTTTGCGTTCAGTCCGGGATCCTGGTTTGCATGCAGTCCGGGCTCCTGGATTGCTTGCAGTCTGGGCTCCTGGTTTGCATGCAGTCCGGGCTCCTGGATTGCTTGCAGTCCGGCTCCAGGATTGCTTGCAGTCCGGGCTCCTGGTTTGCATGCAGTCCGGGCTCCTGGTTTGCCTGCAGTCCAGGCTCCTGGTTTGCATGCAGTCCGGGCTCCTGGATTGCTTGCAGTCCGGGCTCCTGGTTCCCATGCAGTCCGGGCTCCTGGTTCCCATGCAGTCCGGGCTCCTGGTTTGCATGCAGTCCGGGCTCCTGGTTTGCGCTCAGTCCGGGCTGGGGAAATGAGTATGGTAAAACCGGTCATTCAAAGATTTTTAATTTTTTGAGGCACTTCATGATCATTTTGAAGCGCATTTTTTTAGGGCTTCAATATTACACCATATCACAGACACTGATAACACGTAGGGCCATGCATCTCAGATTAAACATTGTTAAACAATGTCTTAAAGGAATCTGGTAACTTTGTCTCAGATTCTGAAACAAAATCCTGGATTTAGCTCATGCTGCAATGATAATTATAAACTTTTAGGTCAGTCAGGAACCCCATGACTTTTACAAGACGATCGCCTGTCTGAATATCAAGAGATTTATGATTGGAAATCGAAACCAAATTTTGCGTTTTCCTAACGGTTTTCATAACACTACAGTCTATTGGGGAAAACGAGTATGGTAAAACCAGTCACTCAAAGATTTTTACTTTGTTGAGGCACTTCTTGGTCATTTTGTAGCGATTTTTTTTTAGGGCTTCAATATTACACCATATCACAGACACTGATAACACGTAGGGCTGTGCATCTCAGATTTAGCATTGTTAAATGATGCCTTTAAGACGGTGTTTGGGGAGTTCTTATACTTTATTTGAATATGACCATGATATGATTCCTATTTCGTTAACCCAAAGAAAAATATGTAACTTATCACCAGGGCCCTGTTGCACAAAACTTACCATTGATGGTAACTTTGCCATCAATGGTTACTACCATGGAAATGTTGATTTTGCGGATTGGCTGTTGAGCCCTGTTACCATGGTAGTTACCATTGATGGCAAAGTTACCATAAATGGTAAGTTTTATGCAATTGGGCCCAGGTCTTACCAATATTATTTTATATGATATTAGAGTGTGATGTACAAACCTGCACTTCTTCTGCTAGGTGAAATACCCATTCCACTGGTTAAAGGCATATCACATTTGCTTGCAGTTCAGGCAACAGGTTGGCTTGCAGTCTGGGCTCCTGGTTTGCATGCAGTCCGGCTCCTGGTTTGCATTCAGTCCGGGCTCCTGCCGGGCTCCTGGTTTGCATGCAGTCCGGGCTCCTGGATTGCTTGCAGTCCGGGTTCCTGGTTTGCATGCAGTCCGGCTCCTGGTTTGCATGCAGTCCGGGCTCCTGGTTTGCGCTCAGTCCGGCTCCTGGTTTGCATGCAGTCCGGCTCCTGGTTTGCATGCAGTCCGGGCTCCTGGATTGCCTGCAGTCCGGCTCCTGGATCGCGGGCAGTCCGGCTCCTGGTTTGCATGCAGTCCGGGCTCCTGGTTTGCGCTCAGTCCGGGCTGGGGAAAATGAGTATGGTAAAACCGGTCATTCAAAGATTTTTAATTTTTGAGGCACTTCATGATCATTTTGAAGCGCATTTTTTAGGGCTTCAATATTACACCATATCACAGACACTGATAACACGTAGGGCCATGCATCTCAGATTAAACATTGTTAAATGATGTCTAAAAGGAATCCGTAACTTTGTTTAAGATTCTGAAACAAAATCCTGGATTTAGCTCATGCTTCAATGATAATTATAAACTTTTAGGTCAGTCAGGAACCCCATGACTTTTACAAGACGATCACCTGTCTGAATATCAAGAGATTTATGATTGGAAATCGAAACCAAATTGTGCGTTTTCCTAACGGTTTTCATAACACTACAGTCTATTGGGGAAAACGAGTATGGTAAAACCAGTCACTCAAAGATTTTTACTTTGTTGAGGCACTTCTTGGTCATTTTGTAGCGTTTTTTTTTTAGGGCTTCAATATTACACCATATTACAGACACTGATAACACGTAGGGCTGTGCATCTCAGATTTAGCATTGTTAAATGATGCCTTTAAGACGGTGTTTGGGGGAGTTCTTATACTTTATTTGAATATGACCATGATATGATTCCTATTTCGTTAACCCAAAGAAAAATATGTAACTTATCACCAGGGCCCTGTTGCACAAAACTTACCATTGATGGTAACTTTGCCATCAATGGTTACTACCATGGAAATGTTGATTTTGCGGATTGGCTGTTGAGCCCTGTTACCATGGTAGTTACCATTGATGGCAAAGTTACCATAAATGGTAAGTTTTTTGCAACAGGGCCCAGGTCTTACCATCATTTTTTTTAGTCCTTAATCTTTAATAAATTAATTGGGCCTATAAAAAGAGAAATAACCTGTCTTCCTCTTTCAAATGATTCCATCAAACAAAAATGTACCTCTTTCCTCAGTAATACATGGTAGTTTCTTAATTTTATCGCTCCTCAATAATCAATATTATTTTATATGATATTAGAGTGTGATGTAGAAACCTGCACTTCTTCTGCTAGGTGAAATACCCATTCCACTGGTTAAAGGCATATCACATTTGCTTGCAGTTCAGGCAACAGGTTGGCTTGCAGTCTGGGCTCCTGGTTTGCATGCAGTCCGGCTCCTGGTTTGCATGCAGTCCGGGTTCCTGGATTGCTTGCAGTCCGGGCTCCTGGTTTGCACTCAGTCCGGCTCCTGGTTTGCATGCAGTCCGGGCTCCTGGATTGCTTGCAGTCCGGCTCCTGGTTTGCATGCAGTCCGGGCTCCTGGTTTGCGCTCAGTCCGGGCTGGGGAAAATGAGTATGGTAAAACCGGTCATTCATAGATTTTAAATTTTTTGAGGCACTTCATGATCATTTTGAGGCGCATTTTTTTAGGGCTTCAATATTACACCATATCACAGACACTGATAACACGTAGGGCCATGCATCTCAGATTAAACATTGTTAAACGATGTCTTAAAGGAATCCGGTAACTTTGTCTCAGATTCTGAAACAAAATCCTGGATTTAGCTCATGCTGCAATGATAATTATAAACTGTTAGGTCAGTCAGGAACCCCATGACTTTTACAAGACGATCGCCTGTCTGAATATCAAGAGATTTATGATTGGAAATCGAAACCAAATTGTGCGTTTTCCTAACGGTTTTCATAACACTACAGTCTATTGGGGAAAACGAGTATGGTAAAACCAGTCACTCAAAGATTTTTACTTTGTTGAGGCACTTCTTGGTCACATTGTAGCGATTTTTTTTTAGGGCTTCAATATTACACCATATCACAGACACTGATAACACGTAGGGCTGTGCATCTCAGATTTAGCATTGTTAAATGATGCCTTTAAGACGGTGTTTGGGGAGTTCTTATACTTTATTTGAATATGACCATGATATGATTCCTATTTCGTTAACCCAAAGAAAAATATGTAACTTATCACCAGGGCCCTGTTGCACAAAACTTACCATTGATGGTAACTTTGCCATCAATGGTTACTACCATGGAAATGTTGATTTTGCGGATTGGCTGTTGAGCCCTGCATGTTACCATGGTAGTTACCATTGATGGCAAAGTTACCATAAATGGTAAGTTTTATGCAACGGGCCCAGGTCTTACCAATATTATTTTATATGATATTAGAGTGTGATGTACAAACCTGCACTTCTTCTGCTAGGTGAAATACCCATTCCACTGGTTAAAGGCATATCACATTTGCTTGCAGTTCAGGCAACAGGTTGGCTTGCAGTCTGGGCTCCTGGTTTGCATGCAGTCCGAGCTCCTGGTTTGCATGCAGTCCGGGTTCCTGGATTGCTTGCAGTCCGGGCTCCTGGTTTGCACTCAGTCCGGGCTCCTGGTTTGCATGCAGTCCGGGCTCCTGGATTGCTTGCAGTCTGGGCTCCTGGTTTGCATGCAGTCCGGGCTCCTGGTTTGCATGCAGTCCGGGCTCCTGGTTTGCGCTCAGTCCAGGCTCCTGGTTTGCATGCAGTCTGGGCTCCTGGATTGCTTGCAGTCCGGCTCCTGGTTTGCATGCAGTCCGGGCTCCTGGTTTGCATGCAGTCCGGGTTCCTGGATTGCTTGCAGTCCGGGCTCCTGGTTTGCACTCAGTCCGGGCTCCTGGTTTGCATGCAGTCCGGGCTCCTGGATTGCTTGCAGTCCGGGCTCCTGGTTTGCATGCAGTCCGGCTCCTGGATTGCTTGCAGTCGGGGCTCCTGGTTTGCATGCAGTCCGGGCTCCTGGTTTGCATGCAGTCCGGGCTCCTGGTTTGCGTTCAGTCCGGGCTCCTGGTTTGCATGCAGTCTGGGCTCCTGGATTGCTTGCAGTCCGGGCTCCTGGTTTGCATGCAGTCCGGGCTCCTGGTTCGCATGCAGTCCGGGCTCCTGTTTAGCATGCAGTCCGGGCTCTTGGTTTGCATTCAGTCCGGGCTCCTGGTTTGCATGCAGTCCGGCTCCTGGATTGCTTGCAGTCCGGGCTCCTGGTTTGCATGCAGTCCGGGCTCCTGGTTTGCATGCAGTCCGGGCTCCTGGATTGCTTGCAGTCCGGGCTCCTGGTTTGCATGCAGTCCGGGCTCCTGGTTTGCATGCAGTCCGGGCTCCTGGTTTGCATTCAGTCCGGGCTCCTGGTTTGCATGCAGTCCGGCTCCTGGTTTGCTTGCAGTCCGGGCTCCTGGTTTGCATGCAGTCCGGGCTCCTGGTTTGCATGCAGTCCGGCTCCTGGTTTGCATGCAGTCCGGGCTCCTGGTTTGCATGCAGTCCGGGTTCCTGGATTGCTTGCAGTCCGGCTCCTGGTTTGCACTCAGTCCGGGCTCCTGGTTTGCATGCAGTCCGGCTCCTGGATTGCTTGCAGTCCGGCTCCTGGTTTGCATGCAGTCCGGCTCCTGGTTTGCGCTCAGTCCGGGCTGGGGAAAATGAGTATGGTAAAACCGGTCATTCATAGATTTTAAATTTTTTTGAGGCACTTCATGATCATTTTGAGGCGCATTTTTTTAGGGCTTCAATATTACACCATATCACAGACACTGATAACACGTAGGGCCATGCATCTCAGATTAAACATTGTTAAACGATGTCTTAAAGGAATCCGTAACTTTGTCTCAGATTCTGAAACAAAATCCTGGATTTAGCTCATGCTGCAATGATAATTATAAACTGTTAGGTCAGTCAGGAACCCCATGACTTTTACAAGACGATCGCCTGTCTGAATATCAAGAGATTTATGATTGGAAATCGAAACCAAATTGTGCGTTTTCCTAACGGTTTTCATAACACTACAGTCTATTGGGGAAAACGAGTATGGTAAAACCAGTCACTCAAAGATTTTTACTTTGTTGAGGCACTTCTTGGTCACATTGTAGCGATTTTTTTTTAGGGCTTCAATATTACACCATATCACAGACACTGATAACACGTAGGGCTGTGCATCTCAGATTTAGCATTGTTAAATGATGCCTTTAAGACGGTGTTTGGGGAGTTCTTATACTTTATTTGAATATGACCATGATATGATTCCTATTTCGTTAACCCAAAGAAAAATATGTAACTTATCACCAGGGCCCTGTTGCACAAAACTTACCATTGATGGTAACTTTGCCATCAATGGTTACTACCATGGAAATGTTGATTTTGCGGATTGGCTGTTGAGCCCTGCATGTTACCATGGTAGTTACCATTGATGGCAAAGTTACCATAAATGGTAAGTTTTATGCAACGGGCCCAGGTCTTACCAATATTATTTTATATGATATTAGAGTGTGATGTACAAACCTGCACTTCTTCTGCTAGGTGAAATACCCATTCCACTGGTTAAAGGCATATCACATTTGCTTGCAGTTCAGGCAACAGGTTGGCTTGCAGTCTGGGCTCCTGGTTTGCATGCAGTCCGGCTCCTGGTTTGCATGCAGTCCGGGCTCCTGGTTTGCACTCAGTCCGGGCTCCTGGTTTGCATGCAGTCCGGCTCCTGGATTGCTTGCAGTCTGGGCTCCTGGTTTGCATGCAGTCCGGCTCCTGGTTTGCATGCAGTCCGGGCTCCTGGTTTGCGCTCAGTCCGGCTCCTGGTTTGCATGCAGTCTGGGCTCCTGGATTGCTTTCAGTCCGGGCTCCTGGTTTGCATGCAGTCCGGGCTCCTGGTTTGCATGCAGTCCGGGTTCCTGGATTGCTTGCAGTCCGGCTCCTGGTTTGCAATCAGTCCGGGCTCCTGGTTTGCATGCAGTCCGGGCTCCTGGATTGCTTGCAGTCCGGCTCCTGGTTTGCATGCAGTCCGGCTCCTGGATTGCTTGCAGTCTGGGCTCCTGGTTTGCATGCAGTCCGGGCTCCTGGTTTGCATGCAGTCCGGCTCCTGGTTTGCGCTCAGTCCGGCTCCTGGTTTGCATGCAGTCTGGGCTCCTGTATTGCTTGCAGTCCGGGCTCCTGGTTTGCATGCAGTCGGGCTCCTGGTTCGCATGCAGTCCGGGCTCCTGGTTCGCATGCAGTCCGGGCTCTTGGTTTGAGTTCAGTCCGGGATCCTGGTTTGCATGCAGTCCGGCTCCTTGCTTGCTTGCAGTCCGGCTCCTGGTTTGCATTCAGTCTGGGCTCCTGGTTTGCATGCAGTCCGGGTTCCTGGATTGCTTGCAGTCCGGGCTCCTGGTTTGCATGCAGTCCGGGCTCCTGGTTTGCATGCAGTCCGGGTTCCTGGATTGCTTGCAGTCCGGCTCCTGGTTTGCACTCAGTCCGGGCTCCTGGTTTGCATGCAGTCCGGGTTCCTGGATTGCTTGCAGTCCGGCTCCTGGTTTGCACTCAGTCCGGCTCCTGGTTTGCATGCAGTCCGGCTCCTGGATTGCTTGCAGTCCGGGCTCCTGGTTTGCATGCAGTCCGGCTCCTGGTTTGCGCTCAGTCCGGCTGGGAAAATGAGTATGGTAAAACCGGTCATTCATAGATTTTAAATTTTTTGAGGCACTTCATGATCATTTTGAGGCGCATTTTTTAGGGCTTCAATATTACACCATATCACAGACACTGATAACACGTAGGGCCATGCATCTCAGATTAAACATTGTTAAACGATGTCTTAAAGGAATCCGTAACTTTGTCTCAGATTCTGAAACAAAATCCTGGATTTAGCTCATGCTGCAATGATAATTATAAACTGTTAGGTCAGTCAGGAACCCCATGACTTTTACAAGACGATCGCCTGTCTGAATATCAAGAGATTTATGATTGGAAATCGAAACCAAATTGTGCGTTTTCCTAACGGTTTTCATAACACTACAGTCTATTGGGGAAAACGAGTATGGTAAAACCAGTCACTCAAAGATTTCTACTTTGTTGAGGCACTTCTTGGTCACATTGTAGCGCGATTTTTTTTTTTAGGGCTTCAATATTACACCATATCACAGACACTGATAACACGTAGGGCTGTGCATCTCAGATTTAGCATTGTTAAATGATGCCTTTAAGACGGTGTTTGGGGGAGTTCTTATACTTTATTTGAATATGACCATGATATGATTCCTATTTCGTTAACCCAAAGAAAAATATGTAACTTATCACCAGGGCCCTGTTGCACAAAACTTACCATTGATGGTAACTTTGCCATCAATGGTTACTACCATGGAAATGTTGATTTTAGGGATTGGCTGTTGAGCCCTGCATGTTACCATGGTAGTTACCATTGATGGCAAAGTTACCATAAATGGTAAGTTTTATGCAACGGGGCCCAGGTCTTACCAATATTTTTTATATGATATTAGAGTGTGATGTACAAACCTGCACTTCTCCTGCTAGGTGGAATACCCATTCCACTGGTTAAAGGCATATCACATTTGCTTGCAGTTCAGGCAACAGGTTGGCTTGCAGCCTGGGCTCCTGGTTTGCATGCAGTCCGGCTCCTGGTTTGCATGCAGTCCGGGTTCCTGGATTGCTTGCAGTCCGGGCTCCTGGTTTGCACTCAGTCCGGGCTCCTGGTTTGCATGCAGTCCGGCTCCTGGATTGCTTGCAGTCTGGGCTCCTGGTTTGCATGCAGTCCGGCTCCTGGTTTGCATGCAGTCCGGCTCCTGGTTTGCGCTCAGTCCGGGCTCCTGGTTTGCATGCAGTCTGGGCTCCTGGATTGCTTGCAGTCCGGGCTCCTGGTTTGCATGCAGTCCGGGCTCCTGGTTTGCATGCAGTCCGGGTTCCTGGATTGCTTGCAGTCCGGCTCCTGGTTTGCACTCAGTCCGGGTTCCTGGTTTGCATGCAGTCCGGGCTCTGGATTGCTTGCAGTCCGGGCTCCTGGTTTGCATGCAGTCCGGCTCCTGGATTGCTTGCAGTCTGGGCTCCTGGTTTGCATGCAGTCCGGGCTCCTGGTTTGCATGCAGTCCGGCTCCTGGTTTGCGCTCAGTCCGGCTCCTGGTTTGCATGCAGTCTGGGCTCCTGGATTGCTTGCAGTCCGGGCTCCTGGTTTGCATGCAGTCCGGGCTCCTGGTTCGCATGCAGTCCGGGCTCTTGTTTTGCATTCAGTCCGGGATCCTGGTTTGCATGCAGTCCGGCTCTTGCTTGCTTGCAGTCCGGGCTCCTGGTTTGCATGCAGTCCGGGCTCCTGGTTTGCATGCAGTCCGGGTTCCTGGATTGCTTGCAGTCCGGGCTCCTGGTTTGCATGCAGTCCGGGCTCCTGGTTTGCATGCAGTCCGGGTTCCTGGATTGCTTGCAGTCCGGCTCCTGGTTTGCACTCAGTCCGGGCTCCTGGTTTGCATGCAGTCCGGCTCCTGGATTGCTTGCAGTCCGGGCTCCTGGTTTGCATGCAGTCCGGGCTCCTGGTTTGCGCTCAGTCCGGGCTGGGGAAAATGAGTATGGTAAAACCGGTCATTCATAGATTTTAAATTTTTTTGAGGCACTTCATGATCATTTTGAGGCGCATTTTTTTAGGGCTTCAATATTACACCATATCACAGACACTGATAACACGTAGGGCCATGCATCTCAGATTAAACATTGTTAAACGATGTCTTAAAGGAATCCGTAACTTTGTCTCAGATTCTGAAACAAAATCCTGGATTTAGCTCATGCTGCAATGATAATTATAAACTGTTAGGTCAGTCAGGAACCCCATGACTTTTACAAGACGATCGCCTGTCTGAATATCAAGAGATTTATGATTGGAAATCGAAACCAAATTGTGCGTTTTCCTAACGGTTTTCATAACACTACAGTCTATTGGGGAAAACGAGTATGGTAAAACCAGTCACTCAAAGATTTTTACTTTGTTGAGGCACTTCTTGGTCACATTGTAGCGATTTTTTTTTAGGGCTTCAATATTACACCATATCACAGACACTGATAACACGTAGGGCTGTGCATCTCAGATTTAGCATTGTTAAATGATGCCTTTAAGACGGTGTTTGGGGAGTTCTTATACTTTATTTGAATATGACCATGATATGATTCCTATTTCGTTAACCCAAAGAAAAATATGTAACTTATCACCAGGGCCCTGTTGCACAAAACTTACCATTGATGGTAACTTTGCCATCAATGGTTACTACCATGGAAATGTTGATTTTAGGGATTGGCTGTTGAGCCCTGCATGTTACCATGGTAGTTACCATTGATGGCAAAGTTACCATAAATGGTAAGTTTTATGCAACGGGGCCCAGGTCTTACCAATATTTTTTTATATGATATTAGAGTGTGATGTACAAACCTGCACTTCTCTGCTAGGTGAAATACCCATTCCACTGGTTAAAGGCATATCACATTTGCTTGCAGTTCAGGCAACAGGTTGGCTTGCAGCCTGGGCTCCTGGTTTGCATGCAGTCCGGCTCCTGGTTTGCATGCAGTCCGGGTTCCTGGATTGCTTGCAGTCCGGGCTCCTGGTTTGCACTCAGTCCGGCTCCTGGTTTGCATGCAGTCCGGCTCCTGGATTGCTTGCAGTCTGGGCTCCTGGTTTGCATGCAGTCCGGGCTCCTGGTTTGCTTGCAGTCCGGGCTCCTGGTTTGCATGCAGTCTGGGCTCCTGGATTGCTTGCAGTCCGGGCTCCTGGTTTGCATGCAGTCCGGGCTCCTGGTTTGCATGCAGTCCGGGTTCCTGGATTGCTTGCAGTCCGGGCTCCTGGTTTGCACTCAGTCCGGGCTCCTGGTTTGCATGCAGTCCGGGCTCCTGGATTGCTTGCAGTCCGGGCTCCTGGTTTGCATGCAGTCCGGCTCCTGGATTGCTTGCAGTCTGGGCTCCTGGTTTGCATGCAGTCCGGCTCCTGGTTTGCATGCAGTCCGGGCTCCTGGTTTGCGTTCAGTCCGGGCTCCTGGTTTGCATGCAGTCTGGGCTCCTGGATTGCTTGCAGTCCGGCTCCTGGTTTGCATGCAGTCCGGGCTCCTGGTTTGCATGCAGTCCGGGCTCTGGTTTGCATTCAGTCCGGGATCCTGGTTTGCATGCAGTCCGGGCTCCTGCTTGCTTGCAGTCCGGGCTCCTGGTTTGCATGCAGTCCGGGCTCCTGGTTTGCATGCAGTCCGGGTTCCTGGATTGCTTGCAGTCCGGGCTCCTGGTTTGCATGCAGTCCGGGCTCCTGGTTTGCATGCAGTCCGGGTTCCTGGATTGCTTGCAGTCCGGCTCCTGGTTTGCACTCAGTCCGGGCTCCTGGTTTGCATGCAGTCCGGCTCCTGGATTGCTTGCAGTCCGGGCTCCTGGTTTGCATGCAGTCCGGGCTCCTGGTTTGCGCTCAGTCCGGGCTGGGGAAAATGAGTATGGTAAAACCGGTCATTCATAGATTTTAAATTTTTTTGAGGCACTTCATGATCATTTTGAGGCGCATTTTTTTAGGGCTTCAATATTACACCATATCACAGACACTGATAACACGTAGGGCCATGCATCTCAGATTAAACATTGTTAAACGATGTCTTAAAGGAATCCGGTAACTTTGTCTCAGATTCTGAAACAAAATCCTGGATTTAGCTCATGCTGCAATGATAATTATAAACTGTTAGGTCAGTCAGGAACCCCATGACTTTTACAAGACGATCGCCTGTCTGAATATCAAGAGATTTATGATTGGAAATCGAAACCAAATTGTGCGTTTTCCTAACGGTTTTCATAACACTACAGTCTATTGGGGAAAACGAGTATGGTAAAACCAGTCACTCAAAGATTTTTACTTTGTTGAGGCACTTCTTGGTCACATTGTAGCGATTTTTTTTTAGGGCTTCAATATTACACCATATCACAGACACTGATAACACGTAGGGCTGTGCATCTCAGATTTAGCATTGTTAAATGATGCCTTTAAGACGGTGTTTGGGGAGTTCTTATACTTTATTTGAATATGACCATGATATGATTCCTATTTCGTTAACCCAAAGAAAAATATGTAACTTATCACCAGGGCCCTGTTGCACAAAACTTACCATTGATGGTAACTTTGCCATCAATGGTTACTACCATGGAAATGTTGATTTTGCGGATTGGCTGTTGAGCCCTGTTACCATGGTAGTTACCATTGATGGCAAAGTTACCATAAATGGTAAGTTTTTTGCAACGGGGCCCAGGTCTTACCATCATTTTTTTAGTCCTTAATCTTTAATAATAAATTAATTGGGCCTAAAAAAGAGAAATAACCTGTCTTGCCTCTTTCAAATGATTCCATAAAACACAAATGTACCTCTTTCCTCAGTAATACATGGTAGTTTCTTAATTGTATCGTTCCTCAATAATCAATATTATGTTATATGATATTAGAGTGTGATGTACAAACCTGCACTTCTTCTGCTAGGTGAAATATCCATTCCACTGGTTAAAGGCATATCACATTTGCTTGCAGTTCAGGCAACAGGTTGGCTTGCAGTCTGGGCTCCTGGTTTGCATGCAGTCCGGGCTCCTGGTTTGCATTCAGTCCGGCTCCTGGATTGCTTGCAGTCCGGGCTCCTGGTTTGCATGCAGTCCGGGCTCCTGGTTTGCATGCAGTCCGGGCTCCTGGATTGCTTGCAGTCCGGGCTCCTGGTTTGCATGCAGTCCGGGCTCCTGGTTTGCATGCAGTCCGGCTCCTGGTTTGCTCAGTCCGGCTCCTGGTTTGCATGCAGTCCGGGCTCCTGGTTTGCATGCAGTCCGGGCTCCTGGATTGCCTGCAGTCCGGCTCCTGGATCGCGGGCAGTCCGGGCTCCTGGTTTGCATGCAGTCCGGGCTCCTGGTTTGCGTTCAGTCCGGGCTGGGGAAAATGAGTATGGTAAAACCGGTCATTCAAAGATTTTTAATTTTTTGAGGCACTTCATGATCATTTTGAAGCGCATTTTTTTAGGGCTTCAATATTACACCATATCACAGACACTGATAACACGTAGGGCCATGCATCTCAGATTAAACATTGTTAAATGATGTCTTAAAGGAATCCGGTAACTTTGTCTAAGATTCTGAAACAAAATCCTGGATTTAGCTCATGCTGCAAGGATAATTATAAACTTTTAGGTCAGTCAGGAACCCCATGACTTTTACAAGACGATCACCTGTCTGAATATCAAGAGATTTATGATTGGAAATCGAAACCAAATTGTGCGTTTTCCTAACGGTTTTCATAACACTACAGTCTATTGGGGAAAACGAGTATGGTAAAACCAGTCACTCAAAGATTTTTACTTTGTTGAGGCACTTCTTGGTCATTTTGTAGCGCGATTTTTTTTTAGGGCTTCAATATTACACCATATTACAGACACTGATAACACGTAGGGCTGTGCATCTCAGATTTAGCATTGTTAAATGATGCCTTTAAGACGGTGTTTGGGGAGTTCTTATACTTTATTTGAATATGACCATGATATGATTCCTATTTCGTTAACCCAAAGAAAAATATGTAACTTATCACCAGGGCCCTGTTGCACAAAACTTACCATTGATGGTAACTTTGCCATCAATGGTTACTACCATGGAAATGTTGATTTTGCGGATTGGCTGTTGAGCCCTGTTACCATGGTAGTTACCATTGATGGCAAAGTTACCATAAATGGTAAGTTTTATGCAATTGGGCCCAGGTCTTACCAATATTATTTTATATGATATTAGAGTGTGATGTACAAACCTGCACTTCTTCTGCTAGGTGAAATACCCATTCCACTGGTTAAAGGCATATCACATTTGCTTGCAGTTCAGGCAACAGGTTGGCTTGCAGTCTGGGCTCCTGGTTTGCATGCAGTCCGGGCTCCTGGTTTGCATTCAGTCCGGCTCCTGCCGGGCTCCTGGTTTGCATGCAGTCCGGGCTCCTGGATTGCTTGCAGTCCGGGTTCCTGGTTTGCATGCAGTCCGGGCTCCTGGTTTGCATGCAGTCCGGGCTCCTGGTTTGCGCTCAGTCCGGGCTCCTGGTTTGCATGCAGTCCGGGCTCCTGGTTTGCATGCAGTCCGGCTCCTGGATTGCCTGCAGTCCGGCTCCTGGATCGCGGGCAGTCCGGGCTCCTGGTTTGCATGCAGTCCGGGCTCCTGGTTTGCGTTCAGTCCGGCTGGGGAAAATGAGTATGGTAAAACCGGTCATTCAAAGATTTTTAATTTTTGAGGCACTTCATGATCATTTTGAAGCGCATTTTTTTAGGGCTTCAATATTACACCATATCACGGACACTGATAACACGTAGGGCCATGCATCTCAGATTAAACATTGTTAAATGATGTCTAAAAGGAATCCGGTAACTTTGTTTAAGATTCTGAAACAAAATCCTGGATTTAGCTCATGCTTCAATGATAATTATAAACTTTTAGGTCAGTCAGGAACCCCATGACTTTTGCAAGACGATCACCTGTCTGAATATCAAGAGATTTATGATTGGAAATCGAAACCAAATTGTGCGTTTTCCTAACGGTTTTCATAACACTACAGTCTATTGGGGAAAACGAGTATGGTAAAACCAGTCACTCAAAGATTTTTACTTTGTTGAGGCACTTCTTGGTCATTTTGTAGCGATTTTTTTTTAGGGCTTCAATATTACACCATATTACAGACACTGATAACACGTAGGGCTGTGCATCTCAGATTTAGCATTGTTAAATGATGCCTTTAAGACGGTGTTTGGGGAGTTCTTATACTTTATTTGAATATGACCATGATATGATTCCTATTTCGTTAACCCAAAGAAAAATATGTAACTTATCACCAGGGCCCTGTTGCACAAAACTTACCATTGATGGTAACTTTGCCATCAATGGTTACTACCATGGAAATGTTGATTTTGCGGATTGGCTGTTGAGCCCTGTTACCATGGTAGTTACCATTGATGGCAAAGTTACCATAAATGGTAAGTTTTTGCAACGGGGCCCAGGTCTTACCATCATTTTTTTAGTCCTTAATCTTTAATAATAAATTAATTGGGCCTATAAAAAGAGAAATAACCTGTCTTGCCTCTTTCAAATGATTCCATAAAACACAAATGTACCTCTTTCCTCAGTAATACATGGTAGTTTCTTAATTGTATCGCTCCTCAATAATCAATATTATGTTATATGATATTAGAGTGTGATGTACAAACCTGCACTTCTTCTGCTAGGTGAAATACCCATTCCACTGGTTAAAGGCATATCACATTTTCTTGCAGTTCAGGCAACAGGTTGGCTTGCAGTTGGGCTCCTGGTTTGCATGCAGTCCGGGCTCCTGGTTTGCATGCAGTCCGGCTCCTGGATTGCTTGCAGTCCGGGCTCCTAGTTTGCATGCAGTCCGGCTCCTGGATTGCTTGCAGTCTGGGCTCCTGGTTTGCATGCAGTCCGGGCTCCTGGTTTGCATGCAGTCCGGGCTCCTGGTTTGCGTCAGTCCGGCTCCTGGTTTGCATGCAGTCTGGGCTCCTGGATTGCTTGCAGTCCGGCTCCTGGTTTGCATGCAGTCCGGGCTCCTGGTTCGCATGCAGTCCGGGCTCCTGGTTTGCATGCAGTCCAGGCTCTTGGTTTGCGTTCAGTCCGGGATCCTGGTTTGCATGCAGTCCGGGCTCCTGGATTGCTTGCAGTCTGGGCTCCTGGTTTGCATGCAGTCCGGGCTCCTGGATTGCTTGCAGTCCGGGCTCCAGGATTGCTTGCAGTCCGGGCTCCTGGTTTGCATGCAGTCCGGGCTCCTGGTTTGCCTGCAGTCCAGGCTCCTGGTTTGCATGCAGTCCGGGCTCCTGGATTGCTTGCAGTCCGGGCTCCTGGTTCCCATGCAGTCCGGGCTCCTGGTTCCCATGCAGTCCGGCTCCTGGTTTGCATGCAGTCCGGCTCCTGGTTTGCGTTCAGTCCGGGCTGGGGAAAATGAGTATGGTAAAACCGGTCATTCAAAGATTTTTAATTTTTTGAGGCACTTCATGATCATTTTGAAGCGCATTTTTTTAGGGCTTCAATATTACACCATATCACAGACACTGATAACACGTAGGGCCATGCATCTCAGATTAAACATTGTTAAACAATGTCTTAAAGGAATCTGGTAACTTTGTCTCAGATTCTGAAACAAAATCCTGGATTTAGCTCATGCTGCAATGATAATTATAAACTTTTAGGTCAGTCAGGAACCCCATGACTTTTACAAGACGATCGCTTGTCTGAATATCAAGAGATTTATGATTCGAAATCGAAACCAAATTTTGCGTTTTCCTAACGGTTTTCATAACACTACAGTCTATTGGGGAAAACGAGTATGGTAAAACCAGTCACTCAAAGATTTTTACTTTGTTGAGGCACTTCTTGGTCATTTTGTAGCGATTTTTTTTTAGGGCTTCAATATTACACCATATTACAGACACTGATAACACGTAGGGCTGTGCATCTCAGATTTAGCATTGTTAAATGATGCCTTTAAGACGGTGTTTGGGGAGTTCTTATACTTTATTTGAATATGACCATGATATGATTCCTATTTCGTTAACCCAAAGAAAAATATGTAACTTATCACCAGGGCCCTGTTGCACAAAACTTACCATTGATGGTAACTTTGCCATCAATGGTTACTACCATGGAAATGTTGATTTTGCGGATTGGCTGTTGAGCCCTGTTACCATGGTAGTTACCATTGATGGCAAAGTTACCATAAATGGTAAGTTTTATGCAATTGGGCCCAGGTCTTACCAATATTATTTTATATGATATTAGAGTGTGATGTACAAACCTGCACTTCTTCTGCTAGGTGAAATACCCATTCCACTGGTTAAAGGCATATCACATTTGCTTGCAGTTCAGGCAACAGGTTGGCTTGCAGTCTGGGCTCCTGGTTTGCATGCAGTCCGGCTCCTGGTTTGCATTCAGTCCGGGCTCCTGCCGGGCTCCTGGTTTGCATGCAGTCCGGCTCCTGGATTGCTTGCAGTCCGGGCTCCTGGTTTGCATGCAGTCCGGGCTCCTGGTTTGCATGCAGTCCGGGCTCCTGGTTTGCGCTCAGTCCGGCTCCTGGTTTGCATGCAGTCCGGCTCCTGGTTTGCATGCAGTCCGGGCTCCTGGATTGCCTGCAGTCCGGCTCCTGGATCGCGGGCAGTCCGGGCTCCTGGTTTGCATGCAGTCCGGCTCCTGGTTTGCGTTCAGTCCGGCTGGGGAAAATGAGTATGGTAAAACCGGTCATTCAAAGATTTTTAATTTTTGAGGCACTTCATGATCATTTTGAAGCGCATTTTTTAGGGCTTCAATATTACACCATATCACAGACACTGATAACACGTAGGGCCATGCATCTCAGATTAAACATTGTTAAATGATGTCTAAAAGGAATCCGTAACTTTGTTTAAGATTCTGAAACAAAATCCTGGATTTAGCTCATGCTTCAAGGATAATTATAAACTTTTAGGTCAGTCAGGAACCCCATGACTTTTACAAGACGATCACCTGTCTGAATATCAAGAGATTTATGATTGGAAATCGAAACCAAATTGTGCGTTTTCCTAACGGTTTTCATAACACTACAGTCTATTGGGGAAAACGAGTATGGTAAAACCAGTCACTCAAAGATTTTTACTTTGTTGAGGCACTTCTTGGTCATTTTGTAGCGATTTTTTTAGGGCTTCAATATTACACCATATTACAGACACTGATAACACGTAGGGCTGTGCATCTCAGATTTAGCATTGTTAAATGATGCCTTTAAGCCGGTGTTTGGGGGAGTTCTTATACTTTATTTGAATATGACCATGATATGATTCCTATTTCGTTAACCCAAAGAAAAATATGTAACTTATCACCAGGGCCCTGTTGCACAAAACTTACCATTGATGGTAACTTTGCCATCAATGGTTACTACCATGGAAATGTTGATTTTGCGGATTGGCTGTTGAGCCCTGTGTTACCATGGTAGTTACCATTGATGGCAAAGTTACCATAAATGGTAAGTTTTTGCAACGGGCCCAGGTCTTACCATCATTTTTTTAGTCCTTAATCTTTAATAATAAATTAATTGGGCCTATAAAAGAGAAATAACCTGTCTTGCCTCTTTCAAATGATTCCATAAAACACAAATGTACCTCTTTCCTCAGTAATACATGGTAGTTTCTTAATTGTATCGCTCCTCAATAATCAATATTATGTTATATGATATTAGAGTGTGATGTACAAACCTGCACTTCTTCTGCTAGGTGAAATACCCATTCCACTGGTTAAAGGCATATCACATTTTCTTGCAGTTCAGGCAACAGGTTGGCTTGCAGTTGGGCTCCTGGTTTGCATGCAGTCCGGGCTCCTGGTTTGCATGCAGTCCGGCTCCTGGATTGCTTGCAGTCCGGGCTCCTAGTTTGCATGCAGTCCGGGCTCCTGGATTGCTTGCAGTCTGGGCTCCTGGTTTGCATGCAGTCCGGGCTCCTGGTTTGCATGCAGTCCGGGCTCCTGGTTTGCGTTCAGTCCGGGCTCCTGGTTTGCATGCAGTCTGGGCTCCTGGATTGCTTGCAGTCCGGGCTCCTGGTTTGCATGCAGTCCGGCTCCTGGTTTGCATGCAGTCCGGGCTCCTGGTTTGCATGCAGTCCGGGCTCCTGGTTTGCGCTCAGTCCGGGCTCCTGGTTTGCATGCAGTCCGGGCTCCTGGTTTGCATGCAGTCCGGGCTCCTGGATTGCCTGCAGTCCGGCTCCTGGATCGCGGGCAGTCCGGGCTCCTGGTTTGCATGCAGTCCGGGCTCCTGGTTTGCGTTCAGTCCGGGCTGGGGAAAATGAGTATGGTAAAACCGGTCATTCAAAGATTTTTAATTTTTTGAGGCACTTCATGATCATTTTGAAGCGCATTTTTTTAGGGCTTCAATATTACACCATATCACAGACACTGATAACACGTAGGGCCATGCATCTCAGATTAAACATTGTTAAATGATGTCTAAAAGGAATCCGTAACTTTGTTTAAGATTCTGAAACAAAATCCTGGATTTAGCTCATGCTTCAATGATAATTATAAACTTTTAGGTCAGTCAGGAACCCCATGACTTTTACAAGACGATCACCTGTCTGAATATCAAGAGATTTATGATTGGAAATCGAAACCAAATTGTGCGTTTTCCTAACGGTTTTCATAACACTACAGTCTATTGGGGAAAACGAGTATGGTAAAACCAGTCACTCAAAGATTTTTACTTTGTTGAGGCACTTCTTGGTCATTTTGTAGCGCGATTTTTTTAGGGCTTCAATATTACACCATATCACAGACACTGATAACACGTAGGGCTGTGCATCTCAGATTTAGCATTGTTAAATGATGCCTTTAAGACGGTGTTTGGGGAGTTCTTATACTTTATTTGAATATGACCATGATATGATTCCTATTTCGTTAACCCAAAGAAAAATATGTAACTTATCACCAGGGCCCTGTTGCACAAAACTTACCATTGATGGTAACTTTGCCATCAATGGTTACTACCATGGAAATGTTGATTTTGCGGATTGGCTGTTGAGCCCTGCATGTTACCATGGTAGTTACCATTGATGGCAAAGTTACCATAAATGGTAAGTTTTTTGCAACGGGGCCCAGGTCTTACCATCATTTTTTTTTAGTCCTTAATCTTTAATAATAAATTAATTGGGCCTATAAAAAGAGAAATAACCTGTCTTGCCTCTTTCAAATGATTCCATAAAACACAAATGTACCTCTTTCCTCAGTAATACATGGTAGTTTCTTAATTGTATCGCTCCTCAATAATCAATATTATGTTATATGATATTAGAGTGTGATGTACAAACCTGCACTTCTTCTGCTAGGTGAAATACCCATTCCACTGGTTAAAGGCATATCACATTTTCTTGCAGTTCAGGCAACAGGTTGGCTTGCAGTTGGGCTCCTGGTTTGCATGCAGTCCGGGCTCCTGGTTTGCATGCAGTCCGGGCTCCTGGATTGCTTGCAGTCCGGGCTCCTAGTTTGCATGCAGTCCGGGCTCCTGGATTGCTTGCAGTCTGGGCTCCTGGTTTGCATGCAGTCCGGGCTCCTGGTTTGCATGCAGTCCGGGCTCCTGGTTTGCGTTCAGTCCGGCTCCTGGTTTGCATGCAGTCTGGGCTCCTGGATTGCTTGCAGTCCGGCTCCTGGTTTGCATGCAGTCCGGGCTCCTGGTTCGCATGCAGTCCGGGCTCCTGGTTTGCATGCAGTCCAGGCTCTTGGTTTGCGCTCAGTCCGGGATCCTGGTTTGCATGCAGTCCGGGCTCCTGGATTGCTTGCAGTCTGGGCTCCTGGTTTGCATGCAGTCCGGCTCCTGGATTGCTTGCAGTCTGGGCTCCTGGTTTGCATGCAGTCCGGGCTCCTGGATTGCTTGCAGTCCGGGCTCCAGGATTGCTTGCAGTCCGGGCTCCTGGTTTGCATGCAGTCCGGGCTCCTGGTTTGCCTGCAGTCCAGGCTCCTGGTTTGCATGCAGTCCGGGCTCCTGGATTGCTTGCAGTCCGGGCTCCTGGTTCCCATGCAGTCCGGGCTCCTGGTTCCCATGCAGTCCGGGCTCCTGGTTTGCATGCAGTCCGGGCTCCTGGTTTGCGTTCAGTCGGGCTGGGGAAAATGAGTATGGTAAAACCGGTCATTCAAAGATTTTTAATTTTTTGAGGCACGTTCATGATCATTTTGAAGCGCATTTTTTTAGGGCTTCAATATTACACCATATCACAGACACTGATAACACGTAGGGCCATGCATCTCAGATTAAACATTGTTAAACAATGTCTTAAAGGAATCTGGTAACTTTGTCTCAGATTCTGAAACAAAATCCTGGATTTAGCTCATGCTGCAATGATAATTATAAACTTTTAGGTCAGTCAGGAACCCCATGACTTTTACAAGACGATCGCTTGTCTGAATATCAAGAGATTTATGATTCGAAATCGAAACCAAATTTTGCGTTTTCCTAACGGTTTTCATAACACTACAGTCTATTGGGGAAAACGAGTATGGTAAAACCAGTCACTCAAAGATTTTTACTTTGTTGAGGCACTTCTTGGTCATTTTGTAGCGCGATTTTTTTTTAGGGCTTCAATATTACACCATATCACAGACACTGATAACACGTAGGGCTGTGCATCTCAGATTTAGCATTGTTAAATGATGCCTTTAAGACGGTGTTTGGGGGAGTTCTTATACTTTATTTGAATATGACCATGATATGATTCCTATTTCGTTAACCCAAAGAAAAATATGTAACTTATCACCAGGGCCCTGTTGCACAAAACTTACCATTGATGGTAACTTTGCCATCAATGGTTACTACCATGGAAATGTTGATTTTGCGGATTGGCTGTTGAGCCCTGTTACCATGGTAGTTACCATTGATGGCAAAGTTACCATAAATGGTAAGTTTTTGCAACGGGCCCAGGTCTTACCATCATTTTTTTAGTCCTTAATCTTTAATAATAAATTAATTGGGCCTATAAAAGAGAAATAACCTGTCTTGCCTCTTTCAAATGATTCCATAAAACACAAATGTACCTCTTTCCTCAGTAATACATGGTAGTTTCTTAATTGTATCGCTCCTCAATAATCAATATTATGTTATATGATATTAGAGTGTGATGTACAAACCTGCACTTCTTCTGCTAGGTGAAATACCCATTCCACTGGTTAAAGGCATATCACATTTGCTTGCAGTTCAGGCAACAGGTTGGCTTGCAGTCTGGGCTCCTGGTTTGCATGCAGTCCGGGCTCCTGGTTTGCATTCAGTCCGGGCTCCTGGATTGCTTGCAGTCCGGGCTCCTAGTTTGCATGCAGTCCGGCTCCTGGTTTGCATGCAGTCCGGGCTCCTGGATTGCTTGCAGTCCGGGCTCCTGGTTTGCATGCAGTCCGGGCTCCTGGTTTGCATGCAGTCCGGCTCCTGGTTTGCGTTCAGTCCGGCTCCTGGTTTGCATGCAGTCCGGGCTCCTGGTTTGCATGCAGTCCGGGCTCCTGGATTGCCTGCAGTCCGGCTCCTGGATCGCGGCAGTCCGGGCTCCTGGTTTGCATGCAGTCCGGGCTCCTGGTTTGCGTTCATGCAGTCCGGGCTGGGGAAAATGAGTATGGTAAAACCGGTCATTCAAAGATTTTTAATTTTTTGAGGCACTTCATGATCATTTTGAAGCGCATTTTTTTAGGGCTTCAATATTACACCATATCACAGACACTGATAACACGTAGGGCCATGCATCTCAGATTAAACATTGTTAAATGATGTCTAAAAGGAATCCGGTAACTTTGTCTCAGATTCTGAAACAAAATCCTGGATTTAGCTCATGCTTCAATGATAATTATAAACTTTTAGGTCAGTCAGGAACCCCATGACTTTTACAAGACGATCACCTGTCTGAATATCAAGAGATTTATGATTGGAAATCGAAACCAAATTGTGCGTTTTCCTAACGGTTTTCATAACACTACAGTCTATTGGGGAAAACGAGTATGGTAAAACCAGTCACTCAAAGATTTTTACTTTGTTGAGGCACTTCTTGGTCATTTTGTAGCGATTTTTTTTTAGGGCTTCAATATTACACCATATTACAGACACTGATAACACGTAGGGCTGTGCATCTCAGATTTAGCATTGTTAAATGATGCCTTTAAGACGGTGTTTGGGGAGTTCTTATACTTTATTTGAATATGACCATGATATGATTCCTATTTCGTTAACCCAAAGAAAAATATGTAACTTATCACCAGGGCCCTGTTGCACAAAACTTACCATTGATGGTAACTTTGCCATCAATGGTTACTACCATGGAAATGTTGATTTTGCGGATTGGCTGTTGAGCCCTGTTACCATGGTAGTTACCATTGATGGCAAAGTTACCATAAATGGTAAGTTTTATGCAATTGGGCCCAGGTCTTACCAATATTATTTTATATGATATTAGAGTGTGATGTACAAACCTGCACTTCTTCTGCTAGGTGAAATACCCATTCCACTGGTTAAAGGCATATCACATTTGCTTGCAGTTCAGGCAACAGGTTGGCTTGCAGTCTGGGCTCCTGGTTTGCATGCAGTCCGGGCTCCTGGTTTGCATTCAGTCCGGGCTCCTGCCGGGCTCCTGGTTTGCATGCAGTCCGGGCTCCTGGATTGCTTGCAGTCCGGGTTCCTGGTTTGCATGCAGTCCGGGCTCCTGGTTTGCATGCAGTCCGGGCTCCTGGTTTGCGTCAGTCCGGCTCCTGGTTTGCATGCAGTCCGGGCTCCTGGTTTGCATGCAGTCCGGGCTCCTGGATTGCCTGCAGTCCGGGCTCCTGGATCGCGGGCAGTCCGGGCTCCTGGTTTGCATGCAGTCCGGGCTCCTGGTTTGCGGTCAGTCCGGGCTGGGGAAAATGAGTATGGTAAAACCGGTCATTCAAAGATTTTTAATTTTTGAGGCACTTCATGATCATTTTGAAGCGCATTTTTTTAGGGCTTCAATATTACACCATATCACGGACACTGATAACACGTAGGGCCATGCATCTCAGATTAAACATTGTTAAATGATGTCTAAAAGGAATCCGTAACTTTGTTTAAGATTCTGAAACAAAATCCTGGATTTAGCTCATGCTTCAATGATAATTATAAACTTTTAGGTCAGTCAGGAACCCCATGACTTTTGCAAGACGATCACCTGTCTGAATATCAAGAGATTTATGATTGGAAATCGAAACCAAATTGTGCGTTTTCCTAACGGTTTTCATAACACTACAGTCTATTGGGGAAAACGAGTATGGTAAAACCAGTCACTCAAAGATTTTTACTTTGTTGAGGCACTTCTTGGTCATTTTGTAGCGATTTTTTTAGGGCTTCAATATTACACCATATCACAGACACTGATAACACGTAGGGCTGTGCATCTCAGATTTAGCATTGTTAAATGATGCCTTTAAGACGGTGTTTGGGGAGTTCTTATACTTTATTTGAATATGACCATGATATGATTCCTATTTCGTTAACCCAAAGAAAAATATGTAACTTATCACCAGGGCCCTGTTGCACAAAACTTACCATTGATGGTAACTTTGCCATCAATGGTTACTACCATGGAAATGTTGATTTTGCGGATTGGCTGTTGAGCCCTGTTACCATGGTAGTTACCATTGATGGCAAAGTTACCATAAATGGTAAGTTTTTGCAACGGGCCCAGGTCTTACCATCATTTTTTTAGTCCTTAATCTTTAATAATAAATTAATTGGGCCTATAAAAGAGAAATAACCTGTCTTGCCTCTTTCAAATGATTCCATAAAACACAAATGTACCTCTTTCCTCAGTAATACATGGTAGTTTCTTAATTGTATCGCTCCTCAATAATCAATATTATGTTATATGATATTAGAGTGTGATGTACAAACCTGCACTTCTTCTGCTAGGTGAAATACCCATTCCACTGGTTAAAGGCATATCACATTTTCTTGCAGTTCAGGCAACAGGTTGGCTTGCAGTTGGGCTCCTGGTTTGCATGCAGTCCGGGCTCCTGGTTTGCATGCAGTCCGGGCTCCTGGTTTGCATGCAGTCCGGGCTCCTGGATTGCTTGCAGTCCGGGCTCCTGGTTTGCATGCAGTCCGGGCTCCTGGATTGCTTGCAGTCTGGGCTCCTGGTTTGCATGCAGTCCGGGCTCCTGGTTTGCATGCAGTCCGGGCTCCTGGTTTGCGTTCAGTCCGGGCTCCTGGTTTGCATGCAGTCTGGGCTCCTGGATTGCTTGCAGTCCGGGCTCCTGGTTTGCATGCAGTCCGGGCTCCTGGTTCGCATGCAGTCCGGGCTCCTGGTTTGCATGCAGTCCAGGCTCTTGGTTTGCGTTCAGTCCGGGATCCTGGTTTGCATGCAGTCCGGGCTCCTGGATTGCTTGCAGTCTGGGCTCCTGGTTTGCATGCAGTCCGGGCTCCTGGATTGCTTGCAGTCCGGCTCCAGGATTGCTTGCAGTCCGGCTCCTGGTTTGCATGCAGTCCGGGCTCCTGGTTTGCCTGCAGTCCAGGCTCCTGGTTTGCATGCAGTCCGGGCTCCTGGATTGCTTGCAGTCCGGGCTCCTGGTTCCCATGCAGTCCGGGCTCCTGGTTCCCATGCAGTCCGGGCTCCTGGTTTGCATGCAGTCCGGGCTCCTGGTTTGCGTTCAGTCGGGCTGGGGAAAATGAGTATGGTAAAACCGGTCATTCAAAGATTTTTAATTTTTTGAGGCACTTCATGATCATTTTGAAGCGCATTTTTTTAGGGCTTCAATATTACACCATATCACAGACACTGATAACACGTAGGGCCATGCATCTCAGATTAAACATTGTTAAACAATGTCTTAAAGGAATCTGGTAACTTTGTCTCAGATTCTGAAACAAAATCCTGGATTTAGCTCATGCTGCAATGATAATTATAAACTTTTAGGTCAGTCAGGAACCCCATGACTTTTACAAGACGATCGCTTGTCTGAATATCAAGAGATTTATGATTCGAAATCGAAACCAAATTTTGCGTTTTCCTAACGGTTTTCATAACACTACAGTCTATTGGGGAAAACGAGTATGGTAAAACCAGTCACTCAAAGATTTTTACTTTGTTGAGGCACTTCTTGGTCATTTTGTAGCGATTTTTTTTTAGGGCTTCAATATTACACCATATTACAGACACTGATAACACGTAGGGCTGTGCATCTCAGATTTAGCATTGTTAAATGATGCCTTTAAGACGGTGTTTGGGGAGTTCTTATACTTTATTTGAATATGACCATGATATGATTCCTATTTCGTTAACCCAAAGAAAAATATGTAACTTATCACCAGGGCCCTGTTGCACAAAACTTACCATTGATGGTAACTTTGCCATCAATGGTTACTACCATGGAAATGTTGATTTTGCGGATTGGCTGTTGAGCCCTGTTACCATGGTAGTTACCATTGATGGCAAAGTTACCATAAATGGTAAGTTTTATGCAATTGGGCCCAGGTCTTACCAATATTATTTTATATGATATTAGAGTGTGATGTACAAACCTGCACTTCTTCTGCTAGGTGAAATACCCATTCCACTGGTTAAAGGCATATCACATTTGCTTGCAGTTCAGGCAACAGGTTGGCTTGCAGTCTGGGCTCCTGGTTTGCATGCAGTCCGGGCTCCTGGTTTGCATTCAGTCCGGGCTCCTGCCGGGCTCCTGGTTTGCATGCAGTCCGGGCTCCTGGATTGCTTGCAGTCCGGGTCCTGGTTTGCATGCAGTCCGGGCTCCTGGTTTGCATGCAGTCCGGCTCCTGGTTTGCTTGCAGTCCGGGCTCCTGGTTTGCATGCAGTCCGGGCTCCTGGTTTGCATGCAGTCCGGGCTCCTGGATTGCCTGCAGTCCGGGCTCCTGGATCGCGGGCAGTCCGGGCTCCTGGTTTGCATGCAGTCCGGGCTCCTGGTTTGCGTTCAGTCCGGGCTGGGGAAAATGAGTATGGTAAAACCGGTCATTCAAAGATTTTTAATTTTTTGAGGCACTTCATGATCATTTTGAAGCGCATTTTTTTAGGGCTTCAATATTACACCATATCACGGACACTGATAACACGTAGGGCCATGCATCTCAGATTAAACATTGTTAAATGATGTCTAAAAGGAATCCGTAACTTTGTTTAAGATTCTGAAACAAAATCCTGGATTTAGCTCATGCTTCAATGATAATTATAAACTTTTAGGTCAGTCAGGAACCCCATGACTTTTGCAAGACGATCACCTGTCTGAATATCAAGAGATTTATGATTGGAAATCGAAACCAAATTGTGCGTTTTCCTAACGGTTTTCATAACACTACAGTCTATTGGGGAAAACGAGTATGGTAAAACCAGTCACTCAAAGATTTTTACTTTGTTGAGGCACTTCTTGGTCATTTTGTAGCGATTTTTTTTTTAGGGCTTCAATATTACACCATATTACAGACACTGATAACACGTAGGGCTGTGCATCTCAGATTTAGCATTGTTAAATGATGCCTTTAAGACGGTGTTTGGGGAGTTCTTATACTTTATTTGAATATGACCATGATATGATTCCTATTTCGTTAACCCAAAGAAAAATATGTAACTTATCACCAGGGCCCTGTTGCACAAAACTTACCATTGATGGTAACTTTGCCATCAATGGTTACTACCATGGAAATGTTGATTTTGCGGATTGGCTGTTGAGCCCTGTTACCATGGTAGTTACCATTGATGGCAAAGTTACCATAAATGGTAAGTTTTTGCAACGGGCCCAGGTCTTACCATCATTTTTTTAGTCCTTAATCTTTAATAATAAATTAATTGGGCCTATAAAAGAGAAATAACCTGTCTTGCCTCTTTCAAATGATTCCATAAAACACAAATGTACCTCTTTCCTCAGTAATACATGGTAGTTTCTTAATTGTATCGCTCCTCAATAATCAATATTATGTTATATGATATTAGAGTGTGATGTACAAACCTGCACTTCTTCTGCTAGGTGAAATACCCATTCCACTGGTTAAAGGCATATCACATTTTCTTGCAGTTCAGGCAACAGGTTGGCTTGCAGTTGGGCTCCTGGTTTGCATGCAGTCCGGGCTCCTGGTTTGCATGCAGTCCGGGCTCCTGGTTTGCATGCAGTCCGGCTCCTGGATTGCTTGCAGTCCGGCTCCTGGTTTGCATGCAGTCCGGCTCCTGGATTGCTTGCAGTCTGGGCTCCTGGTTTGCATGCAGTCCGGGCTCCTGGTTTGCATGCAGTCCGGGCTCCTGGTTTGCGCTCAGTCCGGCTCCTGGTTTGCATGCAGTCTGGGCTCCTGGATTGCTTGCAGTCCGGGCTCCTGGTTTGCATGCAGTCCGGGCTCCTGGTTCGCATGCAGTCCGGCTCCTGGTTTGCATGCAGTCCAGGCTCTTGGTTTGCGTTCAGTCCGGGATCCTGGTTTGCATGCAGTCCGGGCTCCTGGATTGCTTGCAGTCAGGGCTCCTGGTTTGCATGCAGTCCGGCTCCTGGATTGCTTGCAGTCCGGGCTCCAGGATTGCTTGCAGTCCGGGCTCCTGGTTTGCATGCAGTCCGGGCTCCTGGTTTGCCTGCAGTCCAGGCTCCTGGTTTGCATGCAGTCCGGCTCCTGGATTGCTTGCAGTCCGGGCTCCTGGTTCCCATGCAGTCCGGCTCCTGGTTCCCATGCAGTCCGGGCTCCTGGTTTGCATGCAGTCCGGGCTCCTGGTTTGCGCTCAGTCCGGCTGGGGAAAATGAGTATGGTAAAACCGGTCATTCAAAGATTTTTAATTTTTTGAGGCACTTCATGATCATTTTGAAGCGCATTTTTTTAGGGCTTCAATATTACACCATATCACAGACACTGATAACACGTAGGGCCATGCATCTCAGATTAAACATTGTTAAACAATGTCTTAAAGGAATCTGGTAACTTTGTCTCAGATTCTGAAACAAAATCCTGGATTTAGCTCATGCTGCAATGATAATTATAAACTTTTAGGTCAGTCAGGAACCCCATGACTTTTACAAGACGATCGCCTGTCTGAATATCAAGAGATTTATGATTGGAAATCGAAACCAAATTTTGCGTTTTCCTAACGGTTTTCATAACACTACAGTCTATTGGGGAAAACGAGTATGGTAAAACCAGTCACTCAAAGATTTTTACTTTGTTGAGGCACTTCTTGGTCATTTTGTAGCGATTTTTTTTTAGGGCTTCAATATTACACCATATCACAGACACTGATAACACGTAGGGCTGTGCATCTCAGATTTAGCATTGTTAAATGATGCCTTTAAGACGGTGTTTGGGGAGTTCTTATACTTTATTTGAATATGACCATGATATGATTCCTATTTCGTTAACCCAAAGAAAAATATGTAACTTATCACCAGGGCCCTGTTGCACAAAACTTACCATTGATGGTAACTTTGCCATCAATGGTTACTACCATGGAAATGTTGATTTTGCGGATTGGCTGTTGAGCCCTGTTACCATGGTAGTTACCATTGATGGCAAAGTTACCATAAATGGTAAGTTTTATGCAATTGGGCCCAGGTCTTACCAATATTATTTTATATGATATTAGAGTGTGATGTACAAACCTGCACTTCTTCTGCTAGGTGAAATACCCATTCCACTGGTTAAAGGCATATCACATTTGCTTGCAGTTCAGGCAACAGGTTGGCTTGCAGTCTGGGCTCCTGGTTTGCATGCAGTCCGGGCTCCTGGTTTGCATTCAGTCCGGGCTCCTGCCGGGCTCCTGGTTTGCATGCAGTCCGGGCTCCTGGATTGCTTGCAGTCCGGGCTCCTGGTTTGCATGCAGTCCGGGCTCCTGGTTTGCATGCAGTCCGGGCTCCTGGTTTGCGTTCAGTCCGGCTCCTGGTTTGCATGCAGTCCGGGCTCCTGGTTTGCATGCAGTCCGGGCTCCTGGATTGCCTGCAGTCCGGGCTCCTGGATCGCGGGCAGTCCGGGCTCCTGGTTTGCATGCAGTCCGGGCTCCTGGTTTGCGTTCAGCCGGGCTGGGGAAAATGAGTATGGTAAAACCGGTCATTCAAAGATTTTAATTTTTTGAGGCACTTCATGATCATTTTGAAGCGCATTTTTTTAGGGCTTCAATATTACACCATATCACGGACACTGATAACACGTAGGGCCATGCATCTCAGATTAAACATTGTTAAATGATGTCTAAAAGGAATCCGGTAACTTTGTTTAAGATTCTGAAACAAAATCCTGGATTTAGCTCATGCTTCAATGATAATTATAAACTTTTAGGTCAGTCAGGAACCCCATGACTTTTACAAGGCGATCACCTGTCTGAATATCAAGAGATTTATGATTGGAAATCGAAACCAAATTGTGCGTTTTCCTAACGGTTTTCATAACACTACAGTCTATTGGGGAAAACGAGTATGGTAAAACCAGTCACTCAAAGATTTTTACTTTGTTGAGGCACTTCTTGGTCATTTTGTAGCGCGATTTTTTTTTAGGGCTTCAATATTACACCATATTACAGACACTGATAACACGTAGGGCTGTGCATCTCAGATTTAGCATTGTTAAATGATGCCTTTAAGACGGTGTTTGGGGAGTTCTTATACTTTATTTGAATATGACCATGATATGATTCCTATTTCGTTAACCCAAAGAAAAATATGTAACTTATCACCAGGGCCCTGTTGCACAAAACTTACCATTGATGGTAACTTTGCCATCAATGGTTACTACCATGGAAATGTTGATTTTGCGGATTGGCTGTTGAGCCCTGCATGTTACCATGGTAGTTACCATTGATGGCAAAGTTACCATAAATGGTAAGTTTTTGCAACGGGCCCAGGTCTTACCATCATTTTTTTAGTCCTTAATCTTTAATAATAAATTAATTGGGCCTATAAAAGAGAAATAACCTGTCTTGCCTCTTTCAAATGATTCCATAAAACACAAATGTACCTCTTTCCTCAGTAATACATGGTAGTTTCTTAATTGTATCGCTCCTCAATAATCAATATTATGTTATATGATATTAGAGTGTGATGTACAAACCTGCACTTCTTCTGCTAGGTGAAATACCCATTCCACTGGTTAAAGGCATATCACATTTTCTTGCAGTTCAGGCAACAGGTTGGCTTGCAGTTGGGCTCCTGGTTTGCATGCAGTCCGGGCTCCTGGTTTGCATGCAGTCCGGGCTCCTGGATTGCTTGCAGTCCGGGCTCCTAGTTTGCATGCAGTCCGGGCTCCTGGATTGCTTGCAGTCTGGGCTCCTGGTTTGCATGCAGTCCGGGCTCCTGGTTTGCATGCAGTCCGGGCTCCTGGTTTGCGTTCAGTCCGGGCTCCTGGTTTGCATGCAGTCTGGGCTCCTGGATTGCTTGCAGTCCGGGCTCCTGGTTTGCATGCAGTCCGGCTCCTGGTTCGCATGCAGTCCGGGCTCCTGGTTTGCATGCAGTCCGGCTCCTGGTTTGCGTTCAGTCCGGGCTCCTGGTTTGCATGCAGTCCGGGCTCCTGGTTTGCATGCAGTCCGGGCTCCTGGATTGCCTGCAGTCCGGGCTCCTGGATCGCGGGCAGTCCGGGCTCCTGGTTTGCATGCAGTCCGGGCTCCTGGTTTGCGTTCAGTCGGGCTGGGGAAAATGAGTATGGTAAAACCGGTCATTCAAAGATTTTAATTTTTGAGGCACTTCATGATCATTTTGAAGCGCATTTTTAGGGCTTCAATATTACACCATATCACAGACACTGATAACACGTAGGGCCATGCATCTCAGATTAAACATTGTTAAATGATGTCTAAAAGGAATCCGGTAACTTTGTTTAAGATTCTGAAACAAAATCCTGGATTTAGCTCATGCTTCAATGATAATTATAAACTTTTAGGTCAGTCAGGAACCCCATGACTTTTACAAGACGATCACCTGTCTGAATATCAAGAGATTTATGATTGGAAATCGAAACCAAATTGTGCGTTTTCCTAACGGTTTTCATAACACTACAGTCTATTGGGGAAAACGAGTATGGTAAAACCAGTCACTCAAAGATTTTTACTTTGTTGAGGCACTTCTTGGTCATTTTGTAGCGCGATTTTTTTAGGGCTTCAATATTACACCATATCACAGACACTGATAACACGTAGGGCTGTGCATCTCAGATTTAGCATTGTTAAATGATGCCTTTAAGACGGTGTTTGGGGAGTTCTTATACTTTATTTGAATATGACCATGATATGATTCCTATTTCGTTAACCCAAAGAAAAATATGTAACTTATCACCAGGGCCCTGTTGCACAAAACTTACCATTGATGGTAACTTTGCCATCAATGGTTACTACCATGGAAATGTTGATTTTGCGGATTGGCTGTTGAGCCCTGCATGTTACCATGGTAGTTACCATTGATGGCAAAGTTACCATAAATGGTAAGTTTTTGCAACGGGCCCAGGTCTTACCATCATTTTTTTAGTCCTTAATCTTTAATAATAAATTAATTGGGCCTATAAAAGAGAAATAACCTGTCTTGCCTCTTTCAAATGATTCCATAAAACACAAATGTACCTCTTTCCTCAGTAATACATGGTAGTTTCTTAATTGTATCGCTCCTCAATAATCAATATTATGTTATATGATATTAGAGTGTGATGTACAAACCTGCACTTCTTCTGCTAGGTGAAATACCCATTCCACTGGTTAAAGGCATATCACATTTTCTTGCAGTTCAGGCAACAGGTTGGCTTGCAGTTGGGCTCCTGGTTTGCATGCAGTCCGGGCTCCTGGTTTGCATGCAGTCCGGGCTCCTGGATTGCTTGCAGTCCGGGCTCCTGGTTTGCATGCAGTCCGGCTCCTGGATTGCTTGCAGTCTGGGCTCCTGGTTTGCATGCAGTCCGGGCTCCTGGTTTGCATGCAGTCCGGGCTCCTGGTTTGCGTTCAGTCCGGCTCCTGGTTTGCATGCAGTCTGGGCTCCTGGATTGCTTGCAGTCCGGGCTCCTGGTTTGCATGCAGTCCGGCTCCTGGTTCGCATGCAGTCCGGGCTCCTGGTTTGCATGCAGTCCAGGCTCTTGGTTTGCGTTCAGTCCGGGATCCTGGTTTGCATGCAGTCCGGGCTCCTGGATTGCTTGCAGTCTGGGCTCCTGGTTTGCATGCAGTCCGGGCTCCTGGATTGCTTGCAGTCTGGGCTCCTGGTTTGCATGCAGTCCGGGCTCCTGGATTGCTTGCAGTCCGGGCTCCAGGATTGCTTGCAGTCCGGGCTCCTGGTTTGCATGCAGTCCGGGCTCCTGGTTTGCCTGCAGTCCAGGCTCCTGGTTTGCATGCAGTCCGGGCTCCTGGATTGCTTGCAGTCCGGGCTCCTGGTTCCCATGCAGTCCGGGCTCCTGGTTCCCATGCAGTCCGGGCTCCTGGTTTGCATGCAGTCCGGGCTCCTGGTTTGCGTTCAGTCGGGCTGGGGAAAATGAGTATGGTAAAACCGGTCATTCAAAGATTTTTAATTTTTTGAGGCACTTCATGATCATTTTGAAGCGCATTTTTAGGGCTTCAATATTACACCATATCACAGACACTGATAACACGTAGGGCCATGCATCTCAGATTAAACATTGTTAAACAATGTCTTAAAGGAATCTGGTAACTTTGTCTCAGATTCTGAAACAAAATCCTGGATTTAGCTCATGCTGCAATGATAATTATAAACTTTTAGGTCAGTCAGGAACCCCATGACTTTTACAAGGCGATCGCTGTCTGAATATCAAGAGATTTATGATTCGAAATCGAAACCAAATTTTGCGTTTTCCTAACGGTTTTCATAACACTACAGTCTATTGGGGAAAACGAGTATGGTAAAACCAGTCACTCAAAGATTTTTACTTTGTTGAGGCACTTCTTGGTCATTTTGTAGCGCGATTTTTTTTTAGGGCTTCAATATTACACCATATCACAGACACTGATAACACGTAGGGCTGTGCATCTCAGATTTAGCATTGTTAAATGATGCCTTTAAGACGGTGTTTGGGGGAGTTCTTATACTTTATTTGAATATGACCATGATATGATTCCTATTTCGTTAACCCAAAGAAAAATATGTAACTTATCACCAGGGCCCTGTTGCACAAAACTTACCATTGATGGTAACTTTGCCATCAATGGTTACTACCATGGAAATGTTGATTTTGCGGATTGGCTGTTGAGCCCTGTTACCATGGTAGTTACCATTGATGGCAAAGTTACCATAAATGGTAAGTTTTTGCAACGGGCCCAGGTCTTACCATCATTTTTTTAGTCCTTAATCTTTAATAATAAATTAATTGGGCCTATAAAAGAGAAATAACCTGTCTTGCCTCTTTCAAATGATTCCATAAAACACAAATGTACCTCTTTCCTCAGTAATACATGGTAGTTTCTTAATTGTATCGCTCCTCAATAATCAATATTATGTTATATGATATTAGAGTGTGATGTACAAACCTGCACTTCTTCTGCTAGGTGAAATACCCATTCCACTGGTTAAAGGCATATCACATTTGCTTGCAGTTCAGGCAACAGGTTGGCTTGCAGTCTGGGCTCCTGGTTTGCATGCAGTCCGGGCTCCTGGTTTGCATTCAGTCCGGGCTCCTGCCGGGCTCCTGGTTTGCATGCAGTCCGGGCTCCTGGATTGCTTGCAGTCCGGGCTCCTGGTTTGCATGCAGTCCGGGCTCCTGGTTTGCATGCAGTCCGGGCTCCTGGTTTGCGTTCAGTCCGGGCTCCTGGTTTGCATGCAGTCCGGGCTCCTGGTTTGCATGCAGTCCGGCTCCTGGATTGCCTGCAGTCCGGGCTCCTGGATCGCGGGCAGTCCGGGCTCCTGGTTTGCATGCAGTCCGGGCTCCTGGTTTGCGTTCAGTCCGGGCTGGGAAAATGAGTATGGTAAAACCGGTCATTCAAAGATTTTAATTTTTGAGGCACTTCATGATCATTTTGAAGCGCATTTTTAGGGCTTCAATATTACACCATATCACAGACACTGATAACACGTAGGGCCATGCATCTCAGATTAAACATTGTTAAATGATGTCTAAAAGGAATCCGGTAACTTTGTTTAAGATTCTGAAACAAAATCCTGGATTTAGCTCATGCTTCAATGATAATTATAAACTTTTAGGTCAGTCAGGAACCCCATGACTTTTACAAGACGATCACCTGTCTGAATATCAAGAGATTTATGATTGGAAATCGAAACCAAATTGTGCGTTTTCCTAACGGTTTTCATAACACTACAGTCTATTGGGGAAAACGAGTATGGTAAAACCAGTCACTCAAAGATTTTTACTTTGTTGAGGCACTTCTTGGTCATTTTGTAGCGATTTTTTTTTAGGGCTTCAATATTACACCATATTACAGACACTGATAACACGTAGGGCTGTGCATCTCAGATTTAGCATTGTTAAATGATGCCTTTAAGACGGTGTTGGGGGAGTTCTTATACTTTATTTGAATATGACCATGATATGATTCCTATTTCGTTAACCCAAAGAAAAATATGTAACTTATCACCAGGGCCCTGTTGCACAAAACTTACCATTGATGGTAACTTTGCCATCAATGGTTACTACCATGGAAATGTTGATTTTGCGGATTGGCTGTTGAGCCCATGTTACCATGGTAGTTACCATTGATGGCAAAGTTACCATAAATGGTAAGTTTTTGCAACGGGCCCAGGTCTTACCATCATTTTTTTAGTCCTTAATCTTTAATAATAAATTAATTGGGCCTATAAAAGAGAAATAACCTGTCTTGCCTCTTTCAAATGATTCCATAAAACACAAATGTACCTCTTTCCTCAGTAATACATGGTAGTTTCTTAATTGTATCGCTCCTCAATAATCAATATTATGTTATATGATATTAGAGTGTGATGTACAAACCTGCACTTCTTCTGCTAGGTGAAATACCCATTCCACTGGTTAAAGGCATATCACATTTTCTTGCAGTTCAGGCAACAGGTTGGCTTGCAGTTGGGCTCCTGGTTTGCATGCAGTCCGGGCTCCTGGTTTGCATGCAGTCCGGGCTCCTGGATTGCTTGCAGTCCGGGCTCCTGGTTTGCATGCAGTCCGGCTCCTGGATTGCTTGCAGTCTGGGCTCCTGGTTTGCATGCAGTCCGGGCTCCTGGTTTGCATGCAGTCCGGGCTCCTGGTTTGCGTTCAGTCCGGGCTCCTGGTTTGCATGCAGTCTGGGCTCCTGGATTGCTTGCAGTCCGGGCTCCTGGTTTGCATGCAGTCCGGGCTCCTGGTTTGCATGCAGTCCGGGCTCCTGGTTTGCATGCAGTCCGGGCTCCTGGTTTGCGTTCAGTCCGGCTCCTGGTTTGCATGCAGTCCGGGCTCCTGGTTTGCATGCAGTCCGGGCTCCTGGATTGCCTGCAGTCCGGCTCCTGGATCGCGGGCAGTCCGGGCTCCTGGTTTGCATGCAGTCCGGGCTCCTGGTTTGCGTTCAGTCCGGGCTGGGGAAAATGAGTATGGTAAAACCGGTCATTCAAAGATTTTTAATTTTTTGAGGCACTTCATGATCATTTTGAAGCGCATTTTTAGGGCTTCAATATTACACCATATCACAGACACTGATAACACGTAGGGCCATGCATCTCAGATTAAACATTGTTAAATGATGTCTAAAAGGAATCCGGTAACTTTGTTTAAGATTCTGAAACAAAATCCTGGATTTAGCTCATGCTTCAATGATAATTATAAACTTTTAGGTCAGTCAGGAACCCCATGACTTTTACAAGGCGATCACCTGTCTGAATATCAAGAGATTTATGATTGGAAATCGAAACCAAATTGTGCGTTTTCCTAACGGTTTTCATAACACTACAGTCTATTGGGAAAACGAGTATGGTAAAACCAGTCACTCAAAGATTTTTACTTTGTTGAGGCACTTCTTGGTCATTTTGTAGCGATTTTTTTTTAGGGCTTCAATATTACACCATATCACAGACACTGATAACACGTAGGGCTGTGCATCTCAGATTTAGCATTGTTAAATGATGCCTTTAAGACGGTGTTTGGGGAGTTCTTATACTTTATTTGAATATGACCATGATATGATTCCTATTTCGTTAACCCAAAGAAAAATATGTAACTTATCACCAGGGCCCTGTTGCACAAAACTTACCATTGATGGTAACTTTGCCATCAATGGTTACTACCATGGAAATGTTGATTTTGCGGATTGGCTGTTGAGCCCTGCATGTTACCATGGTAGTTACCATTGATGGCAAAGTTACCATAAATGGTAAGTTTTTGCAACGCCCAGGTCTTACCATCATTTTTTTAGTCCTTAATCTTTAATAATAAATTAATTGGGCCTATAAAAAGAGAAATAACCTGTCTTGCCTCTTTCAAATGATTCCATAAAACACAAATGTACCTCTTTCCTCAGTAATACATGGTAGTTTCTTAATTGTATCGCTCCTCAATAATCAATATTATGTTATATGATATTAGAGTGTGATGTACAAACCTGCACTTCTTCTGCTAGGTGAAATACCCATTCCACTGGTTAAAGGCATATCACATTTTCTTGCAGTTCAGGCAACAGGTTGGCTTGCAGTTGGGCTCCTGGTTTGCATGCAGTCCGGGCTCCTGGTTTGCATGCAGTCCGGGCTCCTGGATTGCTTGCAGTCCGGGCTCCTAGTTTGCATGCAGTCCGGGCTCCTGGATTGCTTGCAGTCTGGGCTCCTGGTTTGCATGCAGTCCGGGCTCCTGGTTTGCATGCAGTCCGGCTCCTGGTTTGCGTTCAGTCCGGCTCCTGGTTTGCATGCAGTCTGGGCTCCTGGATTGCTTGCAGTCCGGGCTCCTGGTTTGCATGCAGTCCGGGCTCCTGGTTGCATGCAGTCCGGGCTCCTGGTTTGCATGCAGTCCAGGCTCTTGGTTTGCGTTCAGTCCGGGATCCTGGTTTGCATGCAGTCCGGGCTCCTGGATTGCTTGCAGTCTGGGCTCCTGGTTTGCATGCAGTCCGGCTCCTGGATTGCTTGCAGTCTGGGCTCCTGGTTTGCATGCAGTCCGGGCTCCTGGATTGCTTGCAGTCCGGGCTCCAGGATTGCTTGCAGTCCGGGCTCCTGGTTTGCATGCAGTCCGGGCTCCTGGTTTGCCTGCAGTCCAGGCTCCTGGTTTGCATGCAGTCCGGGCTCCTGGATTGCTTGCAGTCCGGGCTCCTGGTTCCCATGCAGTCCGGGCTCCTGGTTCCCATGCAGTCCGGGCTCCTGGTTTGCATGCAGTCCGGCTCCTGGTTTGCGTTCAGTCCGGGCTGGGAAAATGAGTATGGTAAAACCGGTCATTCAAAGATTTTTAATTTTTTTGAGGCACGTACTTCATGATCATTTTGAAGCGCATTTTTTTAGGGCTTCAATATTACACCATATCACAGACACTGATAACACGTAGGGCCATGCATCTCAGATTAAACATTGTTAAACAATGTCTTAAAGGAATCTGGTAACTTTGTCTCAGATTCTGAAACAAAATCCTGGATTTAGCTCATGCTGCAATGATAATTATAAACTTTTAGGTCAGTCAGGAACCCCATGACTTTTACAAGGCGATCGCTTGTCTGAATATCAAGAGATTTATGATTGAAATCGAAACCAAATTTTGCGTTTTCCTAACGGTTTTCATAACACTACAGTCTATTGGGGAAAACGAGTATGGTAAAACCAGTCACTCAAAGATTTTTACTTTGTTGAGGCACTTCTTGGTCATTTTGTAGCGATTTTTTTTTAGGGCTTCAATATTACACCATATCACAGACACTGATAACACGTAGGGCTGTGCATCTCAGATTTAGCATTGTTAAATGATGCCTTTAAGACGGTGTTTGGGGAGTTCTTATACTTTATTTGAATATGACCATGATATGATTCCTATTTCGTTAACCCAAAGAAAAATATGTAACTTATCACCAGGGCCCTGTTGCACAAAACTTACCATTGATGGTAACTTTGCCATCAATGGTTACTACCATGGAAATGTTGATTTTGCGGATTGGCTGTTGAGCCCTGTTACCATGGTAGTTACCATTGATGGCAAAGTTACCATAAATGGTAAGTTTTACAACGGGCCCAGGTCTTACCATCATTTTTTTTTAGTCCTTAATCTTTAATAATAAATTAATTGGGCCTATAAAAAGAGAAATAACCTGTCTTGCCTCTTTCACATGATTCCATAAAACACAAATATACCTCTTTCCTCAGTAATACATGGTAGTTTCTTAATTGTATCGCTCCTCAATAATCAATATTATGTTATATGATATTAGAGTGTGATGTACAAACCTGCACTTCTTCTGCTAGGTGGAATACCCATTCCACTGGTTAAAGGCATATCACATTTGCTTGCAGTTCAGGCAACAGGTTGGCTTGCAGTCTGGGCTCCTGGTTTGCATGCAGTCCGGGCTCCTGGATTGCTTGCAGTCCGGGCTCCTGGTTTGCATGCAGTCCGGGCTCCTGGTTTGCATGCAGTCCGGGCTCCTGGTTTGCATGCAGTCCGGGCTCCTGATTTGCATGCAGTCCGGGCTCCTGGATTGCTTGCAGTCCGGGCTCCTGGTTTGCATGCAGTCCGGGCTCCTGGTTTGCGTTCAGTCCGGGCTCCTGGTTTGCATGCAGTCCGGGCTCCTGGATTGCTTGCAGTCCGGGCTCCTGGTTTGCTTGCAGTCCGGGCTCCTGGTTTGCATGCAGTTCGGGCTCTTAGTTTGCGTTCAGTCCGGGCTCCTGGTTGGCATGCAGTCCGGGCTCCTGGTATGCTTTTCCCTGAAGTAAGGACTCTGACATGACAACCATGAAGATAGAGTTTTAAAAAAGGAAATAAATAAAATGTGATTAGCTGCAAAAATGAGGGAAAAGAGAGAAGGGATTGGTAACGTATGGAATCGGCCAACCTATAGTCCTCCCCCCTCCTTAAATGCAATTTTGCTAAAACCCCTTTTTTTAAACCCCTATATTTGTTGTTATACATGTAAATATATGGCCAAGGATACCAGTATACATGGACAGTTTGTAAACAATACCATTACAATTTTATTAGATACATACAAATGAACAACAGTAAAGCAAGGGGAGATGACGGACAAATCCAAAACGAAAGAAACCCAACAACCTTTAATAAACTTGTGTGATTTCTCAAACATAAGGTGTTCCAACGCAGTTTTTCAAAAAAAAAATTTCTGTCCTCATGTTGTAGCCCCCACAAATGAAACATATCGGTACTTGAACCCATTTTGGTCGGCATTGGTTCAATTTTAATTTAATTATCACAGTAATAAATTAAGTATCTGGGGGGATCTTAAGGCTTTCAAGATGCTATGATATTATGATCTTTATTAAACCTTCATGACCTCTTACAGTCGTAATCTAATCACTTCATCCTTGCATGCTCATACAGGCCAGGGGCGGATCCAGCCGGTGGCAAGGGAGGGGGCCGAAAAAGGGGCCCACTTCGTGCGAAAATTTGAAAATCGTGCCGGCCGATATTTCGCTCAGTGGTGGGGGGTAGTGAGCACTCTTTTTTTTTTTTGCTCAATGGGGGAAAGTGCAATATTTTGTTTTCAACCACCACCCCCCCCCCTTGAACGCCAGGGGAGGGGGCCCATCTTCTTTTGTTTTTTACCTGTTTTTTTTTCCTAGGGGAGGGGGCCCGGCCCCCCCCTGGATCCGCCACTGTACTCATACATACTTCATCGAAGTTGGTTTGTATTGCTTTCATACTTCCCAAGTTATCGCGGTATACTTATAATGAATATTTAAACACTTTTATGAGCCTGTGACCTGTAACATTTCACCTCTTCTACCCAAAACCTTATCAGTTCATCATTGCATGCTCATACATATTCCATTAAAAGTTTGGTTAAAATCTGTGTACTAGCTGGTTCTCAAGGTATTGCGTTAAAGGAAAAGAGGGATGGACAGACAACCCTAAAACATAATGCCTCCATGCATCACCACTATTGGTGGCGGAGGCATTAAACAAAAAAAGGCTAAAACCTTGAGGTTTTTTGTTTCTCCTTGGTTTTAACCAACACTATTCATTAACGTAAGCTAGGTTGCCAACAAAATAATTACATTGATGTTACTCTTTCTTTCTCTCTCTCTATTCACCCTCTAATCTCCAAGCTAACTCACCACGTCATGAAACCAATGATTTGATGGAATGAACAGACTCACGGTCAAGAAATATAAAGTGAGCAAAGGATAGGGTTAGTTGGGGGATTCTAATTTCTATGTACATCACATGCTTATGTAATTTCATATAAAATTCTTTAACTCCTGAAGTATAGTTACTTAATCGACTTTAAAAAAAAAGATTCATGAACCCAATGTTTCTTCATCTTTATTTCTTGGGATTTCATTCTGGTTGTTTTTCAAATCTATAAATGGACGAGTCGGGCTTTCAAAACTCCCTTTACTTTGCTAGTTATACTACTGTATGAAAATTGATGGTAAGCAGCCAAGGTACTTCTACATCCATGCATTTTTCTACTGCCTGACTTTTCTTATTACCTTTGAGGATGCAGCCAATGAATCAAGTTCAGTGAAGAAATCAAAATATGAAAGTTTGTCCATATTGTTCTCTAAGGTTGTAAGGTAGGGTAGAGAGCAGAGAAACTTGGCTAGCTGCTTGGATGCCAAAATGCCTATTGCCTTCATTCCCATGGCATGGTTCCAAGTGATATCCAGGTGGACTGTTTGGATCCGTAGGGGTAGAAAATCGATTCGCATCAGTCATGTACATGTAGCATACATATTATTACATGTATGCATCATTGATAATGAAATCACAAGGATTTATCTTGTGAATTTGCAGTACAATCTTCAACGGACAAACGACACAAGATAGCCGCAAAGGTGAGGACGACAAAACCGTAGAGAGGGAATTATAAGTTTTCAAGTTTTTAATTTGTATATGTTTCAGTTGATTTTAAGTCGACGTGTGGTAGGCATCCCGGATATTTTTTAAGGGGATATTGTTGTTTGATAGAATTGAGAATTTTACAAATAAATGGCATATGTAAATCATGGAGCATGAAATTGGGAAAATAGTGGAAACAATTAAAATCTGTACTCTAACATTAAACATTCATATAATCACAGCAGATGATTCCGGATTCTGAAGGGGAGATATCTGATAATTAAGCAAGAAAAAGGAGGAAGAAATATGGTAATTGGGGTAGTAGCGTATTTCATGGGGAAAAAAATAATTCAAAATCTTTAATACGAAGCTACACATAGAAATTTGTCAATCATATTAGAGAAAGTAGGGATTAAAAAATTGCATCATTATCAGTGTATCCTCAGGAACTGAAAATGCATCTTGTCACATGGTCTTGTCACGTGCTTCGGATGACCTTGTCAGCAATGTAGCAACCACAGAGTATCATGCTGCTGTCACCAGGGGGGTGATTCACTAACTGGGAACGATATCGTTCCTAAGAGCAATTTTTGGGATTGATTTCAATCCCAGCTTAAAATCGATTCTCCTGACTGGTTCACTAAATCGCTTTTAGGCTGGGATCAATCCCAGCGTGAATAATCATGCGCGCATATGAATATTCATGTGCGCGATCAATCCAACCAATCAACAGACTCAAATTTTGGTCACTGGGCATCAATCAATCGCGTAGCCGATCGACATAACGATAATTAGCTAGCTATCGTCGCTTAACTTGTCAATGACGTTCATTTCTATGTTGATTTCGTTTTAACATTAGAAGAAAGCTGAGTGAAATTTTGCATAAGACATGACAAAAATCATTCATGACTGTTTCATGTAGCAGTGTGAGGATTCATACGATTTTCTGTGGGTATAGTTTGTCTTTCTTTATGCTTGTTTCGAGTAAAATGCCGGATTTAACGTAGGGCCTAGATCTACGTAATGACTAATGTACGTAAGTTAGACCTACCGTCCCCATGCAGCTAGCATATGTTAGCAGAAAGCGGACTAACTTTAGTCTTGGCCTTAATTTACTACTTTAGTGTTTTACATATGTTGTTGGCACTAAGTTGTGTTAGGCCTACCCTATCATAGTATAAATCAAAGCGATTCGATATATCACTTTAACAGTGACTAACAATATCTATCTTCCTCTTCTCTTGTTTGCTCTAATTTAGCTTCAGTTTGACAGTTTTGTCTTTGACTTTGCCAGAACGTGTAGGCTAAGTAGACTACAACTAGTATTTAGTAAGAGTGATCCGGATCACTCTTAACCTTAATAGCGATTTTAATGCTAAAATCAATCCCAAATGCCTTAGTGAATCAGTTCCTAAGAGCGATATTGCTCTTAGGAGTGATATTGAGCCTAAGAGCGATTTTATCTCATTTGGGATCGATTTTGGTTAGTGAATCACCCTGGGGTGATTCACTAACTGGGAACGATATCGTTCCTAAGAGCAATTTTTGGGATTGGTTTCAATCCCAGCTTAAAATCGATTGATACCTGACTGGTTCACTAAATCGCTTTTAGGCTGGGATCAATCCCAGCGTGAATAATCATGCGCATATGAATATTCATGTACGCGATCAATCCAACCAATCAACAGACTCATATTTTGGTCACTGGGCATCAATCAATCGATCGCGTAGCCGATCGACATAGCGATAATTAGCTAGCTATCGTCGCTTAATTTGTCAATGACGTTCATTTCTATGTTGATTTCGTTTAACATTAGAAATAGAAGAAAGCTGAGTGAAATTTTTGCATAAGACATGACAAAAAATCATTCATGACTGTTTCATGTAGCAGTGTGAGGATACGATTTTCTGTGGGTATAGTTTGTCTTTCTTTATGCTTGTTTCGAGTAAAATGCTGGATTTAACGTAGGGCCTAGATCTACGTAATGTACGTAAGTTAGACCTACCGTCCCCATGCAGCTAGCATATGTAGCAGCAGCAGTCTGTATTCTCGAGCGGACTAACTTTATTTAGTCTTTAGTGTTTTATATATTGTTGGCACTAAGTTAGGCCTACCCTATCATAGTATAGGCCTAAATCAAACGATTCGATATATCACTTTAACAGTGACTAACAATATCTATCTTCCTCTTAGTCTTGTTTGCTCTAATTTAGCTTCAGTTTGACAGTTTTGTCTTTGACTTTGTCTTTGCCAGAAAGTGTAGGCTAAAAATAGACGGGAGTACTAAGTAAGAGTGATCCGGATCACTCTTAGCCTTAATAGCGATTTTAATGCTAAAATCAATCCCAAATGCCTTAGTGAATCAGTTCCTAAGAGCGATATTGCTCTTAGGAGTAATATTGAGCCTAAGAGCGATTTTATCTCATTTGGGATCGATCTTAGCTGTTAGTGAATCACCCTAGTTCACTGAGCACGAGAAAACCAGATCCTGTCAAGCTGCGAATTACCACACGAAAAATTGATGCAATTGATGTGGATACATTTTGCAGGGACATTCTTGAGTCAGAATTGTATACTCATGCTTCTTCTGACTTAAAAACTCTAGTAGATCAGTATGATCATGTTCTTAGAGATCTTTTGGATATAAGCATGCTCCCCTCCTGTCGAAGGAAATAACTTGTCGACCTAATGCACATTGGTATAATGATGAACTACGAAAAGCTAAGCAAAACCTGAGACGTCTGGAGCATAAAAAACGATCTTCTAGGCTTGAGGTTGATAATCAGAACTTTAAGTTTTTTAGTAGCCAATACTGTCACCTCATACGAGAAGCTAAGAAAAACTTTCATGTCAGCCAGTTCAAAAATTGTTATTCCCGTGATCTTTTCAAGAAAGTTCAGAAATTATGTGATGCTAATCAAACCATGGTGCTCCCTTCTACTGATTCAGATGAGTTGCTTGCCGAGCGTTTCTCCCAATTTTTCAAAGAGAATATAAGCCGCATCATTGATAAATTGCATACAGCTCCAGCCTCTGCAGACTCGATCACCTTCAGATGACCAACATGCTGACCAACGATGTAGTGCTGCATTTGTGAAGTTCACTCCAATTTCAGTGCAGCAGGCAATTAAACTCGTTGCTGATTCTCCGTCATCGACTTGTGTACTTGATCCTATCCCCACTCATCTTCTAAAACGGTGCAAGAGTGTGATCGGTCCAATTATTGCACAAATCATCAATCTATCGTTTGATCAGGGATGGTTTCCTGATTCCTTGAAACATGCCCAGGTCAATTAAACCACTTTTGAAGAATAGTAAATTGGATGCTGATGACCTGAATAGTTATAGACTGATTGCTAATTTGAAGTTCATCTCTAAAGCTTTTGAACGTGCAGCAGCCTCACAGATACAGTGTTTTCTGGCAGCGAACAACTTGAATTCTATCATGCAGTCCGCATATCGGAAAAATCACAGTTGTGAGACAGTTTTGCTGAAGGTTTCCAATGATCTCCTCCTTGCCTTGGACTGTGGTCAAGAAGCAGTTCTGCTGATGTTGGACTATTCAGCAGCCTTCGACACGTTATCCCATAGCATCTTACTCCTTCGGCTACGGAACAGATTTGGATTCAGTGGTGCTGCTTTTGACTGGATTGAATCATATATTATGGGTCGTTCTCAATCTTTCGTCATTAGAGGGAAGATGTCGGCTAATCAAGAACTGCTACGTGGAGTGCCACAGGGCTCGGTGTTGGGCCCTATTCTTTTTATGGTGTACTCCTCTCCCCTTGAAGATATCATCAAGGCACATGGATTTGGTCACGCTATGTATGCTGATGACACCCAGGTGTATGCTATAGTTAATCGTGATGACTGGCCTAACGTGATTCCCAAACTAGAGGCGTGCCTGCAGGAGATATCATCATGGTCATCGGAAAATGACCTTTCAATTAATGAGGGAAAAACTGAATTGCTTCACTTGTCTTCCCGTCATCGAACAAGAAGTTTGCTCCCTCCTGTCACTTTCAATCACTCCAGTCTCCAACCGGCAAAGTGTGCACGGAACCTTGGGGTTATGATGGACAATCAATTGACAATGCATAAGCAAGATATGCCGTTCTGCTGCTTATGGGCTACATAATTAGATTGGAAAGATAAGGCGTTACCTTGATCAGGACACTACAGAAAGACTTGTGCACGCTTTTGTAATTAATTGGGAGTGTCGTGGTCGAGTGGTTTAAGGCGCTTGACTGGAGATGCGAAGGTCGAGGGTTCGAATCCCGACACGGCACTAATATCCTTTGGCAAGATATGAACCTGCACTTGCTACTCTCCACCCAGGTGTTAAATGGGTACCCGGTAGGATGCGACCGTCATTGTTGGTCAAACAGTTTAGAGCGTCAAGTAACGCCCGGCTGGAATGCTCCCCAGGGAGTGGAGATTGTGCACACAGTGTGAGCGGGCGAGTATTGAATCCAATGACCGGGGTAATAGTATATCTGTAAAGCGCTTAGAGACATCATAGATGTATTAAGCGCTATATAAAAGCGGAGTTATTATTATTAGCCATATTGATAGCTGTAATGGTTTATTGTACGGTCTGCCTGATACACTGTTTTGTAGACTGCAGCGAATACAAAATTCTGCTGCCAGGCTTATCACTAGAACACATTCACGAGAATCAGTTTCCTAATACGTCGTAATTTACATTGGCTTCCAGTTAAAGATAGATTAATATTTAAACTTCTTGTAATAGCATTCAAATGTCAGCATAAACTGGCTCCTCTCTACTTACAACAGCTTCTCAATGAGTATCATCCAATTAGGCAGCTCCGTTCTAGTTCCAGACAGTTGCTTGTCCCCCTTACAGTATCTACAATATCATATGGGCATAGGGCATTTCAACATGCAGTCCCTCAACTATGGAACAAACTTCCCAGTAATATCAAAGAATGTTCTTCTCTTGATCTATTTAATTAAGCCTCTGTTAAAGTTTTACCTTTTTCAAACGTAATTTCGTACCATTCTTTATACAATGCAATGTATTATATATATGTAGTTTCCAGTTTGGATATTTATCATGCTATTATGTTCTAATTATTTCATTTCTTCTGTACTCACTTCTTGATGTTCTTCTATTTCCATAGCGCTTAGAGACTTAATTGTAATTTGCGCAATATAAAAACTGAGTATTATTATTCTTATTATTAATTCGACTCAGAAAAACTTTGCCAGGATTACTAGCACATCTATAGTTTATTCAGTATTTTTGGTGTTGTGATTTTACCTGACTGCTGAAAAGTAATATGCCTGTGGAAAAGTATCCAGAAAATTGATGTCATTTACATGTACCGGGTATTTGTCTTTCTTACCTGGAATCTCAATACAAAGAACAAGAATAATATGTTTACAAATTATTACATCTCCTCAGTTTTGCATTGCATTTGTCATGTCATTGAGGAAGAAATACAGTAATTGGAGCAGTTGCACATTGTATAGGGAAAACTAATCTTGAATCTTTCATACGAAACTAGAAATTCATCAATCAAACTGGTGAAAGCATAGATTTACAAATTGCAGCGTTATCAGCACTCTACTGAAAACAAATCTGATTTGATTTAGATAATGCTTCACTCGTACTGGCCCATCTATTGTTTATCTTTTATTTTTTGACCTGATTTTTTAAATAAAGATTTACACTTATGGAAAAGAAATAAGCATATTTACAGCAATTCATTCGAATTCCTATCACACAACTTCAGGTTTTAAAAAAAGACGAAAACGTTGCGCATCTTATGTTTTTCTGCTTCTTGAAAAATACATTTTACCTGAGATGAAGAAGCACGATCAACAATCATTTTGTAGAAATCATCATGAAAGGAACTTAATAAGTAGATCGTCAGGTCTGTCAGATGAGGCAGCAGACTGAGAAACTTCCCCAGACAGTAGGATGCTGATTGATCATCGCCTAGGTTCAAATTGTGAACATGGAACGTCTGAATCTGTGCATGGAAATACAACAGAATAACATATCATATGTGAATCACGAAGCATGAAAAGGGGAAAAAATAGTACAAACCCTTATAATAGTCTTTACTCACATTAAGAATTCCTATAATCACAGCAGATGATCCAGAATTCTGAAGGGGGGCTGACAGAAATTTGATGAGCAAGAAAAAAGGAAGAAGAAATATGGTAATTGGGGCAGTAGTATATCGTGTGGGAGAAAAGAATTTAATAATTATAATGATAATAATTTGGAAGTTTTTTTTTAGTGCTAAATACGAAATACCTAAAGCGCTTTACAGATGTTATTACCCTTGTCATGGGATCCATTCACACACACGTGCACCATCTCCACTCAGTAAAAAGGTCAGTAAAAAGAAATTTGGTGAGCAAATTGCTCACTAATTGTTTTGTTGGTTAGTGTCATATATAAACCAACACAATGAACAAAAAGGTATTAAACATACGGCTGGATTGCTCTATTCCGGAGACAGATGTAAAGTAACTCCTCTAGACAGCAGGATGCTGACTGGTCATTGTGTATAATGTAGAGAGAGTCTATCCTTTCTTTTTCTTCTATTTTTTGGGTAGAGTAATAATAGTAATTTCACGTATTTAACCTTCATCGTGTGAATCAATGAAAATACAATTGCATACAGCGTACCCTGGCAAGTCATGGAGAAGGAAATTTTGATAGTGGAAACCCTTCAGTCTGTAACTGAGTGGCACTGAGTGGCACTGAGTACATCCCTTCCAAAAACATACAAAACAAAGTAAGAACAAGGAAACGCTCGGCGGCCTGCATAACGCGATTCGATATGATGAAAAATTGAGGTTGGGACATTATTTATAGGCAGGGTGGCCCATTAGTGAAATTTAAACGTTAGCAGTGTCCTAGTATTCAAATTACCCATTTACTTTCTAGATTTCCCTGTCAGACACTATTGAGTGACTGACCGACATCTTTTTTCCTTTGGTAATAACATACATAAAATGAGCTGTAACAGGTACATGAGCATTTGTCTACATCAATAACCCACTACTTGTAATGGCCAAAATTAAACTGATTGAATCTTTGTGCAGCACAAAGAGTACGACCATTCGGCACAAAAGTCTGAAAACAGAATGTTACTTAGGTGATTGCAATCACTTATGTCGATTCGACAACTAATGGTCGTTATTTTCCCACAAAAAGCCATTTTCAAACCCTTTCGTTTTGAGGGAAGTTCTAAATAAGTATTGTCTCTCATTGGCTGTTGGAATTTAACCTTTTCATTTTTTTGACCTGCAAATAGGACATAGTACCTTTAAGTTGTGAAAAACATAATCCAAGTCTACTGACCTAAAATGACCTTTGACCTTGACTTTGTGACCTGGGATTTGTGTCATATTATTTGTGATACTTGATAACCCTTGGGTACAAGTTTCATTGAATTTCAACAAACACTTTTGAAATTATGCTAAAAATGCAAAATCTTGATGTTGATGCCACAACAAAGTCTAAGTTTGCAGACCTGAAATGATATTTGACCTTGAATTTGTGACCTGAAATTCTCCTCACATGATTGGGGATACTTGATAATCCTCTATTCCAAGTTTCATTGAATAAGAACTTATACTTTCAAAATTATATTAAAAATTCAAAAACTTAGCCTTAGGTTAAGTTTTTGATGTTGACGCCCGCCGCCGTCACCAGAAAAGCGGCGCCTATGTCTCGCTTTTTGCTACGCAGGCGAGACAAAAATAAAATGTAAATAGGCCTGAAGATTCTAGTGGTAATTGTAGTACAGACATTTTTCCAAGTAATCTTTGTGAGGAAATTTTTTTTAATAAATAGGTGGTACATAATTATCCTGCGGAAATTTTACAACATAAAATTATCTGTGGAGACAGAAAAATTAGAACTTATTTTATTATTTACTATATAAATCTATGTATCTACCTTTTATTTGCTAGTTTCCTAAACTACAGTACGCAGTCATCGAGAACTTAAAACGTCACATCCGCGCATGCCCCACCCCAATACATCGCCTTCCCAGGGTCACGTGCACAACCGCACGCCCACCATCTTCCTCTTTAAACGAGGCGCCAGAGACAACGCTTCGGACATGTTGCGGGGCAAGGAAAGGGGAGGGAGGGAGGGACTTTATAATTGCGGCAATTAATGTGTGGAACGAAATTGCCACTTGATATTAGATGTTCAGGGATTTGGCTGAATTTAAATGATGGACGTAGGGAATTGATATTTTATAATCATTTCAACTAGATGAATAATTTTCATATTTGTGTCAGTTTCTTTAGACTTAGACTTTAGACTATTTAGCCATTGTATGTGGTTATATATAATTTCTTTTCATATTATGGAATTTCGCTAAATTTGCTAATTTCTGTTTTTGATGTTGCAAATAACCCTGTAATGGTTTTTGTTTGTTTGTTTCTTGTTGCTGGTTATTTTGAATTTATAGGTACTAGTACCTTTATAAAGGGCCCCATTGAAAACCAATTCTTTTAAATGAGTAATCCTTTTTAAATATGTGAAATGAATTTTAAAAAATAATAGATGCAGTGTTTCTTAACAGTGTATTAAAAAACATGTCTAGAATAGGTACCACAAGCAAGGGTGCAAATGCTTCAATTTATCAAAGAGTGGGTGAAAAAAAATTTGCCTTCCATGAGACAATAAACAATTTTAAAGTAAAGCTATCATCTATTAAAAGTGCTCTAAAATGCACTGTCACCCTCCAAAAGCATAACATTTCTCCTTCAATAATGGTACATGCACAACAAAGTAGTAGAAGTTAAGACTGTAGAGACCCTGTCTCACAGAGGCGCCAAAAGGGAGAGGCTGAGGTTTCCTTCCTTCGGGCCAAATCATTTCTGCCCCCTACCCTCACAAGGGCTCATCTCTCTAAAAAAAAGAGGGGGCTATTTGTTGTTGTTTTTCCGTCTCATTCACAAGATAAAACAAGTCAACGCAAAGCGTAGCATCCCCTTGCCGGGTACAAATGGCCTATATACGTCAGAACAAGTTACCTCCATTAGACTATCTATAATAATAATACGACAAGCTCCATGGGTCCGATTGTGGGCGGTCCGATGACGTATTTCGCGTCGAAACGCGTCGATCTGCGTCACTTAACGAGGGTCCGGGCTCGACGTCGGTAGAGCTATCTCCTCCCGGACGACGGGTCGAGGGGGGACGGGACCCGACCCGGGGGACGAGGAAAACTATTCTATATGGCAACGTCGGGTCTTTACCCATGCTGTCCCACCATCGACCAGGAAATCGTAAAAAAACGATAAGACACGCCCATGAATATTATGCATGACCTGTTGCATGCATGCATGAGCCTCGAACTGTTTCAATCCATCGCCACTAAAAAATTGTTTTTATTCTAATTTGATATCATTCTAACAAAAAATATTCAAAGAATTACGATTATGTTTTTATTCTGTTTATACAGTCAATAACAATTTGATAAAATGGAGATATATAATCACGCAAAAGGAACGACCTAGCTTATACTTTCGAGCAGCACAGTCCGACCTCGATCCATTAATTGTCTGCCAAAATTAGCAATACAAATTTTGTTTTTTGTTTTTGATTTGAAATGTTTAGCAAATACATGACATTGTAATGAAATATTTAGTAATATATTTGTATAATCCTGATTATATTGAATATACGCTTAAAGTAACAAAATAAGTTTCAATAGTGTAATTGGCAACCAATATAGCTAGCTAGCTAGCTGGGGCTTTTCCCTATCGCCATATCCATGTCGTTCCTTTGCGACTTCGCCTTCGGAGATTCATCACATCGACTCACAATTTAAACTCTACTTCATCTATTACGGGCACTGAGTGTTGATGCAGAATTCGTAAACAGTAAGTTCACACACTCCAAAATCAATTGCATTCTATACAAATTAATGAGTATTGTTGACGTTGTCAACATTTCTTAAGACAAATTTAGATGCATGCGCTATGACGCGTTGACGCTGCTGCACTGTGCTGTGTGTGGTGGTTGGTCGTGTTAGCAGGTTGGTAGACTCTGAATAGTAAACATGCATGCACGTACTAGCTCAGCTCACTGGCCTTGGGCTTGGCGTGTTTGTTGTTGGTGGTATGGTCTATTTCTAAAGTTGAAACATGCATGCATGAGGTCTTTGTGTATTGTTAGTGGCCCTCACATCTTTAGTTTACTTTTATCCCTTATACTTTTTATAGGGATCCGCGATCTCAGATTCTGAAACAAAATCCTGGATTTATTTTAGCTCATGCTGCAATGATAATTATAAACCTTTAGTTTAGGCTTTAGCCTTAGGTCAGTCAGGCCAGGAACCCCATCCCAAGTTTTACAAGCCGATCGCCTGTCTGATTATCAAGATAACTATGATTGGAAATCTAAACCAAATTTTGCGCTTTCGTAACGGTTTTTATTATAACACTACAGTCTATTGGGGAAAACGAGTATGGTAAAATTGGTCACTCAAAGATTTTAACTTTTTTGAGGCACTTTTTGATCGTTTTGAAGCGTGATTTTTTTTTTAGGGCTTCTATATTACACCATATCACAGACACTGATAACACGTAGTGCTGGCCTGTGCATCTAAACGATGCCTTTAATGCCTTATAAAGTTATGACTCAATTATGTACTGTACTACTCTGTACTCTGTAGTTCTGATTTCTGACGGCCGCTGAAATGCTTGGCGGCCCTAGACCAAAAATTTCTGTCTCTTTCGTTCGTTAGCCTCTGATTTTGAATTGGGTAGGGTCATATCATCATATCATGTAAACTGAAGAAAAAAATATTTATGTGCTGTTTATATAGTTCAATAATTTGTGTATTGTTATTTTTCATTCATTTCATTTACAGTCCTCCAAGACTTCAACACCAACAACTAGCAACCCAACGTCAAGGGCGATGCCAAGTACTTCATTTTTCGCATGACCATTGCACAAAATACCCAGAACCTGCAATGCCAATGCTCCAAGCTGACCTTCAGTCAACACCAACTACAAGTCAAGAATCACCTTACTCTGCAAGGAGATAGAGTTCAAGTTCTTCATAGGACAAATGCGATTGAGATGACAATTCAATCTTACGACCAGAACTAAATGTGCATTATGCAGCTGCATATAACTATCATTACTGTTGACTTATTAAAAATGTAATTAAACATAGTAAAAACCATCATGATAATGATAATTGTTATTTATGTCTACTTTTAACAATTATTATAATACTCAGCCTATTTCTTGCTTTTCCAAAGTATTGTTTAATGTTTTCATATACATGTATGATGTATCATACTGTTTGATAATAACAGTATACAAACATTATTTAATAAACTAAAAATATACTTCTATGACTGTGTCGTTAAATTTTCATTATACACCTAAATTTATTGTATATACCCTTCATACATAACTCAGCTATCAATAACAAGATGATGTGTATGTGATGATTGATGGTATTTGCTTATGAGTGTTTGAGTGAATTTGTGTCCATCAAATATTTGTTGTTGTTGCTGAAGCAAAGTAATTATAATTCGCACATAAAATAAGAAAATAGCAATACAAAATAAAACTAAATTTTCTTTCTTTCTTTTCACCTCTCTCTTTCTCTTTCTATTTATCTCTCTAATGTCGCTCTCTATGTATCACTCTCTAATTCTCACTCTTCCACTTTCTGTACTATTTATCATTCATGTTCATACATACAGTATACTTCTTTCCTCCTCTCTTTCTTCATCCTCTTTCTCTCTCTTCCTTCCATTTCTCCCCCTCCCTCGCTTCCATTTCCCTACCTCTGTCTCTCATCCCCTCTCTGCTATATAGTGTTAAACTGAATATTTGTGGTAAGGTAGATGTGTAAACGTCCTATATATGCATGTGTAAAATTGTGTGTTGGTTTATGGGGAGGAGGAGGGAAAGTGAAAGGGGGTGTGAAAACCTGTTTGTGTGTATATTTTTCATACCCAAGTGCAGGGGCGCCGGAAGTGTGGGGGCAAACGTATTTTCGCCCCCACCAAAAAAAAAAAGCAGTAAAGGAGTAAAAATGGTTTGTATTTTTAACCAAAAATAAAATAAAAAATGAATTGAATCACATAAAAATTACATTCCATTCAAAGAAAAGGAGAGTAAACAGGAATTAAACTTCTTAAACATTCCTCAGGCCCCTATATTTAACAATTAATGGAGGATTTTATAATAGCGTTATGCGCATATCGTGGAAATATTGTCAGAGGATGGAAAGCGTGTGTGTTTTTATTATAGGAGTGAAAAGTTATGAGCCCCTGAACACTGGCGTACTGATGGGGGGACAGTTACCCCCCAAATAAAATTCAAACGTCGTTAATTTCTTATTCGATACCAGTAATATACAAATGTTGCTAAAATGATATGATTTTCCCGGATTTTTTCTCAACTGCCAGTGTCACAAAATGAAGTATCAAAATATGCTCATCTGACCGTAAAACTGCCTAAAACTCTTGAGCTTACGGGGCTCCGCCTGGACCCCACCAAGGGCCCTAAGGAGGGCCCCTGGATGCTCATCTGACCGTAATTAAATACTTAAAAACCCCTGAGCTTCCGGGGGCTCTGCCCCCTGGACCCCACCAAGGGCCCTAAGGAGGGCCCCTGGATGCTCATCTGACCGTAATTAAATACTTAAAAACCCCTGAGCTTCCGGGGGCTCTGCCCCCTGGACCCCACCAAAAGCTCTGAGGATGGCCCCTGGAGGCTCATCTGACCGTATATGCCTAAAACCCTGAGCTTCATGGGGCGCACGTACGCCGTGCAACGCCTTATCGGGAACTTATGGTATCCTCTAAATGGCAAATAAAGTTGAGTGGGGAACTTATGGTTTCCTCTAATTTGCAAATACAGTTCTTGGTGGTTTTAATTTATATACCGGTATCTATTTACACCCCCTAGAATCCCGCGGATTTTCCGCGGGTCCTTCTAGTACCATTATATTACTATAGGCAAGGAAGTTACTAATACCTGGGGATTGGATGTACAGAAAGTTTTCTTCTTTATGGAATGACCCATGAGAAGATCTGAAAATAAACTTTATTGTAATTGGTATGAGGATTTTAAAAAAGAACGTGAATAAAATCAGGGATTTACAGAAAAAGATTAAAGCATATATGAGAAGGTGACAAAACTGAAGAAAAGTGAAAAATGGAAATGAAAACCACATTTTCGAATATATAATTAGGTATTTTCGCATATTTAATAAGCTATGACCTTTGACCAACATACTCCGAAATCGAACTTAGGCTGTGTTTTGATACCATGTACCTCCATATCAAATTTCATTAAAATACATCAACGTAACTAAAGTTATACTACGTAATGCCATTTCGGGATTACGTTAAATGAGACCGTCAGTGCGCATGCGCTAAACAGCAATTTCGTCAGTCGCGTGTTATTTGAGCGAAAGGACACCTTTCTGGCTCAAGAAATTAGAGATTATTATCCACGCAATCCCGAATTTCTAAGGTAAAAACGTTTTTAGTTTCATGCTTGACATTTACTGATAACTTTGAGACGCTTATTTTTATAAATCACGCCCTTCTGAAGTGATATTTTTACGATAGAATTGTATCGTCTCAAATGGATAGCAGCACCGCTGAATGTCCTCCGTCCGCTTCCACCCCAGGCACCGCCTGGTAGCGGAGCCATGGGCTCCGACGGAAAGAAAAATTACCCAACTCCAGTGGCAAAGTCACGGCTGGCAAAGTCAGCAAGAGTGGGCCGGGAAAGCTAAAAGTAAAACAAAGTCGGACTCAGAGCCAAAGGCAATGAGCGAGACGGGGAATCTGAAAGTGAATTCAACGATTCCATTTTCTACTTTCAATAGCAGACTTGATAAAATGGAAGCGCTTCTCGCGAGTGGTTGAGGCGTTGCCCGCTGCTAATGATACGGTTGTCACCGGCAGCTTATGCCCGTCTTCGTCTCGCGGCTCCACCGGCGGGGAAGACTTTGTGCCCACCGGGCTCATGGATTTTTACGGTCCACCCGCGGATACCGAAGCGGGCGCCGGCTCGGAGGAAGAGAATTTTGACACAGACATGCCTCAACCTGATAACTTTGTCATTCCTCGATCGCCGCAAAATTTGCGATGGTGTCGGATATCGGAGATCCTATTGAGGAGGAGATAGCCCAATTATCTACTTCATATCTCATGACACATCAATTGGAGGGGAAAGTTCTTGATGAAGTTTCTGCTAAATACCCAGCTCCGAGCAATTGTCAGATTATAGAGGCACCAAAGGTGAACCCTGCAATATGGGACAATCTACCTCCGATGACAAAAAGCCGTGACTTGAAGTTACAGCGAGTTCAAAATCACTCACTCATGGCATCAATGCATTTACCCGCTCCGTTTCTACGGGCGGTATAACTGATACACAGCAAGATGCTTTGGCGTTGATTTGCAACGCTAACTTTGAACTGAACTGCCTGCGGAAAGAGCTCATAAAGCCTGACTTGAATGCAAGGTTTACGCATCTGTGCAAACCTACTCTGCCAGCTACTAGACTTTTGTTCGGTGATGATCTTGGCAAGCAGGTGAAGGATCTCAAAGATCAGCAACTGGCAGCGGCCGGTGTGATGAGGGACAAATTCAAACACCGCTTGCTTCGCATCCCTATCGGGACGCGGCTACAATGCACCGGGCACCGCTGGGGCTCACAGAGCCAATCACACGGGTATAGCAGGCCAATGTCAGGATCGCAGGGTGGCCCTTTTTTAGGGTACAGACAGAACAGGAGGGGCAGACTACCTCCGTACACTCAGTCTCAGGCTCCGAACCAGCCACAAATGCAAGCGCCAGGTGCCCAGAGGGGTCCCACGGGCCAGCAGAGGAGGAAGTAGAACTCCCAAGACCAAGTCATGACAAGGTCAGTGACTCACACACTATAATCACATTTTTAGCGAAAATATTATGACTAATGCTATTACTAGTAGTAGTTCCCCAAGTGGGTGGTCGACTGAGATATTTTAGGAAAAATTGGCAAGAGCTAACAACAGACCCTATTGTTATTAGGGCTGTCACGGGATACAAGATCGAGTTTGATGTAGAAAAATTAAAGACTTGCCTGATTTAAAGGCTAAACGCTATAAACGGAGCGTCCCGGACGCTAAGCGCATTCAAGAAGAAATTACTAGCCTCCATCGTAAAGATGTTATTGAGCCCTGTGTACATGAAGAGGGTGAATTCATTTCTAATATTTTTACTACGCCAAAAAAGAATGGAGGTGTACGTCTAATCCTCGATCTTTCAGAATTGAATAAATGCATGATGTATCAGCATTTTAAAATGGATAATATCCACACTGTGCTGGATCTTGTATCCCCTGACAATTTTCTAGCCTCGGCCGACCTCAGAGATGCATATTATACAGTACCGATCCACCAAGAGGATAGGAAATACCTCAAATGTATTGTCAATGGTCAATGTTGGCAATTCAAAGCACTGCCCAATGGTCTCAGTACAGCACCAAGGCTATATTCACAAAATTACTAAAGCCAGTTTTTTCTAAGCTTAGACAAGCTGGTCACATTGTGGTAGGATATTTGGATGACACAATCCTCATTGCAGAAAATGAAGAAAAGCTCATAGCAGCTGTTAAGGCTACCACTGACATCCTTGCACAACTCGGGTTCATTATTCACCCTGAAAAATCGGTACTTAATTACCCCAACCAAAGAGATAACGTTCCTTGGCTTTGTTCTGAATACAAATACTATGCAAATTAGGCTTCCAGAAAGCAAGGCGCTCGAAGTCGAACGCCTCTGTCAAGAGCTTATTGACACTAAGGAGCCCTCAATAAGGCACGTTGCCAGGGTTATTGGGAAGATCGTTTCAACTTTCCCAGCAGTCCAATATGGCCCTCTCTTCTATCGTTTAGAGGGAGACAAAATTGCAGCACTAAAAGCAAACAGAGGTCATTTCGATAGGAAAATGACACTTTCAAAAGAAGCCAAGGGTGAACTTCAATGGTGGGTTGAACATGTAACGTCTTCATTCGCTCCAATAAGAAGACCGAAACCAGACCTTGAGTTGCGCACGGACGCCAGTGGGGCTGGTTGGGGTGCTACTAACCTCCAATCATGCACAGGTGGTAGATGGAATGAAATAGAATTGCACAAAGCAAGACATTATGGCATAAACTACCTTGAAACGGTCGCTGCCGGGTTTGGCGTTCAATCCTTCTGTGCTGATGTGGAAAATGTGCATGTACTACTCCGTGTTGATAATGTAACCGCAGTATCATACATTAACAATATGGGGGGCTGCAAGTCCGCAGATTGCAATGAGGCAGCCAAACACATTTGGGAATGGTGCATGAGTAGGAACATATGGCTATCAGCTGCCCATTTACCAGGGAAACTAAACACAGAGGCAGACCACATGTCTAGACACTTTAACCACAAGACAGAGTGGATGCTAAATACAGATGCATTCAAAGAAATTGCTCAGCAATTTGGTTTCCCAGAAATAGACCTATTTGCATCGAGATTAAATAAGCAAGTTGACAGATACGTCTCATGGCTGCCTGACCCTGGAGCTGAAACAGTTGATGCTTTCACAATCGACTGGAAACCATTAAGTTTCTACGCTTTCCCACCATTCTGCCTCATCGCAAAATGCTTACAAAAGGTTAAATGCGATGATGCAACAGGCCTACTCTTAGTTCCAAACTGGCCTACCCAACCATGGTTCCCCCTTTTGAAGAGTATGATTATTGGGGAGCCCATGTTCATAGCTAGAAGGCCAAACTTACTAGCACAGCCTATTACAAAGGAGCCACACCCGCTTAATAATCAACTTGATTTGCTTTGTTGCAGGTGCTGCGCCAGCCCCTAGAAAGTAAAGGTTTGAGTACAAGAGCTATCAATGTAATAGCAGCATCGTGGCGAGCATCAACGACAAAGAACTATGCCGTTTACATAAGGAAATGGAAGGCATACTGCCATAAGAAAGGCTTGAACTATCTCCAGGCGAGATCCAATGATGTAATTGATTTTTGTCAGAACTCTTTGAAAGAGAAAGAGCTAGTTATAGTGTTATAAATTCTGCACGCAGCGCTTTGTCTGCATTCCTAGTACTTGAGGATTCGTCATGTACAGTTGGAACTCATCCTCTTATTAGTCGTTTTTGTAAAGGAGCATTCCAATTGCGCCCTCCAGCGCCAAGATATAAGGAGATTTGGGATGTGAACATGGTGCTTAATTATCTACGGAAGTGGGCACCAGCGAATTCGCTCACACTAAAAACTTTGACTATGAAACTTTGCACTTATGGCTCTGATATCGGCCCAGCGGGTCCAGTCACTGCACAGCTTGCATCTTGACTACATGAAAATCAAGGGCAGCGAAGTTCTGTTCATTTTTAAGGACCTCCTAAAGCAAACGAAACCGGGAAATGTGAACTTCAACTTGAAAATGAAGGCATATCCACCAGACAGGAGGTTATGTGTACTTAACTACTTGCGGCACTACTTGCGCAGAACGGAGAGTGTCAGGGGACAGGAACGCTATCTGTTCATCAGCTTTAAGAAACCGCACAAACGCGTTACTACGCAGACCATCGCCAGATGGGTGAAGGAAACGTTGACCTTGGCAGGGATCGACACAGACATCTACAAAGCTCATTCTACCCGAGCTGCTTCAACTTCGGCGGCAATTACAGTACAAATCTGCCTATCAAGCATATACTAGCCCAGGCGGGCTGGTCTTCTGAACGGACGTTTCGAACTTTTTACATGAAACCAGTGGAGAACAGGAACGTTAACTTCACAGGTGCAATCATGACGTCCTAAAGGATGTCCTAGATTTGGAATCGCATTATAAGGTCAGCTGGTTTACCTTTTAGCAGCATGTTTATTTTGCTTTTCTCTCAATAATGTTTATTATTGTGTTGAGCACTGGTTCGGATGGCCTACTGAGCTTCAAAATCTCATTTAACGTAATCCCGAAATGGCATTACGTAGTATAATTGAAAGATTAAACGAGAACTCGTTTGAGATTTAATCTCAATTATATAAGTAATAAAAATGAGGGTTTACGTCCCTCCCTTACCCTCCCTAGTGCTGGGTATGGTTATTAATTACAGTTCTTGTTATCTTTCTGCTTGGTTCAGTAGGCACATCCTCGGCTATCTACGAATATTGCTGTTTAGCGCATGCGCACTGACGGGGTCTCATTTAACGTAAACCCTCATTTTTATTACTTATATAATTGAGATTAAATCTCAAACGAGTTCTCGTTTAATCTTTCAATTATCGAACGGAAACCACATTTTCAGATACATAATTCGCTATTCTTGCATATTTAATGAGCTATGACCTTTGACCTTTGACATACATACCTTGAAATTGAAATTAGGCTGTGTTTTGATACCATGGACGGCAGCCTTACTATATGTATCCTCTCTGAGTTCATCGGCTAGGGGATAATTAAGCCATCAATCATTTTGCTCAGTCCTGAATACCTTCATATTTGGAGGTGCCCGAACATTCTTTTCATCGACAGCGATGTGTCAGAATATCGCATTGTCCGCATCAAGGTGCCGGAATATATCTTACAGTTTTTTTCTACATGTATCTAGTGAGTTTCTATTACATTTCTACCATGTGATTTTTTTTTCAAATGCAAGACCGCAATTAGAAATAAATGTGCCCACATGTTTATTGACGAGTGCCAGAGTGACAAATTTGGAATTGGGGTGACGCAAAACTTATTATTCTTGAAAGGGTGTCGTGACTGCAAAAAGGGTTGAAAAACACTGATCTAGTGTATGGCACGTACAGTACTGAAAACACACCCGATTAAATTTAGATAATACTTTACTAGTACTAGCCCATCGATTGCTTATCTCGTATTTTTTTCACCTGATTGGTGACAAAGTGTGATTCATGGAAAAGAGTCAAGAATATTTACGCCGATTTATTTGTATTCCTATTCCGCAACCTCAGGTTTTTTTTTTTACCTGAGATAATAAAGAAGCTCGATCAGCAATCTCTTTGTAGAAATCATCATGAAGGAAACATGAGCTAATCTCCAGGTCTGAAGGATGAGGCAGGAGACTGAGAAACTTCCCCAAAAAGTAGGATGCTGATTGATCATCGCGTAGGTTCAATTTGTGAGCCTTAAACTTCTGAAGCTGTGCATTGGAAATATAAAAAAATAACACATGAATCATAATTAGCTTGACATGGGGGAAATAATGGAACCCTTAATATAGTCTGTACTATCACATTAAGCATTCACATAAATTACAAAAGATGATCCAGGGTTCTAGTTTGAGGGGGGGGGGAGAGTCAGTAAAAAGAAATTTAAAGAGCAAAATACTTGGTAACTGTTTGGTTGGTTTGAACACAAACATATAAAAATCAACTATTAAAAATACAGCTGGAACGCTCTAATCCAGACACAGAAACTTCTCCCGACAAGAGGAAGCTGATTAGTCATCATTTAGTTATTAGTAATTGAGTGGTACTTTGTACAACAACCCCCAAAAGCAAACAAACAAAACAAAACAAAAACAATAGATTAACACATAGGCATGACTGAGAAATGTAATGGTAACCCGGGTAAGTATTATTAATCACACCATATGAATACTCCTATAGCTATGGCAAAATGGCAATTTATTACCATTTGTTTGTTTTTACTTCAACTGAGGGTTCATTATTTTGCTTGAAAAGTTTATGATTTTCTCTTTGTTAAGATGACACAATTTTGGCTTATTTCGTATTCTTTGTTAAGCTAAGCCTTGCCATCGAGTGCATTCAGAATGGACAAGGTGTACTTGGGATGCTACCCTTATTACCCACGAAAGTCCACTGTCAATATCTTTGAGGTTATAGTAAACCTCTGATTGTTATGTGCTGTCGAGACAGCCGTTTATGCACCTTACACATCTTATGCATGTAAAATGTTGAAATGGACAAGTGAGCAGAGAGATCTTCCACATCATGAAATAAGAACGTAAAAGGATGTTAAGTAATGCAACATAGCATTGGTAATGTCCACAATTTGAAAGTAATACATTTATGAGTAGAAGTAGCAGTAGCAGTACGTATAGTCATAGTAGTAGTTTGTGTAACAGTTGTAGTAGTAGCAAAAAAAATAATAGTAGTAGAAGAGGAGTATTGGTTAGAAGTAGTAGAAGTAAAAGTCTTATTAGTAGTTATAGTATAGTAGTCGTAGTAGTAGTTAATATTAGAAGTAGAAGTAGTAGGAGTAGAAGCAGTACTGGAGTAGTAATTGTACTACTAGTATTAGTTGTACTTGTAACAATAGTTATAATTAAATAACAAGAGAGAGAGAATAGTGAAAATCTCACAGTGTTTTATTTCGTAAACTACCAGGTAAGTTTTGTTTGGTCATAAGCAATGAATGGGGAATATATAGTAGCAATATTACATGTTGTAGAAGTAGCAGTAGTAGTAGTAGTAGTAGTAGTAGTAGTAGTAAAAGTAGCAGTAGTAGTACGTAGTAGCAGCAGCAGTAGTAGTAGTAGCTAGTTTAGTTGTAGTTATAGTAGATGTTGTATTATTAGTATTAATACTACTACATGTAGTAATATCATTAGTACAAACATGTACCTGTAATACAGTTATAGTTGTAGTAGTACAGTGGTAATAGTAATAGTGGTAGTTAGTAATAGTAGTAGTAGTAGTAGTAGTAGTAGTAGTAGTAGCTGTGGCGTAATGAGCAAAATTGTTTGGGAGGGCAGGAAAAAAAATCCACATCACCACCACTCTTACATGTTACATGCAGGCCCCGCGGAACATTTTTCCAAAGTAGAGGGGGTGCGCTAAAATATTTACGATCAGGTAGCGCGAAGCAAGTAGAGCGTAAATTGGCGTGGGGTCCAGGGGCAAAGCCCCTGCGGGGGTCAAGGGGCGGAGCCCCCGGAAGCTCATGGGTTTTAGGCTTTTATTACGGTCAGATGAGCATATTTTGATACCTTATTTGTGACACTGGCAGGTTACTAATTGAGTGGTCCAGGCGGAGCCCAGAAGCTCAGGGGTTTGAGGCATTACATTACGAATAGATGAGCATCCAGGGCCCGCCTTATAGGGCCTTTGTTGGGGTCCAGGGGGCAGAGACCCCGGATGCTCAGGGGTTTTAGACATTTAATTACGGTCAGATGCACATCCATGGGCCCTGGTGGGGTCCAGTGTCGGAGCCCCGAATGTCAGGGTTTTAGGCAATTTATTACGGTCAGATAAGCAACCAGGGTCCGCCTTAGGGCCCTTGATGGGGTTTAGGGGGGCAAATAAATGGTATCGAATTAGAAATAAACCACGTTTGAATTTTATTTGGGGTCAACTGCCCCATCAGTACGCCAGTGAGTAGTAGTAGTAATAGTAGAAGTAGTAGTAGTGGAAGTAGTAGTAGTAGTAATAGTAGAGTAGTAGTAGTAGTAGTAGTAGAGTAATAGTAATAGTAGTAGTAGTAGTAGTATGTAGTAGTAGTAGTAGTAGTAGTAGTAGTAGTAGTAGTGTAGTAGTAAAGTAGTAAAAGTTAGTAATTTAAAGTAGTAGTGTAGTGTTGTGTAGTATATGTAAAGTAGTAGTAGTAGTGTGTTAGAGTGTGTGTTGTGTAGTTGTAGCAGTAGTAGTGTAGTAGTAGTGTAGTAGTAGTAGTAGTAGTAGTAGTAGAAGAGTAGCAGTGTAGTGTAACAGTAGTAGTAGTGTTAGTGAGTAGTAGCATAGTAGTAATAGTAGTAGTGTAGTAGTAGTAAGTAGTAGTAGTAGTAGTGTAGTAGTAGTAGTAGTAGTGTGTAGTTGTAGTAGTAGTAGTAGTAGTAGTAGTATTAGTAGTAGTAGTTGTAGTAGTAGTAGTAGTAGTTGTTGTTTTGTAGTAGTAGTAGTAGTAGTAGTAGTAGACAAAGTAGAGTAAATATTGATAATAAATAGGGTATGCACCCTAGTCGACATTGACAACCGTCAACATTACTCAGTAGATCAACCAGTTTCAGTACATTCTGTATTTTTCCATTCTTGACATTAAATAACTTTAAGCTTGTAGAAGATCATTTTGAAAGACAACAGTGAATAAATGATTATTCAAACAAATATTTAGATGCGCTGGCATAGATGTATTCCAGAGGCAATATGAATTGGACATGAATTAACTTACAGCCATTTTACTAGGCTTTTTTTTCTTCTCCTGCTTTTGAGATAATCCGAACATGATTTCTATTAGCTCTGCAGTATTGAAATTGCTCTTAAACCCAGATGTTTTTCACGAGTGTCTTTTGTTATAATTTGGGGGTATTTCAGTCATTATTTCTTTATCCTAATTCATTTGGCAGAAATTAAGTAGATTAGAATGCACATGTACATGTTTGTTTTACAAACATATGATATCATATATGACAAACAAATAGCATATGAAAATTGGATACCATAATTATTGTCTTGTTCTATTGTATCTACTGTACATATAATTCGATAGTAAGCCAGCATGCTCAAGTCAAGCACCTGGATGAAGAGAGTGGAAAACTAGACACTTGAAGTAAATCTATACGAGTTTCGGTTTATTGCAAAAGGTCTTTTCTTTGACCACACCTGGAAAACATCCTCTAACATACCTTAAAATTGCGTCTGAAATGGACGGATCCCTATTCGGACAACTAACACCCCCCTCTTCCCCAACAAAGTCAAGGAAGAAAGAAACAGACTTATAAAACAAAACAACTCAAGCAAACCCCCCAGTACGTACGGTATTAAGGTTTTTGGTATAGGAATACTGTTTGATACGCTTACCTTATATTCCGACGTATATAGGGGAACACCGTTACACCAAATCAGAAGGATCGAAGCCGATTCTGTTTATCATTTTCCTGCTTGAAAACACGCAAGACGAGACACTCATCGTCAACACCAATGTCAAATGTTGGCATGTATCACTAGCAATGGTACAAGTGTAAACTGATAATATAATTCGAAAAACCAGCCAATTCGCTGTAAAATACAAGTTGGCTAGCTACACTCAAGTCAATTAACGTACTATTCCCCGCATATATAAAAGCGTCACGCCCTTCCAAACTTGACTCTTTCCGGGTTCATGTGTATGCGCTGTGTGCAAACAAACACGATATGAATGTAACATCTATGGTTTATTACTATTGATAATTTGTACCCCCCGCGTCGCATACACAATTTGCATAACGGCTCAGAGGCAGTGGAAGATCGATGCCATGCTGCTTCGCTACTGCAGCTAGCTTTCTAGTATTACTATTAATTATTAACTCATCATTATTATTAATATCATTATTATAATTGTCATTATTATTATTATTATCATTATTATTAGCATTATTATTATCGTTATTATTATTATTATTGCTGTTATTATCATGATCATTCTTATTGTTATGAGAATGAGGGGGCGTGTTACAGAACTGTAAAATACAGTTTGTTGGGCGTGTCCGTGTGCGTGTGTATGGTTGTGAATGCAGTGGCGTAATGAGCAAAAATGTTTTTTTTTTTTTGGGGGATCCGCATAGCCACCACTTTACATGCAAGCCCCGCGGGACGATTTTCAAAGGGAGGGCGGGGGTCGATCAGGTAGAGCGAAGTGATCGAAGCGAGTGGAGCGTGAATTGGCGTGTGGTCCAGGGGTAAAGCCCCGCCGAGGGTCAAGGGGCAGAGCCAGCCACGGAAGCTCAGGGGTTTTAGGCATTTAATTACGGTCAGATGAGCATACTTTGATACCTTATTTGTGACACTGGTAGGTCACTAATTAGCATGGGGTCCATGGGGCTGTGCCCCATGAAGCTCAGGGGTTTTAGGCATCTACTAATTACGGTCAGACGAGCATATTTTGATACCTCATTTGTGACACAGGCGGGTTACTATTTTTTTTCTTTCTTTCTATTTCTCTTTAACATACTTTTTCAAAAAATTGGGGGGCTCAAGCCCCCTGAGCCCCGCCGCTCCGTGGGCCCTGACATGTTTGGGCTTCTAAATAAGCAATTTTTTTTGCCTGACTGTATATTTGGGAATTTGTCATTTTCCAACAAACGCATAAAAAAGCATGATTTAAGCCCCCTACCCCCCTCCCCCCTCCCAATCAGTACGCCAGTGTGTGAATGAGAAATGAGAGACGGGAGAGAAATAGCTAGAGTGCGTATGATGCACATACGATTAGGAAAGAAGGGTGCGTGTGTGTGTGTAGAAAGCATAAATTTTGGATTGAAAATAAAATTAGTGTGCATCAAGGGCGGCGGAGCGACTTCCAAGGGGGCATAAAAAGGGCACTTTCCGGAAAAAAGAGCACCTTCAAAGGGAAATCTCAAAGCGTAAATATACAATTTTTACATTGGTATTTTGATTACATGTCAGGGATGATTTCAATATTTGTTTCTCTTTATACATCGATCATACAAGATATTGCTTAAAGCATCATACTTTACAGTTTGGTGTGATGGTCTGAATATTCATTTGCGAGCGAGCGAGGAAAACTTTTAAGATTTGGGAGTTCGCAGCGCGAAAAATTACATCTTGTAAAGAGGAAAATACCCATCCTGATGGGGTAATAAGCACATTCTCATAGCGAAAGACTGAAAAGACCTTTGATAAGTAACATATAGTCTATAAATACGAGCGAGCTTTGGGGGGGTTGCTCTTATTAGGGGCACGTTAAATGATGAGAGGTAAAGGAGACACTTATTGAAAGGGATAAGACACTCATTGAAAGGGATAAGACACTCATTGAAAGGGATAAGACACTCATTGAAAGGGATAAGACACTTATTGAAAGGGATAAGACACTCATTGAAAGGGATAAGACACTTATTGAAAGGGATAAGACACTACTCATTGAAAGGGATAAGACACTTATTGAAAGGGATAAGACACTTATTGAAAGGGATGAGACACTCATTGAAAGGGATGAGACACTCATTGAAAGGGATGAAACACTCATTGAAAGGGATAAGACACTCATTGAAAGGGATAAGACACTCATTGAAAGGGATAAGACACTCATTGAAAGGGATAAGACACTCATTGAAAGGGATAAGACACTCATTGAAAGGGATAAGACACTTATTGAAAGGGATGAGACACTCATTGAAAGGGATAAGACACTCATTGAAAGGGATAAGACACTCATTGAAAGGGATAAGACACTCATTGAAAGGGATGAGACACTCATTGAAAGGGATAAGACACTCATTGAAAGGGATGAGACACTCATTGAAAGGGATAAGACACTCATTGAAAGGGATAAGACACTCATTGAAAGGGATAAGACACTCATTGAAAGGGATAAGACACTCATTAGAAAAAAGGAGCACATGTCGAACGTACAAAGGGTAATCATCAGAGGTGAAAATGGGGCACTTCTTACACCTGAAAAGAGGCACACACTAGGAATGAAGTAAGGCACTTATAAGAATGGGTAATGGGCATTTGTCGACGAAAAAGGGGCACCCATCGGATTTTGATAGGGGCATTTATAAGATTTATGAAAAGTAGATAGGTTCCTTATCAGAAAGGAAAAGGGGCACGTATCATTATTAAAAGGGAAATTATCAGAGGTGAAAAGGGGCACTGACCAAATATGAAAAGGGGCACTTATCATAAAGGAAAATGTGCATTTGTTGAAAGAAAAGGGGCACCGATCAGATTTTAATCGGGGCATTTATCGGAGGTGAAAGGGGGCTTTTATGAGAAGGGGAAGTGGCTCTTATTAACAAGAAAAAGAGGCATATGTCAAAACCAATGGGGCACTTAATTGTCAGAGATGAAAAGGGGTAATTATGAGAAGAGGAATGGGCACTTATAAGAAGGAAAAAGCACTTATTAGAAAGGAAAATGGGCACGTGTCAAAATCAAAAGGGCAGTTATTAGAGGTGAAAATGGACACTCATCAAAGATGAAAAGAGCATTAATCAGGAAGGGAAGGGGCATTTGTCAAAGTAAAACGAGCTTCTTTCAGATTTGAATCGGGGCAATTATCGGAGGTGAAGGGGGCACTTATCTGAAGTGAAAAGGAGTAACTTCTCGTACCTGAAAAGGGTCTTTTACCAGAGATGAAAAGGGGCATATATAAGAATGAAAAGTGACATTTTTCAAGTGTGGAAAGGGGCATTTATGAGAAACGGAAGGAGCTCTTTTTTAATGGGGGCACTTATCATAAGGAAAAGGGGCACATGTGAAAATAAAAGGTGCGCTTATCTGATTTAAATGGGTAGTTATTAAAAGGGAAGCGGCACTTATTACAAAGTAAAAGGGGCACCTCTCGTACCTGAAAGGGGGCACTTACTAGAGATTAAAAAGGGCACTTACGAGAATGAAAAATTGACACTTATTATTGCAAAGGAAAATGGGAACTTGTCGAAGGAAAAGGGGCACGTCTCAAAATAAAAAGAACACTTTTCCTATGTAAAGGGGCACTTTTACAAAGTTAAAGGGCACTTTTCCTATGTATAAAGGGTACTTTGGGGGAAGTTGAAAAAGTGGGGGCATCGTGCCCCCTGCTCCCCTGGAGCACCGCCTCTGGTGTGCATGTCTGTGCATAGGTTATACGAGTGTGAATGTGGGTGTGGGAGACACAATAACCATTAATATTTTGGAGGAAGCATGCATGCATGGGCAAGGTGTTTCATTTTCACTAAGATCGATATATATATATAGTACTTTTTTATACATGTGAATTTGCAAGAACATGTAATGTATTATTACTGTATAGTTTGGGAAATTGAAGAGCAAATTCTGATTTAAAATAAGAATGTTATGAGTTTTTAAGTTGCGATCAATCAAAAACAAATTTGCAACTCTGACACGCATCATGCAAGCTCCCATCCAATTTGCTCTATGTACTAGGAAGAAAAAAAGAAGAAAAAATCCCTATATATCTATCATACATGCACCCAAGTATGTTTTTAAACGACCCCTATTTTCGATCGTCATCAATAACGAAGAAAATGAAAATGTATGAAAATGTATGTACGCAATTAAGAGGGAGCTCGTTTTGTGTTTGATTTATGGCAACTTCAAAAATTCATAACTTTCTCATTTTTAATGGAATTTGCTAAACTTTCAGTGACTTGCTCCTCTCATTTTTCTGCTTCTATTAAAAGTAACTTAAAATCGGGGTGGACTTCCCCTTCAAAGTTCTACACTGGTTGCCAGTACATTTACCGTATCAACTACAAAGTGTTCGTTACCATCTCACCATCCAGACTACATATCAGAACGTCTTGCTCGTACATGCTACAATGCAGGGCGTCTATACGGTCATCCTCACACCACCTTCTCATCAATCCTGGAGCAACATAGTGGTGACAGAGCACTGGCGTGTATTATGTGGAGACCCAAACTTCGGAACGCTTCTCCCAGTATCGCTATATACGCTCCATGATAGACGTAGATGTTTTCAAGAGAGCACTAAAAACTTATCTTTTTGATAAGCATTTTCCATCGATTATGAATTGTAAGTTGTAAAGCACATTGAGAGGGCCTAGGCTTATAAGGGTCTCAAATATATATACGTGTTAGAAGAACTCATCGTTATTATATCAATACGTGCTCATCGTTGAAACCTACATCTATTCCTACTACATGTATAATACTAGAGGCCTAATAATGCGGTCTACATTGTTAAAGTACCATTACGATGATGAGAGATTGAGGGCCTAAGATAGGTACATGTATAGTATACTGATTACTTTAGTATTCTATAACTTTTTATCACAAAACAGTACCTTTATGACCATTTTTCGATCATTTAAAGATGCATTTCTTATGAAAGCAAATTTGGTAATAAAATGGAGCTTTTACGGGCCTTTAATTATCATTATCTACAAACTTAGCCTTTGAGATAAATATATCACACTGGGATCATTTTTTGTTAACTTTATAATTACTCTACAAAGGGCAATGTCATCATAGCCTCATTTCATTTTTTCTTTTATTGTAATCATTTATTCAATCGGCTATTTATTTGTTATTTAAGCCATTTATTATCTTTAAAAAAAATAAATGTATTATTATTATTATTATTATTATTATCATTTTTTTTTTTTTTTGGGGGGGGGCTTAATTTACCGAAACTTAATTCTTTCACTTCAATACAACAAAAGACACGGGCGGCGTTTCATGAAAACATCACAGGTACAAATTTACCGACATCCCGTCGAAACGGCTTGAAACACATGGGAAACTGTACTAATTTGACGGTTTCGTGAAACGATTCACTGTACAACAGCGAGAGATCCAGGCCAAATACCTATGACCTGGCCCTTTAAAAATGCAATAAGAACAGTGACATGTTTGCATTTTTTAGCATCAATGGAATGATACCGAGTGAATTTATTTCAAAAATGTTCTCAAGTACAAACATAATTATATACAATGCAAAGTGTTTTACACAGCGCATTCAAGTGAAACTTGTCTTGAAACATAATAATACCTCCATCATATTCTTCAAGCTCTGTATATGGGACGGACTCATTAAAATCAATCACATTTCCAATTTATGCTATAACATATTAATGAAGAAAGATATTAACCATTGCTTTTAGATTTTGATATCTTTTTTCACATTGACATTTCACATGGCATATTTAGGACTGACTCATTAAAATCAATCACAAAATGAATTCCAATACACAACAGATCTATGAAGAAAGAAATCAACCAGTGCTCGATTTTCATATATTTCTGAATATTGTCATAACATAATATTGTCACCTCAAAATCAATCACTTCCAATTCCTCTTATATGAATACATCAATTATTACTATTGATTTTTAGATTGTTATATATTTATGTAACATTGCCATGTACAATTATATGGGACTGACTCCTCAAAATCAGTCACTTCCAATTCCTCTTATATGAATACATCAATTATTACTATTGATTTTTAGATTGTTATATATTTATGTAACATTGCCATGTACAATTATATGGGACTGACTCCTCAAAATCAGTCACTTCCAATTCCTCTTATATGAATACATCAATTATTACTATTGATTTTTAGATTGTTATATATTTATGTAACATTGCCATGTACAATTATATGGGACTGACTCCTCAAAATCAATCACTTCCAATTCCTCTTATATGAATACATCAATTATTACTATTGATTTTTAGATTGTCATAGTTTTGTAACATTGCCATGTACAATTATATGGGACTGACTCATAAAAATCAATCACAATTCCAATACCTGTAATAGATCTATGAAGAAAGATATCAACTACTGCTTTTAGACTTTCACATTTTTAGGCCTAACATTGTCAGGTAGAATATCAAATCACATGCCATATTAGGTTATACAAAGCAAATTGAGATATGGCACAATATGCTAATCGTTAAATGTTTAGTTTGTTGTCAATGCTGATTACCTTCTTTGTGTGCACTCTGTCACTGTAACTTCATCTCAATTCGGCTTTGCCACAATGCATGTTGTGGTTTTTTCTTAATCAATAAACCATTTATCTATCTATGTATGTATATACAGTCAAACCTGTCTTAGTGGCCAACTCTCTATAAAGGCCACCTGTGGATAGTGGTCATATATTTTGTCTCCCTCCAGAAAGAAATGTGTGTTGTAGAACCTGTCTAGAGAGGCCAATTAACTGCCTACAGAGGCCACTATTTATGTTTCCCTTGGGTGACCTTGATAGTCAGGTTTGACTGTATGTATGTACATGTTTATATCCATCTTTTCATCTATCTATCTTTAACTGCATGGTCTAATGGCAATCGTTGAAATAAATTTGTGAGATACATGTATAACATTAAACAAACACTTTCAGACTTTCGGTTGACAATTAAAGCACTTTATAAATCAGCTAACAGCAGTTGGGATACGTATGGCACTTTATTATTCTTTGTCTGATTTCTTTTAAACTTTCACCGATCTGCTTTTCATATTTTTCTCTTTTCTTTTAAACTAACTTGTGATCAGGTTGGATTTCCCTATAACAAATTATATGCACTCCTCTGATATGGCCAAAGAACATTTAGAGTTTACTTGTGCAATAGTTTGAACAACTCATACATATCACAGCTCACTTTACTTGGCATTTCTTCCTTGATAAAATCATGAAAAAATCTTAGCAATTCGTGACCCTGCCTTTTGTCAGTTGAGGAGGAAGTAGGCCTATCTCTCTTCTTGTGACAGAGGACCTGGGTATATTATCCATTTAACTTTTTGATTTTATTCGACTGAAATAAAGATGACTTTAAATATATAAATATATATATATGTATATGATAATCCATATTAACAAATACGTCTCCAACCAAAACGAACAGCTTGTTCAGATATAAAGCGGCAAAACCGCCGTTTCTTTTTAAATAATGATGACGTAATGTGCAATACGCTTCCCATGTCTGTATCTAAAAACACAACGCTCAGTGAATACACACAAGTAATTTGTTGCGCACTTTTGCCATTCATTTAGATTGACAGAAAAAAAGAAGACAAAAATTCTCAATGTTACATGTGTAAAAAAAAAAATGTTAAGTTACTTTGTGTTTTAATAGATAAGAGATACATGACATCATATGAGCAGCCGCGAACCAATTTGAATGTCCTATTAGGGACTCTAATACAAAGACCGCTGGTGTGACCAGTTGTCAACAATAATCTGTTGATACCTGAAATGGCTATCGTTTCGCAATTGCCCAATACATGTGTGGGTACATATATATATATATATACATACCGGTATATAGGAGAAAGTCTAGATTTCTGCTTGCAGTTCGAGAAAATACACAAGAATACAAGAAATAATGATGCTCAGTACACGAAGAAATTGTATGTATATGATTTGTAAGGTGCCAAATACATTAATACATTTGAAATTAAATGCTCAAGGCGCACATCAAAAAAGACCTTCTCAAATGCTAATAAAACCTTGCAACCATCATGGTATATGCAAAATACAAAATAATTGAAAATTAAATGATGTTTGGAATAGGTGAATGAAATGTTTCATCTCTAAGTTAGAAGTGAACAGGCATTTTCAATCCGCTGTAAAAATGGTATTGACAATATGGATAATACATGTGTAGTAACATTTAGAGAGCGCTTGATGCAAATATTACTAAGCGCTTTAATGTATAAGCTATACAACGGTATCATTATTATAGTATGTATACAGCGTTTATGGTTCTAAGCACTGTACAAAATTATCTTTACTCCACCTTTGATTCAGGCTAGCAAATGTTAGAAGAAAATATGACGTTCAGATTTCTTTGTACCAGGTAAACAGTTCATACACCTGGGTGTAGAGAGGCACATATAGATTAATGTCTTGCCAGAGGATTTTCTACAATGGCCAAACAAAAATGTCACTAGGCCCACGGTTTAAAGCAAACATGAAACATTACATGTATTACATTTCATAATCAGTTAATATGATATTAACATAATCCATCTATTTACAAATAAAGAGTGACATAGAATATATGGTAACCAGTATATACAGAACATGTAAAAATTGTATAGATCCGAGAGGTAATACTGTTAGGATGAATGCAGCATTATTTTATTACAAAAGAAAGCAAGATATCATAATAACAATACAATTTTAGACTAACAGCAGCTTCATAAAAATATACGCCAATAGAAGATAAAACACCTGTAATGCATAATTGATAACAGTTAAGTACTTGTAAGTGTTTGCATAGTAAATTAGTATTGCACTTATATGTTGAACGACTGTTTTGAGGTAGAATGGCAAGAAATCGAAATAGGAAATGTTAGTATTCAAATAAATATTCAATCATTGTGTGTGTAAGATATATTCTCGCTACCGGCAAATCAATCTCTGGATGTTATTCAATAATGCTATGGCATTTCATCCTAAGTATCCTAAGGTGAGGTAAAATTACGATCCGTTTTAGCTCGTTTTCCAGGACGTTGTTCCAGGCTCTCATCAACTCTATCACCATCATCATCATCATCGTGGTCACTGTGAATGCGTTTGCTATGTAATAGAGAGACAGAATAAGAGAGGCAGAGAGAGACAGAGAGAGAAGGGGGATATTGTGAGAGATACAGACAAAGAGAGGGGCAGATGGAGATTGAAAAAGTTTGGAAACGAGAGAGTGTGGGAGAGAGAAAGAAAGAGAGAAACAATTAACATTGAGATAACAGTGTTTGAGAATTGGAAACATTTTAAATTGAGAGAGGGAGCAGGGATTGGAGAGGGGATGAGAGAGGCTTTAAAAACCAGGTCGAGAGATGGAAAATTGGGATGTAAAATGGTTTTAATGTATTTTTTAATGTTTAAAACCTCTGGATTTTGCTTATTCTGCATCCACCTCAAATCTACAGGCAACCTGATGATGTTCAATCATGGCATAATTTCATTGAATGCCATTCGAAAGCAATAAAACAGCATCAAGGCAAGACAATAGAGGAGAGTGACGAAGGTGTTAACTATGTGTTAAAGTATTTATCAGTTAATCCCCTTCTGGCTCAAAACAGACAGTCATAAAGGTAGAAGAAATGTTGAAAACAGCAATAGAAAGAGATGAAGGGAGAAAGGGGGAGGGCGAGAGAGTGGATGAGAGAGAGAGAGTAATAGAGAAGGACAGGATGAGAGAGAGAGATATGGGGACATATATAATGAGAATGAGAGAGAGAAAGAGAGAGTTGTGTTACTTACCGCTGTTCAGAAATTCGTTCACTCTCAACTGGAGCTGCATTAAAAATGAGTGAAATCCAGTTGTAAATAACTTCAAATGGTGAATATAAAAATGAATTATAGTAAAGCTTTGAAAAATGAATAACAACAATTTGTATTTGATAAGTACTTCACAGTTGTATATGCAAGTATGATTAGCAATGGTGCTATGTTTTTATGTAGACTCACTTTACAATACCGTAATGCTTCCCTGGGCAGTGTTTGGAGGATTTCTTATATTTTATTTAAATATGACCATGATATGATTCCTATTTCGTTAACCAAAATAAAAATATGTTATGCCTAGGACACATTTGCCGCCGCAGCCGTGTGGTCTAAACTATCTACGGCCATTCCCACGGTCACATACAGTAGCGGTCACATAATGTTGGGGCAGCCGCACGGCATATTTTGAATTTGTGGAGACAGCAATCCTGCGGCTGCTGTACGGCCTTTGAAGTGATGACTCATGGTCGCCTTAAGGCCGGCCTAGGGCGCCCTTGGAATTTCTGTGGCTGCCGCAATTTTTGGGTTCTGCAAAAGTCAATTTTAATTCATGAGATACTTATGCCTAGATAACATTTGCCCTACGCGCCGTACGATAAATTGGTCTATGATTTTTCGTGCGATTTGGGGGGCATCGTAGGAGGCTACAGGCTACGATGTTTGTGTTTACATTATCTACGAGCATCGTGCCATTTCCTGAATTGGCCCTCGGGGGCAGGCCAGGGCGGATCCGTACAGAGGCTGCTTGGAGAATGTATGGAAATCGTGCAATTTCAGTGCAGTCTCCGCAGCCTTCGCATGGAAAACATACGGAGCACGTGCAGCTTCCGTGGAGAAGGCGCGGTGACCGTGCAGCCACCGTTTTTTTTGCCCACATGTTCCCCGAAAAACCGTGCGTTTGCTGCATGATCAGCGCGAGGCCTCCGCGCGATGCCCGTGTGGGGATTGTGCAATGCCACCTACGACATGTCTACAGGCTACGGCCTTATGATTTTTCAAATTTGTATAACTTCTCGTGACACAAAATCATAGAGGCCGCAGAGCCCGTGAATCCGTACGAAAATCTCACGGTCCCCTCCCGACTCCACATGGAGGTCGCGCGGAAAAGAGGATACGGGCAGGATACGGGCTCCGTAGACTAATCGCAGGCCAAATGTAGTCTAGGCATGAGGCAGCCACATTGCAAACGCAAGGCCACCGTACGCCCGACGTAATGCCTGGATTACATTTGGCCTGCGATTAGTCTACGGAGCCCGTATCCTGCCTGTATCCCCTTTTCCGTGCGGCGTCCGTACGGAGGCAGGAGGCGGCCGTGAGATTTTCGTACGGATTCACGTGCTTCGCGGGGCTCTGCGGGGCTCCGCGGCCTCTACAATTTTGTTTCGCAGAAAGTTATACAAATTTGAAAAATCGTAAGCCCGATTTCCGTGCGGAGGCTGCGGACACTGCATGGCTACTGCATTGAAATTGCACGATTTCCGTACAATCTCGATCAGCCTCTGTACGGATTTGCCCCGGCCTGCCCCCGAGGGCTAATACAAGAAATGGCACGATGCTCGTAGATAATGTAAACACAAACGTCGTAGCCCGTAGCCTCCTACGATGCCCCCAAAATCGCACGAAAAATCGTAGACTAATTCGTACGGCGACCGTACGGCCTGTAAAGATAGAAATACGCCCTAGAGTGAACCTGAGGCAACCGCAGATTTTCTGCGGCCGCCGCAAGTATCTCTCAATTTCGGCGAACGGCCGCCGTATCCTAGCTGTAGAGCAAATGTGACCTAGGCATAACTTATCAGTAGTCATGTAGGACTTACATTTTCTTATGCCTCCGTTACGAAGTAGCCGGAGGCATTATGTTTTCGTGTTGTCCGTTCTCGTGATCGCGTTATCTCAAGAACCGATTGATGGATTCCTGCCAAACTTAGGTCATGTATGTATCTTGCAGAGCTAATGAATTGATTCGATTTTGGGGTCACAAAGTCAAAGGCCACAGGTCACAGGGCTCATTATGTATGCATAAATAGCTTGTGATCACATCATTAGAACTGATGGACAGATTACCATCAAACGCAGGACATGTATGTATCTTGCAAAGCCAATGACTGAACTGATTAGATTTTAGGGTCATGAGGTCAAAGATAAAAGGGTCACACATGTATATAAAAATTAGCTTGTAATCACGATATTCTGAGAACCTGTTAATGGATTACAATTAAACTTGAATTTGAAAAATTGCTTCTGTTTTGGTTTGTGAAATCGCTCTATGGCGGAGGCATCATTTTCGACTGCCCGCAGTCGAAGTTCCATCTAGCTTTGTAATTAATCTTTAATGAAATATTAATTGGGCCTATGAAAAGAGAAGTAGCCATTCTTGACTCTTTCAAATGATTCCATAAAACATACATGTACTTCTTTCTCAGTAATATAATGTGAATTTTTTTTATTTTTATGAGACTGTGTATTTTATGTGTCTCTCTTCACATGCTGTAATATTGAAAGCTCTGTGGTAGGTTCTAATTTTATCTCTCCTCAATAATCAATATTGACGTACAAACCTGCACTTCTTCTGCTATGTGGAAAACGCATTTCACTGGTTGAAGGCATATTACATTTGCTTGCAGTTCAGGCAACAGGTTGGCTGGCAGTCCGGGCTCCTGGTCTGCTCAAAGTCCGGGCTCCTGGTATGCTTTAAGTCTGGGCTCCTGGTTTGCTTGCAGTCCGGGCTCCTGGTCTGCTCGAAGTCCGGGCTCCTGGTTTGCTCGCAGTCCGGGCTCCTGGTATGCTTGGAGTCCGAGCTCCTGGTTTGCTTGCAGTCCGGGCTCCTGGTTTGCTTGCAGTCCGGGCTCCTGGTTTGCTTGGAGTCCGAGCTCCTGGTTTGCTTGCAGTCTGGGCTCCTGGTTTGCTTGCAGTCCGGGCTCCTGGTCTGCTCAAAGTCCGGGCTCCTGGTTTGCTCGCAGTCTGGGCTCCTGGTATGCTTGAAGTCTGGGCTCCTGGTTTGCTTGCAGTCCGGGCTCCTGGTCTGCTCGAAGTCCGGGCTCCTGGTTTGCTCGCAGTCCGGGCTCCTGGTATGCTTGGAGTCCGAGCTCCTGGTTTGCTTGCAGTCCGGGCTCCTGGTTTGCTTGCAGTCCGGGCTCCTGGTATGCTTGGAGTCCGAACTCCTGGTTTGCTTGCAGTCTGGGCTCCTGGTTTGCTTGCAGTCCGGGCTCCTGGTCTGCTCGAAGTCCGGGCCCCTGGTTTGCTCGCAGTCCGGGCTCCTGGTATGCTTGGAGTCCGAGCTCCTGGTTTGCTTGCAGTCCGGGCTCCTGGTATGCTGGTATGCCCTGAAGTAAGGACTCTGACATGACATCCATACATAGAGTTTAGAGAAAAAAGAAAATAAATAAAATGTGATTAACTGCAAAAATGACGGAAAAGAGAGAAGGGATTGGTAACGTATGGAATCGGGCAACCTCGTCCCCCCCCCCAAATGCAATTTTGTTTCTTTTTTTAAAACCCCTATATTTTTTGTTATACATGTAAATATATGACCAAGGGTACAAATGAACATGGACAGATTGTAAACAATACCGTGACAATTTAAAAGAGAATAAAAATATCTGAGGCAGAATTAAGAAGTGGAGGAAGCGACATTTGTTGGCATTAATTACCATTGACAGACATTTAACATGGAATTCACATATAAAATCTGTAAATGACTGTATACAGAGAAAGGTCAGTATCCTCTTTAAATTACGGCACTTTGTCCCTAAACATGATACTGTTGTATAAAGCTCTGATACAGCCACATATTACATATGGCATCGAGGTTTGAGGTATACTTATAAATCACACTTGAATTGTATATTATATACTCAAAAGATGGCTGTACGTGCTATAACTTTCAAGCCACATCGTTCTCATACTATTGCACTGTTTCATGACCTCAAATTGTTGAATGCTTTTAAATTGCATAAATTATCTATTTGTACTTTTGTGTTTGATTTGATAAATGAACGATTGCCTCATTCCTTAAAACATTATTGCAGTATGATACAACATGAATATTCCACAAGACAAAAAACGGGTCGACAATAAAGTCTTCCTTTATTCAAAACAGACCAAGGAAAGTTTTCTGTTTCGTTTGTTGGAAGTAATTTTTGAAATATGCTTCCTACTGATCTAAGAATTGAGAGATCAAGAACCTCTTTTCGTAAAAACTTACAAAATTACTCATGGGTGAAAACCACGAATTATAACCTTGTAATTATAAAGATGTATATAGCAACCAGTCTCGTCTTTTTAAATTGTAATATTATACACAAATCTTATTTATAGGATTTGGAAACACATTGTGTATTTTTCAATGAACTTTATTTCAGGCTTTAGATAACGAGAGTCAGACTCGACTAGCACATGTGCTATTTTTTACTCTATTTTACCATCGATCACAAACTCATTGTAAATAGTCATTTATTGTTTTACTCTTGACACTAAAATTACTTATAACTGTTTTTTAATATTTTTATAATGTACATATATATTGCTGTAGAACATGTATTCTTATAATTCATGTCATGTATTTATGTTATATTGACAATGTCATTGTACATATATATCTTTGATTCAATGTTTTAATGGTGGTGAATAAATAAATTCAATTCAATTTAATTAGATACATACAAATGAACAACAGTAAAGCAAGGGGGAGATGACGGATAAATCCAAAATGAAAGAAACCCAACAACCTTTAATAAACTTGTGTGATTTCTCAAACATAAGGTGTTCCAACGCAGTTTTTCAAGAATTATTTTTCTGTCCTCATGTTGTAGCCTCCCGAAATGAAACAGACTTGAGCCCATTTTGGTTGACATTGGTTCAATTTTAGTTTAATTATCACAGTAATAAGTATCAGGGGGATTTTAAAGACTTCCAAGATCCTATGATCTCATGATCTTTCACCTTCATGACCTCTTACACCCGAAATCTAATCAGTTCATCCTTGTAAGCTCATACATACTTTGTCCAAGTTTAGCTTGAACTGCTTCAAGGCTTTAAAGTTAACACTTAAACAAGAAATTTTCTGGCATTTGGGGGTATTTAAAATTAAGGATTTATGACTTTCTTTCTGTTTCTTACCTTTCATCTTTACCCTCTTACAGTCGTATTCTAATCACTTTATCCTTGCATGCCATACATACTTCATCCAAGTTTGGTTTGTATTGCTTTAATCAGAGGTGATAGTGAGCACTAAAAAAAAAATTTTTTTGTTTTCCCCCGACCACCGTCCCCTTGTGTAAAAAAAAAAAAAAGGACCCAGGGGAAAAAAATGGCATCTAAGAACATTCCCCCCCTTTTGAGTAAGAAAATGGGGAAAAAATTGGGAAAATTAGGGAAAATAAGGGGAAAATCAGGAAAATAGGGGTAAAATCGGGAAGAAAAAAAAATTTAAAAAATCTGAAAAAACAAAAATCAGGAAAATATCGGGAAAAAAATAAAAAAAATCGGGTAATTATCAGGCCTGTTTAATACTTCCCAAGTTATCGCGGTAATGAAATATTTAAACACTTTCATGAGCCTGTGACCTGTAACATTTCACCTCCAAATTTCTTCTACCCAAAATCTTAACAGGTTATCCTTGCATGCTCATACATACTCTATTAAAAGTTTGGTTAAAATCTGTGTCATGGTTCTCAAGGTATTGCGGTAACGAAAAGCAGGATGGACGGACAACCCCAAAACATAATGCCTCCATGCATCACCACCATTGGTGGCGCCCTCATAAAACAAAAAAGGCTAGAACCTCAGGGTTTTTTGTTCTCCTTCATTTTTACCAACACTATTCATGAATCTAAGGTTGCCACCAAAATATTAAATTGCCTTGTTGTTACTCTTTCTTTCTCTCTCTCTCTCTATTCACCCTCTATTAAACCTCCAAGCTAACTCACCACGTCATGAAACCAATGATTTGATAAAATGAACAGACTCAAGGTCATGAAATATAAAGTGAGCAAAGGATAGGGCTAGGTGGGGAATTCTAATTTATATATACCTGTATAAATATGTAATTCATGAAGTATGCTAAGTTCACATGCTTTAAATATGTAATTTCATAAATACTTCTATAATTCCTGAAGTATAGTTACTTAATTGATTTAATAAAAAAAAGATTCATGAACCCAATGTTTCTTCTTCTTTACTTCTTCAGACTTCATCCTGGTTGTTTTTCAAATCTATAAATGGACAAGTCTGGCTTTCAAAACTCCCACACAAAATCCTTTACTTTGCTAGTTATACTACTGTGTGAAAATTGATGGTAATTAAGCAGAAAAAGTTTTCTACATCCATGCATGTTCTACTGCCTGACTTTTCTTATTACCTTTGAGGATGCAGCCAATGAATCAAGTTCACTGAAGAAAGTAAAATATGAAAGTTTGTCCATATTGTTCTCTAAGGTTGTAAGGCAGGGTAGAGAGCAGAGAAATTTGGCTAGCTGCTTGGATGCCGAAATACCAAGTTCCTCCAATACCATGTCGTTGTTCCAAGTGAAATCCAGGTTGACTGTTTGGATCTGTAGGGATAGAAAATCGATTATAAGCATCAGTCATGTACATGTAGCATACATAATATCACATGTATGCATCATTGATAATGAAATCACAAGAATTATGTTATGAATTTGCAGTACAATCCTCAATGGATAAACAACACAAGATAGCCGCAAAGGTGAGGAAGACAAAACTGTAGAGAGGGAATTATAAGTTCTGATGTTTTTATTTTTGTATATGTTTCAGTTAATTTGTATACCTAGAGTAGCCAAAGTGTATAGGCATCCCCGGATATTTTTTTTAAGGGGAAATGTTGTCGATTGATAGAATTGAGAATTTTGAACAATGGAAACGCTCTCGGCGGTCTCGCCTGCATTACGCAATTCGATATGATGAAAATTTGAGGTTGGAACATTATTTATAGACAGGGTGGCCCATTAGCAGGCCCCCCAAAATGAAATCCTCTGAATATAATCAGCATTTTAAAGTGAATATTGACTAAGAATCATCAGAAGAATTATTTACTATTATTTGTACCAAGATTGATAA
>CP137684.1:14507055-14720073 GCA_037976565.1 Mesocentrotus franciscanus
AAATTATTTACTATTATTTGTACCAAGATTGATAACTTTAATGAAATATGAACAAATAACAAAAATTGATTTATTCATTCTCATATTAAGTTGTGAAACATAATCCAAGTCTACTGACCTAAAATGACCTTTGACTTTGACTTTGTGACTTGGAATTTTGTCATATGATTTGTGATACTTGATAACCTTTGGGTACAAGTTTCATGAAATTTGAACAAACACTTTTGAAATTATGCTAAAATTCAAAATCTTGATGTTGATGCCACAACAAAGTCTAAGTTTGCAGACCTGAAATGACATTTTACATTGACTCTGTCACCTAAAAGACTAATCACAGTGATTGGTGATACTTGATAACCCTTATGTTCAAGTTTCATGGAATAGGAATGTATACTTTCAAAATTATGATAAAAATTCAAAATCTAAACCTTTGGTTAAGTTTTGATGTTGATGCCACAACATAGTCTTTTTTGACCTGAAATGACCTTTGACTTGACTTTACGACCTGAAATTCTACTCACATGATTGGGGATACTTGATAACCAAGTTTCATTGAATAAGAACTTGTACTTTCAAAATGATATTAAAAATTTAAAAAAAAAACCTTGGTTAAGTTTTTGATGTTGACACCGCCGCCGTCGCCAGAAAAGCGGCGCCTATGTCTTGCTTTTGTTATGCAGGCGAGACAAAAAATGAATGGCATATGTAAATCATGAAGCATGAAAAGGGGTAAATAGTGGAAACAAATATAATCTGTACTCTCACATTAAACATTCATATAATCACAGCAGATGCTTCCGGATTCTGAAGGGGGGGGGGATGTAAAAGACATCTGATGAGCAAGCAAAAAGGAGGAAGAAATATGGTAATTGGGGCAGTAGCATATTTTATGGGAAAAAATAATTACAAATCTTTAATAATGAAGCTACACATAGAAATTCGTCAATCATATTGGATAAAGTAGGGATTTAAAAATTGCATTATTATCAGTGTATCCTCCGGAATTGAAAATGCATCCGATTCGACTCAGAAAAATACTTTGCCAGGATTACTAGCACATCTATAGTTTATTCTGTATTTTTTGTTGTTGTGATTTTACCTGACTGCTGAAATAGTGTTATGCCTGTGGAAAAGTATCCAGAAAATGTATGTGTTTTGGGGTTGTCCATCCGTCTCGCTACCGCAATACCTCGAGAACTATGCACCGGATTTTAACCAAACTTTTAATGGAGTATGTATGAGCATGCAAGGATAAACTGTTAAGATTTTGGGTAGAAGATGCATGTATTTGTCTTTCTTATCTGGATTCTCAGTACAAATAACAAGAATAATATGTTTATAAATTATTCACATCTCCTCAGTTTTGCATTGCATTTGTCATTTCATTGAGGAAGAAATACAGTAATTAGAGCAGTAGCACATTGCATAGGAGAAAGTTTATTTTGAATCTTTCATACGAAACTAGAAATTCATCAATTAAACTGGTGAAAGCATATATTAACAAATTGCAGCGTTCATTCGGTAACTAGTGTAAGGCACTCTACTAAAACCAAATCCGATTTGATTTAGATAATGCTTCAATTTAACTAGCCCATCTATTTTTTTTTCTTTTATTTTTTCACCTTATTTTTGAAAAAAAGATGTTACACTCATAGAAAAGAATTAAGAATATTTACGGCAATTCATACGTATTCCTATCACACTTCAGGTTTTAAAAACAGACAAAAACGTTGCGCATATTTTGTTTTTCTGCTTCTTGATTGTTTGTATTTTTACCTGTGATAAAGAAGCACGATCAGCAATCTCTTTGTAGAAATCATCATGAAAGGAACTTGAGTAGATCCTCAAGTCTGTAAGATGAGGCAGGAGACTGAGAAACTTCCCCAGACAGTAGGATGCTGATTGATCAGCGCGTAAGTTCAACCTATTAACCGTGAACGTCTGAATCTGTGAATGGAAATACAACAGAATAACATGCGTGAATCATGAAGCATGAAAAGGGGGAAATAGTGGAAACCCTTAATATATAGTCAGTACTGTCACATTAAGCATTCACATAATTACAGAAGATGATCCTTGATTCTGAAGGGGGCGGAAAGAAGGCTGATAGACAAGAAAAAAGGAGGAAGAAATATGGTAACTGGGGCAGTAGCATATTTTATGGGGAAAAATTAATTTGGAATCTTTCATACGAAACTAGAAATTCATCAATCAAACTGGTGACAGCATAGAATAACAAACTTCAGTGTTATCAACTAGTATACAGCACAGCTGTACTGAAAACAAATCCAATTCGATTTAGATAATAGAAAATGGTCAGTATGAAAACGAATGGCAGTTCAGTCATGGTTTACAATGTCATACAGACAGAAATTCCCATTTCAATAAAATATTTTTAAAAATCTAATTACTTTTTCTTGATGGAGCAGACAAATTTTGTATAACACTTTGGTTACTTTCTTTGCCTCTCTGAACCGTCGGTTTGCCACATATGCAATTTTCCACAAATCAATAGGCATTGATTGACCAAAGGAGAGCTTTGTGCAACATAATGGCTTTGCAAAATTATCAATTTTCGGTTTGATTAGCTCCATGACAAACTTGTTAAAGGCAAAGTATTATACCGACATTTTAGGGACAATTAGAAATAGCTCTTACACTAAAATCCTAGCTAGTTTTATTGGTATGTACAGAAACCCACAAAACAATATGTATAAAACATAATTTATGTTATATAAAAGTTCAGTAAATTCTGGTTATGCAAGAGCAAAAAGAAAGTTGTTTATTATATCTGGATTGAATGTATAGGCCTGCTCCACAATGATTGTTTTAGGCCTATGATATGGGGTGTCTAAAATAAAAGGAAACGAGAATTTGATTGGCAAGATCGAATAGGTATTCAATCATTCTCAACAAAACTTTTGTAGGCAATCCTGTATTAGTATCCTCTAATAGTGAAGTGAATTTCACAAGAATTTAAGAGGAAACAACAAAGTTATGATCCCTTTTGTGAAATGTAGCATTTTCCAAATTATGTTACAAGAAAATTAGCGTTTAATAGCATCAGTGTACAATATTAAAGCGTATTACGGTGCCTGAACACTTGATAGCAAGCTCTCAAATAAATTCCATTGTTGATACAAAATTTGTTTGGAATTAAGATGGACATCATTCACACACACATTGAGGTAATTAAATGTCTTTAGTATGTCTTTTATAGAGTCATAGTGACTGTAAATAATTGAATGTTTCAAATGAAATAAAAAATATGTGGAGAAACCTGCAGGACATGATAATTATGCAATGCTCAGCATAGATCTTCTGAAATGGATATCATAAGATCAATCTTTAGTGTTCGTTTCATAACTTAAAATAAATATTTGAAAAGTCAAAGAAGTTATCATGTTAAATGATTCATCAATCTAAAATGCATCAGTGGTGATTTTACCAAGAAATTATAAGTTAGAGTGTTTTCGATCATGTCAATGAAAAAGCTTGTCGCGGAATGCAGCGAAAGGTTTACGCTTTATTTTGGGGAATGATATTATTCAAGACGCTTTCTTTTTAACATTTGAAAAATGGTATATTTTACAAAAGTTTCAACATATATTCTTGTGAAGTCTACAAGGGAGTTTAGGGGATACAACTAACATAATAATTACGAAATTTCATTGAGAATGGTAAAATGCTTTTTAAGATATTGCCAATCAAAATCTTGTTGCCATTTTTTAGAAAACCAGTATACAGTGCACCCAAGTGATGAAGAATGATCAAGATGTGTATGATTTTCCATATAAACAAAAACACTGGTGTACTGGTGGGGGTGGAGGTTTGGGGGCTGCAGCCATTAGGCCTTTAAAAAAAGATGTTGTATTGCCCTTTAGGTGCCAAAACATGGGTCGGTCGGTCGAAAATCTTCTTTTTCCCTCCTCTTTGGGCTAATATTTCTCAGTTTTGAATGCTTAAAAATTAATACATATTTTTTTTATTCATTAAACATTTTTTTCCTAAAAAACGGTAATTTTTTTAAAAATTTTAAAGCCAACAGTAGATTTCAAGGTTTTGGGGTCGGTCGCAAAGGGCAATACAACATCTTTATTTTACGCCTTATCGAGGGTGAATCAAGAGCTTAGGCCTTTGAGGGAGGGATCCAATGGGTCAAGAAACAAGTTCTGTTTAGTTGTTGTTCTAGCTGTTGTTGATATTTTCTTTATGCCTTTCGCTTTACACCAATTTTAAAACAGATATACCGCTGCCCCTCTCAAAGCCCCCCCCCCAAAAAAAAAAGTGGAACATATGTCTTTCCCACCTAAATACAAATCCCAAACATTCTTTCTTTTCTTTTCTTAATAAGGGTTATTGAGACTGTTTTGATTCCAGATCTGCCTATGCTTGGCCATCCCAGGCCAAGGCGGACATCTGCTGCCGCCCCGTCACAAGAAAATGACATGTTATTATTATGCATTACAAAGATGTATAATAAGATTTTTTAGTGCTCTAAAATGTGCACTTTTAGAATTTCGAAATCAACACAGTCTCACTTGGTTACTACATTCCCTCGATTACAAACAATTGTTGAATATATAGGGCCATGGCTTGTCTTGTTTATAGATGTATCAATTCCATCGTTCCTTTTGCATTGGCCTCTATAGGTTTGTTCCAGTTGATGACATTAATTGCAGTAAGGTTAAGAAGAAGAAAGAACATAAAATATTAAACAAGGGAAACGCTCTCGGCGGTCTCGCCCCCATTACGCAATTCGATATGATGAAAGAATTGAGGTCCGGACATTATTTATAGGCAGGGTGGCTCATTTAATAGCAGCCCCCCAAAAAAAAAAATGAAAAAAAAATGAAACCCTCTGAATATAATCAGCATTTGAAGTGAATATTGACTAAGAATCATCAGAAGAATTATTTACTATTATTTGTACCAAGATTGATAGCTTTCATGAAATATGAACAAATAACAAAAATTGATTTATTAATTCTCATATTAAGTTGTGAAAATATCATCCAAGTCTACTAACCTAAAGTGGCATTTGACCTTGACTTTGTGACCTGGAATTTGTGTCATTTGATTTGTGATACTTGATAACCCTTGGATACAAGTTTCATGGAATTTGAACAAACACCTTTGAAATTATGCTAAAATTTCAAAATCTTGATGTCGATGCCACAACAAAGTCTAAGTTTGCAGACCTGAAATGACATTTGACCTTGACTTTGTCACCTAAAAGAATAATCACATGATTGGTGATACATGGTAACTGTATTGAGACGTGGTTCAGATATATAAGACACGCGCATGCGTGGACTTATTAAGTCATTCAATCCCGTAGGATACATACATGTATATCATAACATCCCCTTTTTTCAAATTTAAATGTTAACTGTTGAATGTACATACAATAATACTCAGTTTTTATATAGCGCTTATTACAGTCACTAAGCGCTTCCAAACTTGGAGAGTATTACCCCGGCTTTAGCTGTGCTGCCATTACGGCGCTCTAGCATTTTAAAGCATTAATTCCTGCCAGGTATCCATTTACATCACCTGGGTTGAGTGTGGCAAATGTAGATCAATGTCTTGCCAAAGGACATTAGTGCCGCGGCGGGTCTCGAACCGCAGACCTTGTGATCGACAGTCCGGCGACTTAACCACTCGACCACGGCACCTCTACTAATAATATAGCCGTTTGCTAGATAAAAATCTAAAAAACTCTCAAATGATCCTCTTTGTCAAATAGAACTCAAATAAAACCAAATATTTCTCACTGTTATTAAACAATTTTGAATCGTGGGTTCAGGTTGATCATTTTTTAACCTTGTATAATATTGTTATCCAATTATTTGTACTGTCTGATACAATTTTGAGTAAATACGTGCACTTATTCAACTCAAAATTACACTCAAGTATAAGTAGTTACTACTGGTTTCCATAGCAATAATAATAACTTTCCATATTGTTTGTATAAAACACTTGTTACGTGTCCTTTCTGACAAATGTTACTTCCAACTTATTGATTTAATTTCAATGTCTAAACATTTAACAGACATTTAACAACAATTTAACAACTGTTGCCTCGTTAATCGTATTCTGCTTAATTGCGAATCAATGTCATTTTACTTTCATCTGATATAATTAATCTGAACTTGTATTTTACCATAATAAATGATGAGCAAAGCTCTGAAACATGAATCAATGTAATGTCTTATTTTTCTCTCTAACTCTAATAAATAACTCTATTATATTTACAAGTTTGTTCCCATCTCATCCTGTATAGAAAGAAGTATGTACACGACTTAGTGTAGGCCCTTTGCCTTGCAGGTGAACATATTGATAACAATGTAATGAACTTTTTACTGGTAAATTTAGATCAACATAGCAATAATAGATCAAAATATTACTCAAAGATCAAGAAGATATCACTTCATGTCTTTCAAATAAACATGATAATCAAATATGTCATTTGTAGGAGCATGAGTATTTATCAACGAGCATGCATATTAACGAGTAACATAGTCCTTCAGATAGTTCGGACGTTTGACCGTACGCCCTGAACGAAGTTTTCGGCGCTAGTTCAATGTCATTTGACTGGCTTGCCTGTGGAGCAGGCTGCGCTTCTGTCTCGTCAGGAGTTGCATTTTGGTCATTTGTGTGTTGATTTTCCGTGGTTTCGTTGCTGCTCGTGGTTGCTTCACCAGGAGGATTTTCTGGTGTCTGACGCAAGTGTACGCGATTTCAACGATAGATGCCGGAAGGCGTTTCGACAACATAGGAACGCTCATCCAAACGTCGCTTCACGATTGCTTTTTCCCAGCTCTTTTGCCCCTGGACAAGAGGTTGCATCCACACGGTATCACCCTCCTGCAGTGGGGTCAAATCTTTTGCAGACTTGTTGTAGTTGTACGCTTGCTTTGCGATACGTTGTTGCATCTTCTCACGTTCACGTATTACCCTTGGCTCGAGTAAACTCGCTGAAGTGGGCAAGAGCGTGTGTGTACAGCGATTCATAAATCGTTGGGCCGGACTTGTATCCAGACCTTGCGAAGGTGTGTTGCGGTGGTCCAACAACGCTAGGTAAGTATCGGACCACGACTTATCACTCTTCATGATGATGCGTTTTGCTGTTTTGACTGCCGATTCTGCCTTTCCATTGGCTCTGCTGTTACCAGGACTACTGCAGAGATGCTCGAAATCCCATTCACTTGCGAACTGCCGAAACACGGCTGATGTAAACTGGGGCCCGTTGTCGCTAACAACTTGCGTAGGGCTTCCATATCTCGCGAAGTGTGCCTTGAGCTTCTGAAACACAAATTGGCTACTTGTGTTATCCAGTTGGTCAACTTCGAAGATGTTGCTGTAGTAGTCGACGGTTACATGTAATCTTTCCCTTCAATGAGAAAAGATCTGTGCCATTTTTTGCCCATGGCCTTTGAGGCAGATCATGAGCCATCAGAGGCTCCTTCTGTTGCTTGACTTTGTATGATCGGCATACATCACATGTCCCAATAAACTGCTTGATTTCGCTAGCCATACCAGGCCAGAAGATCGATTCGCGAGCACGTCGAAGACACCCTTCCATGCCCAGATGGGATGAGTGTATCTTTTCCTTCATATCTCTGCGTAAGCCTATTGGAATGATCACACGCTCTCCTTTGAAGATTAGACCATCGTGGACTGTGAGTTCATCCCTGTAGCTGAAATATGGAGTAAGCTGCTCAGGCAGAGTGTTGCAGTCACTCGGCCATCCACTGACAATGATGCCCTTCAGCATCGGTAGCACGTCATCTGCAGCGGTCTGCATGCGAATCTGCTGGAGACGCTCATCGCGGATCGGTAAGTGCGCTATCATGTTGACTTCTTCAAACACATTCATATCACTTCGCTTGGATCACTACCGACTGCTCGCGACAAGATATCTGCGAGATACATGAGCTTCCCTTGCTGATAGCTGATATCAAAATGATACTTTTGAAGACGGAGGAGCATCCCCTGAAGGCGTTTCAAGGTTTCACTAGCGGCTTCTTTATGATCATTTCAAGTGGCTTGTGGTCGCTCACAACACTAGTAAAACGACCAAACGTGTATTGATGAAAACGCTACAGCTATCATTTCCTTCTCAATAGAAGCGTACCATGATTCTGTGTCGGTCAAGGATCTACTGGCATACGCTATGGGGCGTCCATTCTGCAGAAGTGCTGCTCCCAAACCCTTGTTGCTTGCGTCGCATTGGTTGGTTAGCTCTTCCGTAGGGTTGTAGTAGGCCAAAAGTGGTGCTACTGACACCATTCTTGTGATCCTTCCCATTGCGTTGGCTTACTCTGTAGACCATTCCCATGCTATATCTGCATGGCGCGTCAGCTGTCTGATGGGCTCTAGCGTGTCGGACAGACTGGGCAAGAATCTGCTTAGGTAATTCACAAATCCCACTAACCTCGGCACGCCTTGTACATCAGAGGGATTTGGCATTTAGAGGACGTCAGCAACCTTCTTTGGATCAGGCCGTAGTCCTGCACTTGTGACGACATGTCCTAGGAAGGGAATCTCAGTTGCTCTGAACACAGACTTCTCCTTGTTTAGCTTGATGTGTTGTTCAACACATCGCTGGAACAACTGCTCGAGCTTCGAGTCTTGGTCGATGATCGCTTCTTCCATTGTTGCCCCTTTTCCATACACAGGGATATCGTCTGCTATGCAAATCACCCCTGGCAGTCCTTCAAGTGCTTGATGCAATCTTTGCTGGAAGATTTCTGATGAGGCACTTGTACCGAATGGTAAGCGGCGCCAACGGTAGCGGCCAAAGGGCGTGTTGAATGTCGTCAGGTGGCTTGAGGGCTCATCAAGTTTCACTTGCCAGAATGCAGAACTCATGTCAAGCTTGCTGAAGATCTTTGCTTGGTTGAGATCTGGCAAGATATCCTCAACTATAGGTAGAGGGTAGTGCTCGCGCTTGCGTGCCTTGTTCAGTGGCCGTGGATCAATGCATATCCTAACGTCACCATTCTTTTTCTCAGCCACAACTAGCTGGCTGACCCAACTCGTCGGTTTTGTCACCTTTGCGATCACCTCACGGTCAACCATGCGGTCTAACTCTGCTTTAACCTTCTGTTTGATTGCATGGGGTAGTCGTCTTGGAGGTAAGATGGTGGGCTGCATCTCTTTATCCACTTGGAGGTTGGCTTCTCCAGGCATCTCTCCCAGCTCCCCATCCAAGACTTCTGCATAGCGTTCTTCAGACTTAAATGCCTTGTCTTTCATGCTGGAAGATGCATGCACTCTTATGAAATTGTCATTATTGACTGTGATGAGCTTCATATGCTGGCTGACTCTGCTTCCCAACAATGGTGTGAAATCTCTGTCAACCACTATGAATTCCACTGAATATTTCTGCTTTGTCTTGGGGTTGAGCATCTTAACCCTGCTGACACCTTCGATGGTCATAGTGGTTTCATTCCACATCATGAGCTTTTTCTTACTTGGTTTCAAGACGCAGTCAGCTCCTTCCAGGTGTCTCAGTGGCAGTATGTTGGCACTAGCTCCGCTATCCACCTGGAAGTTAATTGCTCTCTCATTGATGATCATTTTTGCATACACCTCATCCCTGGGTTTCACGGTATTGATGGCGATAGTGACATTGTCAATGTACTCGGTGCTTGTGTCACTGTCAGTCTGATCGTCAACTTTGTGCATTCTCTTTTATTTACCATATCCATGTCCATAGGCTGGACACTGGTTATTGTCTCTTGATGTTCCCTGCCACAGTACTTGCATGTAGATTTTCCTGCCTTGCCCGTGCTGTGCTTGCTTTGACCTCTTTTTGCTCCACCACTTTGCTTTCCTTTCTTGTGAATATTAGCAGCTGATCTGCTACTACCGGTCTCACTGTAAGCTTTGATGTGAGATTCCACTGTCTCTGCACTCTTGCAGATGTCGATGCAGCCACCCGCTTCCTCGTTTGTGCATCACTGGTGCCCAGCACTATATTGTCCCTGAGGAGACTGTCTGTCATGCATCATAACAATAACCCTTATGCTCAAGTTTCATGGAAGAGAAATGTATACTTTCAAAATTATGATAAAAATTCAAAATCTTAACCTTTGGTTAAGTTTTGATGTTGATGCCACAACAAAGTCTAAGTTTGCAGACCTGAAATGACATTTGACCTTGACTTTGTCACCTAAAAGAATAATCACATGATTGGTGATACTTGATAACCCCTATATTCAAGTTTCATGGAAGAGGAATGTATATTTTCAAAATTAATATATTAAAAATTCAAAATCTTAACAATTGGTTAAGTTTTTGATGTTGATCATATGTTGATGCCACAACATAGTCTAAGTTGTTGACCTGAAATTCTACTCACATGATTGGGGATACTTGATAACCCTTTAGTCTGACTTTCATTGAATAAGACTTTCAAAATTATATTAAAAATTCTATATTAAAAATGATGCCGCAACATAGTCTAAGTTTGTTGACCTGAAATGACCTTTGACCCTGATTTTGTGACCTCAAATTCTACTCACATGATTGGGGATACTTGATAACCCTCTAGTCTAAGTTTCATTGAACAAGAACTTATATTTTCAAAATTATATTAAAAATTCAAAAACTTAACCTTAGGTTAAGTTTTGATGTTGACGCCATCGCACACATTGCCCGAAAAATGTGTTTATTTTGGTCCGCGGTGTCTGAACAAGTGTCACGCGCCCCCAGTGCCGCGGACCAAAATAAACACATTTTTCGGGGCAATGTGGCAAGGAAAATCGGCTCTAACATAATAATCGGCAGAAGGCGACAGCCAAATCTGGTATCAACTTAAAGCTTAGACATCAGAGAAAATGTTGGTAATAAAATTAAAGCGGAAATCCCTGGAAATTCAAACATTTCCTCTGGATTTATAAAAAACATGGATAATTAGTCCATTTTTCAGTGACTTACCCTATAATATATTATGAAGATTTTGTTTCTGAAGACTGTGTTTCTATCCATTTTTTAACCCATTCATGCAGTAAAATGAACTATCAGGAATATGTGAGAGCAATTTCATATCAACAAGTCAACGCAAATTGTAGCATCCCCTCACAGGATAAAACTTAATAGCCTATATACGTCAGAACAAGTTACCTCCATTAGACTATACTATTATAGTACTAGGCAAGGAAGTTAACCTCATTTTCACATAGATAATTAGGTGTTTTTGCATATTTAATGAGCTATGACCCTTCACCTTCGACCTACATACTCCGAAATCGAACTTAGGCTGTATTTTGATACCATGTACCTTCATATTAAATTTCATTAAAATCCGTCAAACATTACTGAAGTTATCGATCGGAATTAACCAAATTTGTTACGGAAGGACGGACGGAAGGACGGACGGCAGCGTTACTATATCCCCTCCGCCTTCGTCGGCGAGGGGATAATTAATAACTTAAAAACTTCATGTAAATTTGAAAGAGTTATAAAAGTTACTTTTGCACTAAAACTGTGAATATAAAAGATTTTGTTGTTTGAAGGAGTAAATTTATACCCTTATTGTGCATACCGGAATTAAATATTTTACTGAGGTATTCTCCAATTATGTATTATCTTTCCACTGGGCAAGAACAAAAATTTTAAAAATAAATCACCAAAAATAAGTTTGGGCACACTTTGGTTCCTCCCTGGCCTACTGTGCGCCGCCGCCGCCGTAAAAAAGCGATGCCTTTGTCTGTCTGTTTGAATGGATAAATCTTGGGACTCTAAAAAAAATTTTGAGATCCTATCTTCTGCTCGGTATCAGCCAGGCCCGAGCAGGTCGCCATCGGAACCTGCCATCACAGGGACGGCTAATAACCCGCAGTGCAGGCAGCCTGGCGCATTATGCCTACCGTACCCGGTGTTTCTCCCCTGGCGAGTAAGGCAAAGCCGAGCTCGGGCATATTGCTGTGGGTACTCCCAAATGCAAAATTAGTAGCAATTAAAGGCAAAGCCGAGCGTGCAAGAAAAATCTAAATCGTCTAAGACGAAAGTCAAAGCCTCCGAAAGTACAAGTATCGGTAATGCCTGAGTCACACCTTTGCGTATTTGGTTTGCATATTGCTGCGTTTCTATGGCAAGCCGTTTTAACATTTATTCCTATTTCTTGATATCAAAAAATTATTTTCTGTTGTAAAGCAATGGTAATTCTTGATATCAAGAACTGATTTTCTGTTGTAAAGCAATGGTAATTCTTGATATCAAGAAATAGGAATAAATGTTAAAACGGCTATAGTATACTGCAGTACAAGTGCCGCGGTAGTGCTGCAGTACAATTTCTGCGGTAGTACTGCAGTAGTACCGCAGTACTTTTACTGCGGTACTACCGCAGTACATATACTGCGAAAAGCGACCAATTTAACAGAGTAAATGTACTGCGGTACTTGTACTGTGGTACTACCACAGTAGTACCGCAGTACTTTTTTACGAGGTACGTGAAGCTGAATCTACTGGGCAAGCCATAATGCACGCAATACGGCCAAGGGTTCTCCTTGCTCCTCTCCAGCTTGGACTTGGAATACAAAATAATGCATCATCAATTATCATCAAGCTTTCTGATCGACAAACTGCATGCGCAATGCTTCCCATGCTCTTATCCGGAGTTTAAGAAATATGAAAGAAGTGCAGCAGTTTCTCAAGGAATTGAACTACCAGGCTATGAACCAGGAGAGTGCATTCACTATATTGCAGACGATGTCGACCATAATATCGACACTCTTGATGGATCAGGTACTTTCCACATCATAGCTACCAAAACCCCAGGGACAAAGTACTGTAAGCCTGTACCTAGAGAAACGGTATCCGCCGAGGACATTGCTACTGTTGCACGTTTTGGGAAACAGAAGAACCAACATTTAACCTTGATGTCTTTACTCCTGCGGTCCCCAAGGCCTTCTTGGTCCAGAAGGATGCAGATGGTAAACAACGACACTACCCTGGCCAGTCATCTGTTATGTTTCTCCCCATGATTGACATGAATCCTAATGATCCATCCTGTTTTTACTCCACTCTGCGTTTTGTTTGTGCCCATGCTAAACAGCATAATGCTACACCTGTTCTGACTTTTGATCAGCCGCTATAGTGGAAGGCACTCACGATAATCAGGAGGCAGCCAAGTGACAGTGACTTGCAATTGAAGCAGATCGTTCTGAGACTTGGAGGATTGCACATCAAAATGAGCTTCCTGAGAAGTATAGGGGATTTGATGACGGGCTCAGGACTCCAGGAACTTCTTGAAATAGTGTATGCCAGCAACTCTGTGAGCCATATATGGTGGGTGGAAAAGCAATTTCTAGAGCTGCGCGGGGCTATTTCCTTGTTGATGCTGCGCTAAATACCATGCTGATAGCAGATTTGTATAACGTACATTTGCCAACTAACGAGGAGAAACAACCTCCGGAAGTTCCTAGTGAGGAGGATCAAGACCCAGGTGTTCCATGTGGAGTAGCTACTTTCGGAAGCAGCCCACGGAAGTTCCCTCTGGAACAACTACTAACGAATTACAACGACTTCCTGATCTTCATTGTGATGTAGCAATTGAGGAAGAGCAGATTCCTGGAATTAATTGTGATGCAGCACATGTAGAACAGCAACCTCCAGAAGTTTAGAGACACAGTTCTTGTCGGTGATGACACAGACCTTCTCATCTTGCTGATCTTCTATGCTGATCTGAATGCAAAGGACGTTTTTTTTGCACCTGAGCACAAGACAAACTCCAAGAAGAACCCAACATGGAATATCAAACAGCTGAAGGAAACTCTAGGAAGTAGTGTATGTGGCGACATTCTCTTTGTCCATGCGCTTCTGGGCTGCGACCCAATGTCTCGCATCTTTGGACTAGGGAAAGGCGTAGCACTGAAGAAAATCATGAAGAATGACGACTTCTGTGAGCTTGCCAAGGTATAGTCAGCCAGCATCAGACCTGAAGGAGACCATTATTACAGCTGGAGAGAAGGCACTTGTATGCCTGTATGGTGGTGACTCAACAGAAGATCTAGATTCTTATAGGTACAGAAGAATTGCGTAAAGGTATCATCAATTTTGTCTGCCTTAGAAGCAAAGACTCTGCCACCAACTTCAGCAGCAGCAGCAAAGTTCCACAGTCTGCGTGTGTAGCTTTCAGATATTAGAATGGAAAGGAATGGCACACGACCTAACACCGGGAGACTGGGGTTGGCAGGTTATGGATGGGAAGTATCTCCCAATACAAACTGATAAACCACCAGCACCCGCATCACTCCGGTCATCAGATGTGGATGCAAGAAAGATTGTGCAACCAAGTCATGCACGTGCCAGAAGTATATGGCCTCCCAATGTTCAACAGCTTGCACTGATTGCCATGGCACTAGTTGCACCAACTCACCACCACCAGACCTAGAACTTTATGATACTACTGATCAGCGTGCCACATAATATTTGTATGTTTGTTGGAGACTACCAACTCTAATCAGCTTAAAATATGTATACCACACTGTAAGCCTCATGATCTGCATCCTGTAATAACAACTGAACTGGGATTGTAATCCAATATAGACATATTATGGCTGCTCTGAAATGCACTGTAAGGTGAGAATCAAAACAAAATTCATGCAAATTAACCCACTTTTTTATTAAAGGTATGTGTTTATGCAAATTAAAGAACCTAATTATGATACATCTGAAATTCAAAAATATTTTTACAACATGAATACGTGATGTCGCAATTATTCTGAATGTTACATAGGACAAGAAATATAATTATAATCAATTATCTACAAAAAGCCTAAAATTGGCAGCCATTTTGAATTTATGAAATTAAGACACTCAATGCATATGAAACCTTGTGCAAACAAAAGCATTCTTGGAAATAACATTTTAGACATTCAAAGTACACTAAGAGTATGCTTAAAGGTATGTATGGTGAAAAAATTTGACCTAATTTAGGAGAAAACCTTAGAATTGGCGGCCATTTTGGATTTATGTAAATTAGACAAACTTACACAACACAGATTTTTTCGGACTTTTAGTATGCCATTTTAGGGACCTTACTAAAATGCATTATTCCTAGCTAAAGTGGTACTTTGTACAGCAACTCCCCACCCCCCCCCCAAGCAAACAAACAAAACAAAACAAAGAAAAAAGAATAACACACAGGCATGACCGAGAAATGTAATGGTAATCCGGGTTAGTATTATTAATCGCACCATATGAATACCCCTAAAAGTTTGTGATTTATGGCAATTTATTACCATTCGTTTGTTTGTTTTGTTTCAACTGAGTGCTACGAAGGTATCGTGTTCAAGGAAGGCATCCATAGGATAGTAGCCCGAAATATCCTATCAGATCATATGGAGAAGAAAAACATGTCATTGATGATGGTGATCGCTGTACTTGTAGATTTTAAACCATTCATCTAATGTATGTTTGTGTATAGACACCCCTCCCCCTCATACACAAAATTGTAAATGAAATGAATCTAACTTTATGTGGATTGAACCGTTTAGAATTTAATCAACGTGTGTTCGCCTCTCGGACTGCCCAAGATGCGGTAGGGCCTCATGGGGAATACATAATTTGGGGGATAAATTTCACTTTGTTAAAACTACAATGCAGCAGAATGGATTCCCCCCTCTTTACAATTTCATTTGCCAAAAAAATACAAATGTCAGCATGAAAGACACAAATGAGTGATAGTAGAGCACTGAAGAAAAAGTATAATGTCTAGGATTATCCAAATAACTCAGGTTTGACTTGGGGGCTCTCCTCTCTATTGGGGGATTAAATACCACCTATACACACAAAAATAAATGTTTGACATTTAAGAGAAATAATACTCCTGTTAAAGGGCATCTAATTATAAAGAGAGCACAGAGATCATGGGATAGAGAGAGAAATTGAGAAAATAGAAGGAAATGGGAGAAAAAAGTCGACAACAAAAAAGAATTTCATGGTCAACTAAGAAGATGAAAACTGAGAAAGAGAGAGAGGGGATGGGGTGGAAATGTAAAAAGCAGCTTCACGCCTTCACTTCACTAACCTTTGAATCCAACTCTCTGCCATGAAGGTCTGGAAAATGTTCGTCACTTGCAATATTCACGCCCATTTTGTGTACTTCCAAACAACGGACAGATGTTCGATGGTAAAGTGCGTCCACTATATCTACTGTTAATGGTCCAAATGTGCTTCTTCTCATAGTAAACGGAAAAAATCATCAATACCAATTGGTATTATCACTCGTGGTGATGCTCCAAATGTTATGCTCTCTTGTTCCTGTTGAAAGAAAAAAGAAAAGAAAAAAAAATGCTGGTTGCTTATTTGAAAAAACACTGAAGGGAATACCATGACATCGCATAGTGAACACAAAGAACTAGGTATTGGCATTTCTTTGGAAATACATATATCCCCAAATACAACCAAGCATGTTGTATATGGTAACTACTGTAGAAGAAAAAGGTTAAAGATGTTAAATGGGATTTCCATAAGAAGCAAATCATTCAGTTTACATTCAAACTTCCAATTAATCTGAATTACAACAATGGAAGTTTGGTCAATATGCTTAATAGGTTTCAGAGGAACAGTTAGCCGAATTTCTACAGGTGTCTGAGGTTAATGTTGTATTTGGAATCGGAAATGAATGCTACTTGATATTAAATAAATGAAATTGATGTCTTTCCTGGTATCCTCTCCCATTTGAAAGTAACAAAATTCATAAATTTCAATTTTCTTAGTTGCTGATGAAAGAATTTCTTTTCATACAGGCTTTGAATAGAAACATAATGTGCAATTATTATATGTAGGGGACATGTGTGATATTTCTTTACAGAAAATATATTTTTAGTACAGAGCGTATGGAGAGGACCTCGCAAGAACCTCAGATAGATAGATAGATAGAAATGGTTTATTAAAAAGATCATCGCGGCGATCCATTTCACAAAGATACAATACAATTGCAATTCAAATTCAAATAACACAAAATATGACATAAATAAAAATCAAACATATAGACATTTTTAATAAAAGTTCATTGATCTAATTCAAATTCTAAAAAATGGAAGAGAAAAGGAGAGGTGTAGGATAAGGAGAGTTAGAGTGATGAGAAAGAGAGAGAAGGGGGACGAAAGAGAGAGACAGAGAGAGGGGAAGGGAAGAGACAGAAAACGGGGGTCCCTATATTACAGATGAGGGGAGATGGCAAGAAACATTCAGAAATGCAGAAAATCGAGATAAAAACTATCAAAAGTCATTCACATAGTGCAATCATGAACTGTGAAATTATGAATAATACAATTCATGTTAGGATTACATTTCATTAAGAAGATTTATAAAGTATGTAAGGGAGCTGTACTGTAAGCGTTTCGTTTTTAATACAGTGGTATTGCTTAAACTTTGATTGAGATCATAGCGATGTCAATTTGTGTTTGATTGCTTATACATCTCAAAATAACCGATAATTATATTATTCTCTATCAGGTTATTTTTTGCACAAACATTCACTAATTTATTTTTCTCAATTTCCTGCTCTCATCAAAACCAACTGAATATCAGGGTGAACTACTCTTTAAGTATCATATTTTCACTTTTAAAACTTCTTTAGGACCAACATAGTCGATATGACAAAGACATTTACCATGACATGTTGAAGTGTAATTTTCATCCTGTTCTCAGTAGTTATTTCTTCAGCCAGTTCGTCCAATTCGTCATCCGTAAAACAGCTGATGATACTATACAAAATATTTGTTCAAGGAAAGTACATATTTATACATTTTGAATCACTAAATATTTAAAGGATTTAAGAAGAATATAATACTATGTGATATAATATATTAGAATATTATATTATGATTCCTTCCAAACAGGTTATATATAAGCTACTGAGGGGTTTCAAAAAAGTAATAATAATAATAATTTTCGTTTAGGTACAGTTTAGAAAATGATTGATTAGTCTCTACTATCAAAATTAAAATAGCATTAAATGTTAAATAAAAATCCATATTAGAAATTTTCTAGGTGACTATGTAACGATGAACACCAATGGCGATGGTTTAATCATTAAGATGAATTTAATTATGTAGTTTATATCTGTTTTAAGACCCTTTTACTTTAGCACCGCCCTTGAATTAATTCTGATGGAATCAAATTTAATAATAGACAATGCTGTTTAATAGAAACAGACAACTCTTACTCTTAAAAAATTACTTTGGGGATAATTCTGATTGCTGTCAGAAATTGAAATCATTTACCTTATTTTTTTGTATTTTTAATACATAAATAGGCCTTTTCGCGTTTTAAATTAGCTAATCTAGTTATTTATTAACTAGTATTATTAACATTATTATTATCATTATTATCATTGATCATTATTATTATCATTGTTATCATTATTATTATTATCATTATTATTATCATCATTATATTATTATTATCATTATCAGTATTATTATAATTATCATTATTATCATTGGAAATGGTGATAATTTCTGCAAACATGGCCCTGAACGTACCTTATTGATTTCAAATGCAGGTGGTTCCTTAGATTACTTAGTATTTCTTTGCTGCGTATGTTGCCCATTACTAGCTCTCGGAAGGTCAGACAGGTGAGCTGTGGGAATGAACTGGAGAAAATGTGCCCCAGTGAAGCAGGTTTTCCAATGAGAGGAACTTGCTTTCCCCCTTCCTCACCATGCTCACCAATAGACAACACTGCTAGGCTGGAATGTGCCAACCGTTCAACATCTCCCGGTGAGACAGTTTGAGTAGTGATAAATGTCAGCTGTTTCAAGCTCGGGAATAGGTCCCCAATGGTCACATTGATGTCACCGTTATTTAACGTCTGTAGACCATTAAGGAATTGGTGATCTACGACCAGCTCTTTGATTGTGGATTTATCTCCCTGTATGCGAAATGACAATGAAGTAGAGTATTATCAATTAGTCTTTTCATATAGTATTAGACTATATGAAATGATTTGTATATTCTCCACATTAAAGGGAGAGTAGCATAACAAGACTATGTGTCTTTCCCATGGCCCTACTCGGGCCAATCGGGTATAATACGACTACGGACGACGCGACCGCAGCATTCACGTTCGTGCAACATACACGAAACCGAAGCGCGAGGAGAACTTTTGTCTGTTTCACAAACGCTATCGCGCGCTGACCAAGTAGAGATTAAGTCTCTGACTACCATTAATCTAGTCCATTCGTTTACGTGCAGTTGTCCAAAAGAAGACGTAGATGGCGTTAACCAGTATTTGCCATGCTACACTCCCTTTAAGAAAAACAAACTAAATGCTTGTCAGTATGAAAACGAATGGCAGTCTAGTCATGTTTTACCATGCCATACAGACAGAAATTCCCATTCTAATGAAAAGAAAGAAAGATTCTAAATACAACTGTTTCTTGATGGCGCAGACATATTTTTCCTCAAAGGCAGATATCTTATGGCATTTTCAGTTGTGCTATCCGTCAAGAACAAACAAGAAGGGGTATTGTTTCCATTACTGCTCGAATGAAACATACTCGTAAACGCTTTTCCCATTTTCCCCCTAGTTGACACCCAACGGTAGTATACGTTTTTATTAACTTCTTTCTTTAAAAAACGTATTACGTAGAAATTGGACCGGACATTTGTGGTCACTTTTTTAACAAACTATATGATAAGTTGTTCTGTAATTTTTGTATGTTCTATCTTATTGTTGTTTTGTTTATTATTGCAGATGCTTTTATGTGATTTGAGAGAAACAAACATTGAAATCATCCCTGATAATATAATCACAATGTAGGGGTATATACCATGTCTAAAAATTGCATATTTTTGCCTTGAGGTTTCCCTTTGTAGGTGCCCTTTTCCCAGAAAGTGCCCTTTTTTGTTGGTGCCTCCCCACTTTGAATGACGCTCTGCCGCACATGATCCTCTGGTACTAAAAATGTATCCGATTCGACTCATAAAATACTTTACCAGGATTACTAGCACATCTTTAGTTTATTCTGTATTTTTTGTTGATGTGATTTTACATGACTGCTGAAAAAGTGTTTTGTCTGTGGAAAAGTATCCAGAAAATTTATGTCATTTACATATATTTGTATTTCTTACCGGGAATCACAGTACAAAGAACACAAATAATATGTTTTAAAATTATTAACATCTCCACAGTTTTGCATTGCATTTGTCATTTCATTGAGGAAGAAATACAGTAATTGGAGCAGTGGCACATTGTATAGGGGAAAATTAATTTAGAATCTTTCATACAAAACTAGAAATTCATCAATTATACTGGTGAATGCATAGATAAACAAATTTTAGTATTATCAGTAATTAGTGTAAGGCACACTTCTGAAAACAAATCTGATTCGATTTAGATAATGCTTCACTTGTACTGGCCCATCTTTTGTTTTTATTTTATTTTTTTACCTGATTTTTGAAAAAAAGATGTTACACTCATGGAAAAGAATTAAGCATATTTACGGCAATTCATTCGTATTCCTATCACACAACTTAAGGTTAAAAAAAAAAGACAAAAATATTTTGCATCTTTTGTTTTTTCTGCTTCTTTTTAAACAACAATACATTTTACCTGAGATGAAGAAGCACGATCAGCAATCTCTTTGTAGAAATCATCATGAAAGGAACTTGAGTAGATCCTCAGGTCTGTCAAATGAGGCAGGAGATTGAGAAACTTCCCAAGACAGGAGGATGCTGATTGATCATTGCCTAGGGCCAACTTGTGAACCTTCAACATCTGAATCTGTGCATGGAAATACAAAAGAATAACATACGTGAATCATGAAGCATGACATGGGGAAAATAATGGAACCCTTAATATAGTCTGTACTGTCGCATTAAGCATTCACATAATTACAGAAGATGATCCAGGGTTCTGGTTTGACGGGGGAGAGAGTCAGTAAAAAGAAATCGGAAGAGCAAAATACTTGGTAACTGTTTGGTTGGTTTGAACACAAACATATACAAAATTAACTATTAAAAATACAGCTGGAACGCTCTAATCTAGACACAGAGAAACTTTTCCCTATCAAATGGAAGCTGATTGGTAATCATTTAGTTATAGAATCTGTTTTGCTAAATATATTACTCATTGCGGATGTAGTATCGAAAATAATATCGCTAGTTGGTTTGTTGACAAACCGGGAAATTTACAAGACACCATAGCTTATTTTACAAGCCACCATAGAGCGAACGTAATTTATGCTAATACTAATTCTGGGCAGATGCCACGTTTTCTTCCGTTAGGAAAGTCAGTAAGAAGAAGAAAGTCTTACTATGTTATGTTCAGTAAGCCAGGAATTCCGCCCAAGAAGTAAGTTTATCAATGGAATATCATACTTTTCATTTGTGTTGGTTTAAGAATGTATTTTGGTAAGGTTGTTGAGGAAAATGATATTACATAATAACATTCAATATGTGCTGAGTACGATGTATAAATTGCTATGCACAAATCTGTATAGCGATACGTTGAATGAGTTAAGTTAGAAATCTCCTTTTAGAATTGATAATGCATAACATACGCGCTCAGACGCGATGTTAATTATCTCTACATTTATGAAGATATGTTTTACAATGTATTCAGGTGGATTAATGCATTAGTTAAAACTGGGGCTTATTGTTAGCCATTTAGAATGATAGTTTGGGTGAGTAAGTTGAGTGAGTAATACATGAATGAACAGAACAGACTAAGCTTATAAACTGGAAATGTATGCTCTATTAGTGGAGTTTGTGAGTTACGATGTAAACAAAGGACTAGCCTAGTCACAAGGGGTTTAATCTTACATTTGATTAATGAGATGTTGTTTGATGGTGATTTGATTAACATTCGTATTTAGCGGGGAAGTTTCTTTGATCTTAATGAGTTTGTTATAATGAGGTTCTACTGTACGTTACAGGGAGTTGACTTGGTATTTTGTCTTGGTTTCAGTTTTAGTACAGAGCAAAGAAACAGCACTTTCAGAAACTACCAGATTTGTTTACCGTATCTGTTGATTCAATGATAGAATATGTCGAGCTTGAAACGTATACAGTTAATTTGATGTAGGCATTTAGCTTTCATTAATTTAGTTGATGTTTGGATATATCAGTCGTCATTTATTTGTGCAAAGATTGTACAAGTATTTATGATCCTTTTATTTCTCATTTGTGTTCACAGATTGAATAAAATTGCAGTTTGACGTTCAAGCTTCATCTATGCAATTCAAAGCGGTCCTCTTGGTTATGTTTTGATTCCTTTACTTCGGTGATCCACTAGTGATATTCGTTTGTCTCGCAATGTGGTCAATAAGGGATCTAAAATATCAAGACGTTTCGTGCGCCGCTGCAAAACTTCGTCAGGTGATAAAAACTAATGTAAGCAAGCGTGTTTTATACTCTACGGGAGGACCGGCGCGGCGGTCAATAATTTGATTGATAATTGGAACAATAACGCACAAGGCCTATTGGCCGACGCACACGGTGCTCGACCAATCAGCAGACCGCTGGTTCGGCTAATTATGCACAAGGCCTAATGGTCGACGCACACGGTGCTCGACCAATCAGCAGGCCACTGGTTCGGCTCGCCTGCTGGGCGGAAGCAATAGCGAGCTCAACCAATCAACGGGCCGCTGGCTCGGCCATCTGCTGATTGGAATCGACCGGTATTGACCACATTGCGAGACAAACGAATATCACTAGCGATATTATTTTCGAGAATCTGTTTTGTTGGTAGAGTAATGGTAATGATTTGATGTGTTCAACCTTCAACGTGTGAATCTGTGGAAATGCAATCGAATACGCCGGACACCGGCAAGTCATGAAGAAGGATAAATGATAGTGGAAACCCTTCAGTTGGTAATTTAGTGGTACTTTGTACAGTGACGCCCTCCCCCCCCCCAAAACAAAACAAAACAACACAAAGTAAAAAGAATAACAAACAGGCATGACTGAGAAATGTAATGGTAAACCGGGTTAGTGTAATCAATTGAACCATATGAATACCCCTAAAAGTCTGGATTTATGGCACTTCATTACCATTTGTTTGCTTGTTTCGTTTCAACTGAGTGCTACAAAGGTATCGTGTTCAAGGGAATGCATCCATAGGATAGTAGCCCGAAATATCCTATCAGATCATATGGAGAAGAAAAAAATGTCATTGATGATGGTGATCGCTGTACTTGTAGATTTTAAACCATTCACGTAATGCAAGCTTGTGTTTAGACACCCTCCCCCCATACACAAACCTGTAAATGAAATGAATCTAACTGTATGTGGATTGAACCTTTTAGAATTTAATCAACGTGTATTTGCCTATCGGACTGCCCAAGATGCGGTAGGGCCTCGTGGTAGACTAATACATAATTTTGGGGATAAAATTCACTTTGTTAAAATTACAATGCTAGTCAGCAGAAGGGATTTTTCTTTCCTTTCTTTACAATTTCATTTGTACAAAAATACAAAATGTCAGCATGAGAGACCACAAATGAGTGATAGGAGAGCACTGAAGAAAAAGTATAATGTCTAGGATTATCCAAATAAATCTGGTTAGACTTGAAGGCTCTCCTCCCTATATATAGGGGATTAAATATCATCTAAAATTTTGACATTCAAGAGAAATAACACATACTCCTGTTAAAGAGCATCTAATTTAATATAAAGAGAGCACAGAGATCATGGGGAGGAGAGAGAAATCAAGAAAATAGAAGGACTTTCATGGTCAACTAAGAGATGAAAACTGAGAAAGAGAGAGAGAGGGGATGGGGTGAAAATGTAAGAAAGCAGCTTCACGCCTTCACTAACCTTTGAATCCAACTCTCTGCCATGAAGGTCTGGAAAACGTTTGTCATTTGCAATATTAACGCCCATTTCGAGTAATTCAAAACAACGCACACATGTTCGATGGCAAAGTGCATCCACTATATCTACTGTTAATAGTCCAAAGGATGGTATGCTCTCTCGTGGTGATGATCCAACCGGATTACCAAATGTAATGCTCTCTTGTTCCTGTTGAAAAGAATAGATGCTGGTTGCTTATTTGAAAAAACCCTGAAGGGAATACCATGACATCGCATAGTGAACACAAAGTACTAGGTATTGGTAATTTCTTTGGAAATACATATATTCCCAAATACAACCAAGCATGTTGTATATGGCAACTACTGTAGTAGAAAACTAGATGGATCTTCGACTGCGCGCGCAGTCGAAAAGATGCCTCCGCCAGGGGTGGATCCAGCCGGCGGCAAGCGAGGGGGCCGAAAAAGGGGCCCACTTCGTGCAAAAATTTGAAAACCGTGTCGGCCGATTTTCCGCTCGGGGGAAGGGGGAAGGAGGGGTAGTGAGCATAATTTACAAGCTATTTTTCATATACATGGCTCTGCAAGATAAATACATCTCCTGAGTTTGATAGTAAACCATCTCTCGGTTCCATTGATAATGCATTCACAAGCTATTTATAGGCATACATAATGAGCCCCATAACCTTTGACCTCATGACCCTAAAATCTACCGGTAATCAGTTCATTGGCTCTGCAAGATACATACATGTCTTGAGTTTGATGGTAATCCGTCCACTGGTTCTAGTGATAGTGTGATCACGAGCTTTTTTTGCATACATAATGAGCCCTGTGACCTTTGACCTTGTGACCCCAAAATCTAATCAGTTCATCGGCTCTGCAAGATACATACATGCCCCAAGATTAGCGGGAATCCATCAATCGGTTCTTGAGATAACGCGATCAGAAGCTAATTTTGCATACATAATAAGCCCTGTGACCTTTGACCTTGTGACCCCAAAATCTAATCAGTTCATTAGCTCTGCAAGATACATACATGACCCAAGTTTGGCGGTAATCCATCAATCGGTTCTTGAGATAATGCGATCACGAGAACGGAACGTACAGACGTAGGTACGGACGGACAACCAGAAAACATAATGCCTCCGGCTACGTTGTAGCAGAGGCATAAAAAGTTAAAGATGTTAAATGGGATTTCCATAAGAAGCAAATCATACAGTTTACATTCAAACTTCTATTTAATCTGAATTACAACAATGGAAGTTTGGTCAATATGCTTAAATATGTTTCAGAGGAACAATTAGCCAAATTTCTACAGGTGTCTGAGGATTTGTATGCTTTTAATGTTGTATTTGGAATCGAAAATGAATGCTACTTGATATTTGATAAATGTACTTGATGTCCTTCCTGGTATCCTCTCCCATTTGAAAGTAACAAAATTCATAAATTTCAATTTTCTTAGTTGCTGATGAAAGAATTTCTTTTCATACATACAGGCTTTGTGTAGAAACATAATGTGCACTTATTATATGTAGGGGACATGTGTGATATTTCTTTACAGAAAATATATTTTTAGTACAGAGAGAATGGGAGAGGACATCGCAAGAACCTTCATAGCGATGTCAATTTGTGTTTGATTGCTTATACATCTCAAAATAACCGATAATTATATTATTCTCTATCAGGTTATTTTTTGCACAAACATTCACTAATTCACTTATTTATTTTTCTCAATTTCCTGCTCTCATCAAAACCAACTGAATATCAGGGTGAACTTCTCTTTAAGTATCATATTTTCACTTTTAAAACTTCTTTAGGACCAACATAGTCGATATGACAAAGACATTTACCATGTCATGTTGAAGTGTCATTTTCATCCTGTTCTCAGTTATTTCTTCAGCCAGTTCGTCCAATTCGTCATCCGTAAAACAGCTGATGATACTATACGAAATATTTGTTCAAGGAAAGTACATATTTAAACATTTTGAATCACTAAATATTTAAAGGATTTAAGGAAAATTTAATACTATGTGATATAATATATTACAATATTATATTATGATTCCTTCCAAACAGGCTATATATCAGCTACTGAGGTGTTTTTTTATAATATTTTTAAAAAAATTGTTTAGGTTTCAAATAGTTTAGAAAATGATTGATTGGTCTCTACTATCAAAACGAAAATAGCATTAAATGTGAAATAAAAATTCCATATATTATAAATGTTCTAGGTGGCTATGTTAAGATGAACACCAATGGCGATGGTTGTAGTTTATATCTGTTTTAAAACCCTTTTACTTTAGTACCGACCCTTGAATTAATTCTGACGAAAACAAATTTGATAATTGACAACGTTGTTAGAAACAGACAACTCTTACTCTTAAAAAAATACCCTTGGGATAATTCTGATTGCTGTCAGAAATTGAAATCACTTACTTTATTTTGTTTGCATTTTTTAAAACATAGATAGGCCTATTCATGGTTTAAATTAGCTAATCTAATTATTTATTAACTAGTGAGTTTACCATCATTATTGCAATGACGACCTTCGTCATTGCCTTGTGTTCGTTCACATTCTGCCCCATTAATATTCTTGTTCTCCTCCTTGTTTTCCTTATCTTCCTTATCGTCAGGAAATCGCATTCGTTTTGCACATAGTGCTTGTTATTCCTAGTTAGGTCCTTTTCTCTTGCTCGATTAGACAACACTGCTAGGCTGGAATGTGCCAACCATTCAACATCTCCTGGTGAGACAGTTTGAGTAGTGGTAAAAGTCAGTTGTTTCAAGCTTGGGAATAGGTCCTCAAAGGTCACATTGATGTCACCGCTATTAAACAGCTGTAGACCATTAAGGAATTGGTGATCTACAACCAGCTCTTTGATTGAGGATTTGTCTCCTGTATGTGAAATGACAATAAAGTAGAGTATTTCCAATAAGTCTTTTAAAATAATATCAGACTCTAGTTATGATGCATATATTCTCCACATAAAAAATATAAAAAAATAGTTAGTATGAAAACAAATGACAGTTTAGTCAGATTTTACAATTCCATACAGACAGAAATCCCCATTCTAATGTAAAGAGAAAAAAAATTTATAAATATAACTTTTTCTTGATGAAGCAGATATGTTTTTTTCCCTAAAGATGTGAGTTGTGTTTTCCAATCATTGCTCGAAGAAAACATACCGGTACTCACAAAATGCTTTTCCTGTTTTTCCCCTAGTAGTCACCCTGTTTTATGGTCATATACTTTTCATTAACTTCTTTATTTAAAAGACACCTTTTTTAAAGGAAAGTCCACCCTGATATCAAGGTGGTTTTTATAATAGAAGCAGAAAAATAAAAGAAACAGGTCAGTGAAAGTTTGGGCGAATTCCGACTAAAAATAAGAAGAAAAAAAAATTGAAATTTTTATTTTCCCTCAGGAATTTTTTCGATCATACATGTACCCTAAATATAATTATACAAAATATGTATCTATTAAACCCCTGTATGGATAAAACAATTATTCCATCATCAATAAAAATAAATAAATAAAAGTTCATGAAATTTTATGTATAGAGCAAATTGGAGAGGAGCTCGCAAGATACGTCAGTGTTGACAATTAGTGTTTGATTGATCACACCTTCAAAAATTCTTACTGTTAATCAGAATTTGCTCAAACTTTCACTGACCTGTTTATCTTCTTTTTCTGCTTCTATTAAAACAGACAACTCTTACTCTTAAAAAAATACCCTTGGGATAATTCTGATTGCTGTCAGAAATTGAAATCACTTACTTTATTTTGTTTGCATTTTTTAAAACATAGATAGGCCTATTCATGGTTTAAATTAGCTAATCTAATTATTTATTAACTAGTGAGTTTACCATCATTATTGCAATGACGACCTTCGTCATTGCCTTGTGTTCGTTCACATTCTGCCCCATTAATATTCTTGTTCTCCTCCTTGTTTTCCTTATCTTCCTTATCGTCAGGAAATCGCATTCGTTTTGCACATAGTGCTTGTTATTCCTAGTTAGGTCCTTTTCTCTTGCTCGATTCCTTTCAAACTTCGTAGGCGTAATTTCTGATATCCAATCTAGGTCACCTACTTTTTCGTTTTCTGAAATCACTCATGTGTAACCGTCCAGGTGCCATTTTGTCCGTTTCTGGTCCATTTTAAGGCCTTTCTTTCTTCCTTCCTATCTTCACTATCCTAGATCCTACAAACTTCTAACAAATTCCCCTAGATAGTCTAAGAGATGTTCTTTTATCTGCGACAGATAACCTGACCTTCAAAATGCCATCTTCGTACTCGAAAATTTAAATCTGAAACCGACTCCGTCAAAAATCTTTTAAATTCTTGAAAAATAGACCCCTAAAAATCTAAAACTGCCATAACTTTCTCATATAAATTCTATTTTGTATTTAAATCTCACAGTATCTTTATCTCATAATTGCACATAGCCATGCCAAATTTCACGCTCCAATGGCCATGCAAAACATAAATAGCGCCCTCTAAATTTCTGGGAATTGGCTTTCTTTCTGTGGCCGTATCTCTATTGTGTCTTAGCAAACCCGTACCTTTTTTGATTTAGATACTTGAACATATGCCCTTTCCAGCCAAATACAAAATTATATACCCTAACACTGACCGACTTTGCGAAAAATGCCCTCCAAATATGCAGTTTTCAAGAAAATTGCAAAATAACTTCAACTTGCTCTAAAATTACGATCCTTATACCTATACGTCCATGAAACTTGGCATGTATCCATATACGCGACAATTGTCTGCCAAGTTTAGTAAATTTTGATGACGTCAGCGCAAAGTTATCGCCAAAAATGATGAATTTATTATGCATTACGTAATAGCGCGTTTAATGCGTGCAGTACATTGCGTGCAGATGAAAATGGTGTCAAACTGACCGCAATGAAGAGCCCTTTCGAATGATACCAAACACGTTATATGTTATCACAGAAAAATTTGAGTAAATTGCGTTTGAACAAGGGTCACTATACAAATTCTCTGGAGTTTTCGCCAAGTTATAACACGTATCGGCTATGACGTCATTTTTTAAGACTGCTTTTCGCCCCCCTACCGTCCTTTTTTTTCCTTGAAATTTTGCAAGCGTGTTCTGGGTTGCCAAACGCAGTGCCTCTTCAAGCCGGATTTTTAAAATTCGTCAAAGGGGCCATGTTCGACGCCATTTTATACTCTGCATGATTATGTTAGTATGGACGGCCGTTACTGCCACAGCACGCGTCATCACCAAATCCCATTGGTTTTGCACGTAGTGCTTGCGAGCCCTTTCTACGTTCTTTATATCCTAATTTCTTTCAAACTTTGTAGGCATGGTCGCTAGCATCCCATCAAGGTCACTGTAATCTTGGTTCTCCGGAATCACTCATGCACACCCGGTCGTCCAGGCGCCATTTTGTCAGTTTCAGGCCGTTTTGAGGCCTTTCTTTCGCCCTACCTATCTCCAGTATCACACAAGCTACAGACTTCGTACAAATAGCTCTGGACAGTCAGAGATGCTCTTTCGTTTGACACGTAGAAACACGGGCGTCATTGCACGCATATCGTTCTGACACGATTTCATTTCTAGTTATCATTGTTATTATTATTATTTTCATTATTATTTTCAGTATTATTATAATTATCATTATCATCATCATTGGAAATAGTGACAATTTCTGCAAACTTGGCCTTAAACGTACCTTATTGATTTCAAATGCAGATGGTTCTTTAGATTACGTAGTATTGCTGCACTGCGTATGTTGCCCATAACTAGCTCTCGGAAGGTCAGACAGGTGAGTTGTGGGAATGAACTGGAGAAAAGTTGCCCCAGTGAAGTAGGTTCTCCAATGAGAGGAACTAGATCTTCCCCTTCCTCACCATGCTCAATAGACAACACTGCTAGGCTGGAATGTGCCAACCATTCAACATCTCCTGGTGAGACAGTTTGAGTAGTGGTAAAAGTCAGTTGTTTCAAGCTTGGGAATAGGTCCTCAAAGGTCACATTGATGTCACCGCTATTAAACAGCTGTAGACCATTAAGGAATTGGTGATCTACAACCAGCTCTTTGATTGAGGATTTGTCTCCCTGTATGTGAAATGACAATAAAGTAGAGTATTTCCAATAAGTCTTTTAAAATAATATCAGACTCTAGTTATGATGCATATATTCTCCACATAAAAAAATATAAAAAAATAGTTAGTATGAAAACAAATGACAGTTTAGTCAGATTTTACAATTCCATACAGACAGAAATCCCCATTCTAATGTAAAGAGAAAAAAAATTTATAAATATAACTTTTTCTTGATGAAGCAGATATGTTTTTTTCCCTAAAGATGTGAGTTGTGTTTTCCAATCATTGCTCGAAGAAAACATACCGGTACTCACAAAATGCTTTTCCTGTTTTTCCCCTAGTAGTCACCCTGTTTTATGGTCATATACTTTTCATTAACTTCTTTATTTAAAAGACACCTTTTTAAAGGAAAGTCCACCCTGATATCAAGGTGGTTTTTATAATAGAAGCAGAAAAATAAAAGAAACAGGTCAGTGAAAGTTTGGGCGAATTCCGACTAAAAATAAGAAGAAAAAAAAATTGAAATTTTTATTTTCCCTCAGGAATTTTTTCGATCATACATGTACCCTAAATATAATTATACAAAATATGTATCTATTAAACCCCTGTATGGATAAAACAATTATTCCATCATCAATAAAAAATAAATAAATAAAAGTTCATGAAATTTTATGTATAGAGCAAATTGGAGAGGAGCTCGCAAGATACGTCAGTGTTGACAATTAGTGTTTGATTGATCACACCTTCAAAAATTCTTACTGTTAATCAGAATTTGCTCAAACTTTCACTGACCTGTTTATCTTCTTTTTCTGCTTCTATTAAAACCAACTTAAATCAGGGTGGACTTCCCTTTAACAAAGAATATGATTAGTTGTTCTTTTATTATTGTATGTTCTATCTTAGTCCTGTTGTTTTGTTCATAATGCAGATGCTTTTATGCGATTTCCTTTTTTTTTTTTACAAGTGCGCCTTGAAAATATGATTTCAAGTGGATTCAGCGCATTGTAAATCTCATATTGTTATTACTTTTATTATCATTATTATAATTAAAATTAGTAAAGTAAATTCTTAGAATTGACTGTCATTTGGGAGAATTTTTAAACTTATAATTTTTTTTGTATTGTATTGTAATGGTTTATTGAGATAAAAAATCATCGGACATGCAGCTGAAAGCTGAAATTGTTCAATTTACAGAGTAAAAAGTACATGCATGGCATAACATTACATTGTTAACACATTAAAATATATAGACACTTAAAAAGTATTGTGTATATTTAAACACGATTTGCAAGTTTCATTGATAAAATTTGTCGTACCGGTACTTAAAATGTGCAAAATATTTTTTAATTCTTTGTCTGATTTTCCCTGTTTCTCTGATCATTTAATTTCGTCAAAGGTTTTTACGGTTTATCCGTCTTTTAACACTTTGTTTGCTTTCTTCGCCTCTCTGAACGGTCGGTTGGCCACACGTGCAATTTTCCACAATACAATAGGCATCGATTGACCAAAGGAGTGCTTTGTCCAACATAATGGCTTTGCAAAATTAATCAATTTTTTTCGGTTTGATTAGCCCCATGACAACCCTCTTAAAGGCAGAGTATTTTACCGACATTGCTACCATGCTTTCATGAATTCTAAATTGCGCCATCTTTCGGTGAAAGCCGTGTACATAGAGCGATTTTCGGTTCATGTGCCCAAGCATCATCACCGGAGATCGGCCCTGTATTGTAGAGGGGATTTCATTCATAAGGCCCTCTGTGTTCTAAAGTGGAAAGTCTTGTTGTTGTTTAATAGTGGAATATGCACGTCGTGTATTACCGCTGGCCTGAAACACAAAATAGGATTCCTGACGACACGTGTCATGAAAAGTTTGAAGAGCAATAATCAATGTATCATTTCGTTCATTTTCTGACCAAATATGATGTATTTGTGCAAAGTTATGTTGCTTCAAAGAAGGGTTATTAAAAAAAGAAAGATTTTGCATGCCCTCAAACTTTGCTGGATCCTGACCCATATTAAACATGGATTAAATAAATTTTATGTGCACTGGAAAGCCAATATTGTGGCGCAAATTTTGACACCAAATTTATTTGGGCTCAAAAATAAAACTATGTGTCAAAAATCGAGTTGTTTTCAAAGTTTTTATCTTTGTAAAAAACACATTTTTAACGTTGAAATTGAATTATTTACAGGATTCATATAATGAATATTCTTAAATATTCAGTAACTCCAGATATTTACTATGATATTACAAAAAACAGAGCGCAAAAAAGTGATAAAATGGAGATATCGTCGTTTGAAAATGTGCCTTCTCCGAGAGCTCTTCGGTACGGGTCAAACCGGTCCGAGTACGCCGTATTAATGAAATAGACGTGTTTTTGCACGCCTGCCGTTAGGCTGGTGATGCGATGCATTGTGTGGCACGTGTTTTGCACGCCTGCCGTTAGGCTGGTGATGCATTGTGTGGCACGGCTGTACAGACACATACATCTAGGGACATTAAGAGCAGCAGATGGCAGTACATGCAAAACTGAGGGAAGGTCAGCATAATACCCTGCTTTAAACACCACTATAGATTAATCATGCACTGGAAACAGTTAAACAATCTTGAAGCCTTTGTTAATATACATATCTATCTCATGATGCACAGGGAGATTATTTGTGTGGCATATCAATTAAAGTTATGTGACTTTTGAATCAGGGTCAGTTAAAAATAGCTCTTACACTAAATCTTAACTAGTTTTATTGATATGTACAGAATCCCACGAAAATAATTTGGTATAAAACATATTTTATGTTATTAAAAAATTTCAGAGATTTCAGGTTATGCAAGAATAAAAAGAAAGTTGCATACCGGTACATTTAGTATATTTAGATTGAATGTATAGGCCGGCTCCATATGATTGTTTCAGCCCTATAATACGGGGCTTCTCAAAAAGAAAATGCGATGAGACTTTGATTGGCAACATCTTGAAAAGGTACTTGGCCATTCTCAATGAAATTTTGTAGGCATTCCTGTATTAGAATCCTCTAAAAGTCCTGTGAATTTCACAAGAATATAAGTGGAAACTACAAAGATATAATCACTTTTGTAAAACAAAGCATTTTTCAAATTTTAAAAGAGAATTAGCGCATTGAATAGCATCAGTTTACAATTAGCGTATAACTGGTGCCTGAACATTTCATAGCAAGCTCTCATATATCTTCAATTCTTGATATAAAATGATACATTAGGCGGTGTCAGACAGAGGCCAAAAATCCGGAAAATATAGTTATCCAGATTTTAGTTATCCACTAATTGGCTGTCTGTCATCAATTATCCCTTAAAAAATCCTCTAACGTAACAAGAAAATTCTCCCTTGAAAGGATTTTTCATGGGATTTTTCTGTCTGTCACCAATGTTGAAAAAATCCCTTTAAGGTCAATGTAAGGTCAAATTTGAACTTAATGATTAGCTGGCATATGGTCATTAGCGCGCATTTAATGAGACGCGTTAATTACGCATTACTTTTGATTGAACGTGTGATGTCACAATGCTTATCTACCTGAACGGTGCATGCGCAATGGCCCATCAATAATCTAGATAATAGTTACCTGATTATTCGTAGCCTGTCTGTCACCAGTCTGTCACTGACGTAAATGAATAAACTAGATTTCTAAAATCTAGTTTATTCAAGATGGGTCAGGATTTTTCTGTGTGACACACTGTGAGGTAATTGAATGTCTTTAGCATCTCTTTTATAGAGACATAATGACGGTAAATAATTGAATGTTTCAAATGAAACTAAATGGAACTTCGACTGCGCGCAGTCGAAAATGATGCCTCCGCCATAGAGCGAGTTTACAAACTAAAACGGAAGCAATTTTTAATATTCAAGTTTGTAAACCATTAACGGGTTCTCAGAATATCGTGATTACAATTTTTTTTTCATATACCGGTACATGGCTCTGCAAGATAAATTCATGTCCTGAGTTTGATAGTAATCCATCTGTCGGTTCTAATTATAATGTGTTCACAAGCTATTCATATGCATACATAATGAGCCCCATGACCTTTGACCTTCGATCTCATGACCCTAAAATTTAATCAGTTCATTGGCTCTGCAAGATACATACATGTCTTGAGTTTGATGGTAATCCGTCCACCGGTTCTAATGATAGTGTGATCACAAGCTGTTTTTGCATACATCATGAGCCCTGTGACCTTTGACCTTTGACCTCATGACCAAAAATCTAATCAGTTCATTAGCTCTGCAAGATACATACATGACCTAAGTTTGGCGGTAATCCATCAATCGGTTCTTGAGATAACGCGATCACAAGAACGGGACGGACGGACGGACAACCAGAAAACATAACGCCTCCGGCTACTTTGTAGCGGAGGCATAATAAAAAATATGTGGAGAAACCTACAGGGCACGTTATGCAATACTCAAAGATCTTCTGAGAATGGATATCATAAGATCAATCTTTGAGGTTTGTTTCATAACTTAGAATAAATATTTGAAAAGTCAAAGAAGTTATAAAGTTGTTATTTCCTTTCAAAACAACTATATTTGTTTCCTACAGAGCTGCTCATCATAATGATTGAAATAGAAATGAATAGAAGAGGTAATTAATATAAGTAACTCATAATTTACTTCAAAACCTTCATGGAATAATTTATTTTGCTTCTTGTCCTTAAAAGATGTTTTGAATGCATGCTCATAAAATTTTACAAATGATTTATCAATTTAAAATATGTCAGTGGTGATTTTCAAAGAAATTATGTGTCTTCAATCATGTCAATGGAAAAGCTTGTCGTCGAATGCGAAAGCAAAAGGTCTATGCTTTATTTTGTGCACTGACGCTATTCAAAGTGCTCTCTTTGTAACATTTGAAAAATGGTACATTTCACAAAAGATGATAACTCTGTAGGTTTAACGTATATCCTTGTGAAATTCACAAGAGAGTTTAGGAGATACAACCAACAAATTACCTACAAAATTTCACTGCGAATGGTTAAATGCATTGAATGCTTAGAAAGCCGGTATACAATGCACCCGAATGAGGAAGATTGATCAAGATGTGCATGATTTTATCATACATACAAACACTGGTGTACTGGTGGGGGGGGGGGATTAAGAGCATACTAGGCCTTTGAGGGAGGGAATGGGTCAATGTATGAATTCTGTTTGGTTGTTTTTGTTTTTATACTTTATTTGTGTATTTCGCTTTACACAATTTTAATAGCAAATAAACTGCCGGCCCTTTTTTCTGTCTCATTCGCATGATAAAATTAAGCAATTGACCATTTTGCTCGGTCACTAGGCTCCCTCGCCTAGTAGCTGTACGTAAATAAAGATTCTGAATTTGCTCTACATTTCTTTAGTGTTTAAAGCATTTTCACAACTTAAAAAAGCTTAATTCCAATAGTACAAAACCATACTGAAAGTTGTAGATATTCCCTTTTCTAGCAAGTGCTTACTCTCTACCCTATGTCACCCTTTATCCTGCTATCAGCTGAGACAATAATAATTCCATGTCATGCCTTATAAGCGATGAAGAAGACAATGGATGAAGTAGGCATATTTTTTTTTTAAATATCTTTTCGGAGTGATGAAAAAAAGTTGATGAAAATGCTTGCTAGTTGCCACCCCCCCCCCCACCCCCTCCCCCAAAATGAAAGACGAATTGTAATCATTAGTATTCTGTTTAAATAAATATATATATATATATATACCGCCACTGTAGAAACTTGTGTATGCATTAACTGGTAGAAGTCATGATCCAATGTTGTACGAAAAAACTCTAATCTTGACAATGAGTTGGATGTGAATAGAACATCTGCCAGGTCACGCGATAAAGTCGGGCCAAATGATCCGTCTTTCAATGCCAAAGTCTCCTGAAACAGACATAAACAAGTTATAGTTACTACACAATTCTTATGGCTAAAATGATCCTGATGTGTTATACAGGCCTAGGTATATTATAGAGTGTGTGTATATATATATATATATATATATATATATATATACATATATATATATATACATATATGAAACAATTATTTGAATTGTCAGAACTTGTTTTTTATTTCAGAATACATGTTATTCTCTCTCAGGCTATAGTTATAATTCATTTAGGGTCAACTGGCAGTAGATGTCAACAAAGTTTATGTTAATGTAATGTACTATTATATACTATTTGAAAAGATGATGTAATTCAATATAATATTGAATTACATCATCTTTTCAAAGAAGCACATTAATACAGTTGCTTGCAACAAAATACAATACGTGTGTGCCAGGATGAATACACCTGGGCGCTCCCTTTCAAGACCAAGTGCGGGAGAGGGTAAAGTCTTAGATTATGAAAGCAAAGGTTCCCTTACAACAATCAATGGCTGATGAAGAACTACAACAATATGTGTTTACCTAGTTTATGTACATGTACATGTAATGTTACATATGATTCTGCTGATGTGTATACTATTCATGTTTCTTTCAATTGAGCCTACATGTATATACTGAATTAACAGTGGTTATGACATCCATGAACCAAAATAGATTCATGCATGGACCCACGTTTCATTCAATCTACAATCTGAATGTCATTCTATTTTCATTTCCTTTGACATACATTTATGAAAGAAATTATTACAACATTGGATAAGTTTAAGTGTTGTAACGGAGTGTTGTAACGGAGGGTTGTATGCCGGCTAAACACTGTTCTAGATACACATACCGTAATATACAATACTGATTGCTTTGAGGGACATGGTGATCTCAAAACTGTACGGTCCCCGAGGCAAGGTCGGGGGACATAGTGCAGTCTCAAGATCACAGTAGAGGAGCTATAGTTTTAAGTGTGACCCGAAAAAAGCAGTATTTGTTTTATACACCACATCCTGTACACATAGCGATAAGAGGTCCGCTCTAAAAACAAATACAAAAAATCTCTGATTATGAATTGATGGGCCAAGTTAGGCCACCTAAAAAATACCCCATATGCCGCCAGCTCCGGCCCGCGCCACACCTGTTATCAACTGCTGATGGGAAGTCATTACTTAGTGGAACGGTATGTTACTTGTTAAGTACTGTACCATACTGAACATGTACTGGTTCTGTTTTGTAGCATGCATGCGTGTAAAAGGGAGGGTGATGCTCAATCTGATATGGGTAAAGGAAACAATCCTACAATGCAAACAACATCTGTAGGTAGAACACAGTTATTAGTGAAACCATTTTTGGTGTTCAAAATTGTACCTAAAACTTGATTTTCAGACAGAAAAATGCCCAAATTTTCCTACCCGAGGAGGAGGGACACCCATTTCCCAGTTCATTTCTTGAAAGAGTCCACTTCATATTATGTCTAACCCCCCACTAAAATCCTAGTTACGGCCCGCTATAACAAACCATTCCAAGCTGTTCCATGATGAAAAGATAACCAGACACTGTGTGAGCAGACATGTCTTCATCGATGGTCAACATTTTCTTGTCAGCAAGTATCTGTTGTCCTACTGCTTTCGCTGTATCATTGTTATACGCTTCAAAAGTGACATCTACTAGAAAATCATTGTTTCTTCGTTCTTGTTGTACATTTGGGAAGTCATTTTGTTGTATTTTCTTGACAATATCAAGTCCCACCTCCTTTCCCAGGGCAGTGGTGAAATAGAAGAGGTAACGGAATTCTTGTGGGTTATCGCTCAGTACTTTGCCCATTGACCTACTGTACTCTTCGCGATTCGTGTCATATAGAGAGGCAAGAAAAACAGAAGCAACATATTCTTGAAACAATTTGTGAGGAAAGAAGACACTAGTGATTATAGGCTGTGAAGCAGTCAAAGTCCTTTTCCATCTGGATACATTTCGATTTTCCCGACTTAGAACTCCGATTCTGCAACATGTCTCTATGGCTTCCGTACACGAGCTAAAGTCCTCCTCAATAAAAACCAATTTCTTTTTCAGGAGTCCTGAGAAGGCAATCGATCCTATTTTTTGCAAGCAAAGCTTGATATTTTCCATTTCCTTGTCCAGATGGGCTTCATTTAACACTTTGGTGACTTTTGACAAATAATGGTCTCCAAGAAACAGGATCATTTGATCAAATAACTGAGAAAATGTCTTCAGTTTGCGTATTTTTTCTTGTTTCTCACTGTCACAATTGTCCCATAAGATGCAAAGCATTGCTACGTAAATTGGGAAAGGAGCCATGTTCTCTTTGATTACATCATTCACTTCAATAAACCGAATCAGTTCTGATCCCGCCTTTTCATTGTTCACGAAGTACTTGCTGATGTATGTGTCGACATTTTCATGATCAAATCCTTCTACTGCAATGAAGGCATAAGACCTACTCAATCCCATATTGGATTTGATCTGATCCGCCCTCCACGGTCTTGTTGTTACCAGAACTATGCATTGCTTGAATTTTTTTAATCGTAGAATCTGAGAAATATCTGAGCCTTCTTTGGCAGAGAGGTCTTCATCATACTCATCGAGTCCATCAAGTACAATCAGAACCTTTTTAGGTTGAGACAATATGTAATTATCGATCTGTTTAGGGCTTACACAGTTATTTTCGGAGAGATAGTCTTTCATAATATCACCAATGGTCTGACCCTTGACAACCTCGCGCAGGGGTATAACAAGAACCCAACTGAAGCGCTGAAACTCTAGAGATCCTTTGATCCAATCCCATGCGATCTTAGAACAGAAGGTTGTTTTACCAACGCCGCCTTCACCTTCAATCAGCAAACGTTTAGGAAGTACTCCATTGACCGTTGTAGTAAGGAGAGCAGAATAGTCTAATTTGGTTTCAGTCATACCTCTCCTTTGCAATACTAAGTTGGTGTAGATTTGTTCAAATTCTCTCAAAGATTGGAAATCAAACGGATCCGGATTGATTTTGCATAGATGTTCGCGATAGAAATTCTTTAAGTCTTCACCGCATTGGATAACCTCATCCTCTGACATGTCTACGACTGGCTGGGGTGTATCCCGTCTGTCTCTAGCCCCTATATGAAATACAGAGAAATTATATCAATGGACCACATAGTGAAAACATGTAACTAAACAGATAGAGATATGGAGTAGAAAGTCTAAGAGATAAATACCTATTGGGAGGTAATAGGGAAGGTCATCATGGAAATTAAACTGGACAAAAATGAGAATGCAAAAATCGAGGATCCAAACTTTTGCTCTGGGCTTCACTTTGTCAAAGATATCAGGTTGGGGTTAACATTGCTGTTAGGTTAGATTAGATTTTGAGTTGAGACCGTTTGTTCCGAGGACGAAGTAAAGAATTTGTATACACTTGAAAATTTACCGCGGAGCAATACTAGCAGTACTAGCAGTCTCTACTAGATAATTTGTTTTTCGCAAGGTTTATCCGCCGCAACGTCCATTGCACAAGTAGAAAATAAAACATCAGTTACAAGCATAAATTGTCGCTGGTGCATGTGTCTTAAACCCTAAGAATCCAATGTAAATGGGTGAATTTGCCCAGTACTTAATCACATAATTTTGATAAACAATAGCGTGCTTTCCTAAGGTTCGTTTTATATTTGGAGTTTCATATACATGTAGCAAAATGCAATAAATCCACTTTTAGGTACTGTTATCGATGTACAAATAATAGCCTATGCATGCATATAAAACATATTTGTAGGTTTATAAAGGAGCAGCTGGGAATCGAACCCAATATTTTTGCATTGTGCAAGCGAACACTTACCCCAGTTAATACCCACAATACTAAACTGCCTCACTTGACACTCATTCATACTCTAATCAATATATGCATGTGTTGATTAATTATTTTGGTAACGCATACAAACTGGGAAGATATCAACATTAGGCCCATTTTACCCATCCGTAACACCATTCTGAAAAATCATCAAATTTTTTGGACTACAATTAATATTCACACTACCGTACTAGGAAAACCCACAAAAAACGTAAAAGTTTGGCCATACCGATTTTTGGGCAAGTAGTGCGCATGCAACACTCGTCGGTGCCCTGCATGCGTTAGCACGAAAGCGAGGAGAGTCACATTAGCAAAAATCAGTATCTTACCAAAGTTTACATTTACACTGCAAAAATTGGTGTAACTTCGGCAGGCGTTTCTTACAAAACCACTCCCCAGAGGTGAATTTTTTTATTTTGATCTTTCGTCACATTTGCTACTATAACTACTGACGAATCACCAGAATGTGAGTGAGGAAAATTGATGATTTTTGGTTGCATTGTAAATGCAGCTTATATGTCAATATCAAGGTAAACTAAAGAAATTAACCCAAACATTAAATTAGTGAAAATGTTTAGCTTCTGAAAAGAACGGATGTTACTTTCCCCCATTTCAAATGCACTCTGGGATAGCTTGGTCTATTTTATGCGGCCGATCCGATCCCAGCAGTTTGCGCCGGCCAGGAGTCACCGAGCTAACTGGCATTTTGAAAAATCATCAAATTTTTGGACTACAATTAATATTCACACTACCGTACTAAGAAAACCCACAAAAAACGTAAAAGTTTGGCCATACCGATTTTTGGGCAAGTAGTGCACATACAACACTCGACGGTGCCCTGCATGCGTTAGCACGAAAGCGAGGAGAGTCACATTAGCAAAAATCAGTATCTTACCAAAGTTTACATTTACACTGCAAAAATTGGTGTAACTTCGGCAGGCGTTTTTTATAAAACCACTCTCCAGAGGTGAATTTTTTTATTTTGATCTTTCGTCACATTTGCTACTATAACTACTGACGAATCACTAGAATGTGAGTGAGGAAAATTGATGATTTTTGGTTCCATTGTAAATGCAGCTTATGTCAATATCAAGGTAAACTAAAGAAATTAACCCAAACATTAAATTAGTGAAAATGTTTAGCTTCTGAAAAGAACGGATGTTACTTTCCCCCATTTCAAATGCACTCTGGGATAGCTTGGTCTATTTCATGCAGCCGATCCGATCCCAGCAGTTTGCACCGGCCAGGATTCACCGAGCTAACTCTATATAGCGCATTGCAATAGTTGGATGGTGCTACCTTTCACTTCATCTTTCGTTTTTTTTTTTTTATAGTATATGGTAAGCAATTTTCTATTTTCATAAATTGAATTGTCAGTTGCAATATGGTGCGATACTGTAAATCTGCTATGTGGCAGTCGCACAAAAATAAATTAAAGGAAAAAATCTTCAGAGATATCCCTGGATGAGGGATGTGACTTGAGCAGAATTCCCAACAAAATTACAGCCACAGCGGGCCACCTGGAAAAAGTTGCTCTGAAGCAGGACAAGTTTGAAATCACTGCTTGATCGCAACTCTGTCTGCGGCATTTTGACAAAGAACAATTACAAAATGATGGACATGCAGTGTGATTCCATAAGTATTTCTTCAAGGAATCCAAGGAAATCGGTAGTAGCAGATAAGAGATGATTCTAGAAAAAGCTTATGGATACGTATATTGCGCATGCATAAAACGTGTACCGCGCGCACGCGCCACATGCATGCACCTTACACCGGAAGTATGTAAGTCCTGTAATTGGTTCGAAATTACATCCAAGGGGCGCACATCCGGGGAATTTGGAGGTATTGGCAATAGCGAGAATTCTGCGCCATGTATTTTTATTTTAGAGTAAACCAACTACTGTAACTAGCAAAATAGACTGTCATGCAGTTTTTGACAATGACAGTGATTTGATATCTATTTTCTGCTGTATATTATAGTTTACACTTTTGATTTTCAATATTGATGAGGATACCATGCCTCTCAGTGATGAATATTATTATTATTATCAATTTGATATAAATATTTCAATATATAAATAATAATTAAAACTACTGAATTAATAAATCCTTGAGAGTTCACTTCTTCACTATGGTGAAGAAGTGAACTCTCAAGAATTTTTATATCAATTTTTCAACGCATTATTTGTGTATTACCGTGAAGGAGGATTATGCAAATTAAATAATTTGTATATAAATATGTATTTTTAAATCTGTCAGTGTATTGAATCTGGTGTCGCTGAGCCACTGGCCTTTCGCCATGATCAAGCAGTTTAGGCATTTGCATTCTAAGTCATCCACCCAGGTTGAATTCCCGGCAGAGACTTTTTTTATAACTAAAAATGATTTAAGATACGCAACCATTATTCTCTCAATATCCTTCCGCATTATATATATATATATATATACACACACACACACACACACACACGCAAATATATATATATATATACAAACACACACACACACATATGTATTTATATAGAAATACAGTGCGTCCCATAAAAAAACGGAACCGAGAATTATCAATGTTTTATCATAACTTAATCACAATTACAATTAATAAATGACACATATTTGTAAAGCTTAGATCCTCCTCTTTCATTTGATGCAACTCATATGATGCATATTTCACGCATGAGTGATTAAAATCAATTTGAAGAAAGGGTACCAAAAATTCATTTGGCAGACGGTATCTGAATTTCAAAGAGAAAATCATGTTTCTAGAAAGTTCATTTTCTGCCCTTTAATATGGCACCTCAATCGTGAAAAATGAGCTAGGATTAACAAAGCTCTGTTTGTTTAAAGTAATACTTGCATTTCCATAATTTCATTTAACAAATTTGTTTTCACTGGCTGCCTGCCGTAGCAACAAACAGAATTGACAAAAGACTCAACTCCGTTCCGTTGACAATCAGCCATGCATGAAGTTGTTCGTCTGGCTGATTGTCAACGAAACGGAGTTTAGTCTTTTGTCGATTCTGTTTGTTGCTACGGCAGGCAGCCAGTGAAAACGAATTTGTTTAATAAAATTATGGAAATTACTTTAAACAAACAGAACTTTGTTATTCCTAGCTCATTTTTCCTGATTGAGGTGCAAAGGGCAGAAAATGAACTTTTTAGAAATGTGATTTTCTCTTTGAAATTGAGATACCGTCCGCCAATTGACTTTTTGGTACCCTTTCTTCAATTGATTTTAATCACTTCAATTGATTTTAAACACTTAAGTCGAATCGACTTAAGTGATTGCAATCACCTAAGTAATAGTCTGATTTTCAGACCCTTTTACCGAACGGTCGTACGTTTTGTGCGGCACAAAGATTCAATCAGTTTAATTTTGGCCACTACAAGCAGTGGGTTATTGATGTAGACAAATGCTCATGTACCTGTTACAGCTCATTTTATGTATGTTATTACCAATGATAAAAGATGTCAGTCAGTCACTCAATAATTAATGTCTGACAGTGAAGTCTAGAAGGTATACAGGTTTCCTTGCATAATTTGAATTCTAGGACACTGCTGATGTTTAAATTTCACAAATAGGACATATTACATGACATATTCATAATTCCTGCACAGTTGGCTGCAAAAGGGACATAGTATCTTTAACACTATAAAAATGTTAATTTACTAAGTGTTCATCATCATAAAGCAATCACATTACATGCCATGAATTAATAATAAAAGAAATAATTTTGGAAACGGAAAACAAATTTTTGAATAATTAGCTATTTTTGCATATTTAATGAGCTATGACCTTTGACCTATGACCTTTAAACCTACATATTTCAATATCGAACTTATATAGGCTGTGTTTTGATGCCATGTACTTCCATTTCAAATTTTTGCATATATAATTAGGTATTTTCGCATTTTTAAAGCTGTGACCTTTGACCTTTAACCTACATACTCCGAAATCAAACTTAGGCTGTATTTTGATACCATGTACCTTCATTTCAAATTTCATTAAAATCTGTCAAACATTACTACAGTTATCGAACGGAAACAAAATTTTTGAATGTGTACTTACGGGACGCTGATGGGCGAGTCATTTGATATTTGCCTACAAAAATAATCAGAGAATGTATATTCATAGCAGGAATTAACACTATAAACTTTTGATTTAGTAATTGTTCATCATCATCATATAGCAATCACATTACATGCCATGAATTAATGATTTAAAAAATTATTTGGAAACACACATACCGGTACTAAATCTTTTCTTCTTGCTCTTATGAGAGTAAATAGCTAGAATAAACAGAAAGCCAAAATAGGACAATATTTATAAGCGAAAGTTAACGGAACAAGCGTGTGAAAGATTAATCGGCTGTGATCACTTTCGCTTTAATATATCGTCTGATTTCAGCTTTCTGTTCATTCTTGCAATTTACTGCAATGAGGGCAAGATGAAAAGCCTTTGTATGTGTCTGTTGTCATTTTTTTTTTAATTCAAATTAGTTAGACAATTTGATTAAATCCTTACCCCAAACACTAATGAGGTCAAGTTTAGTTTACATGAAGTAATCTCGAATTACAGTCCTACAAATAAAGTCCCAACAGAACGTTTTATTGACAACTCGTGAACAGCTATCATTATCTGCAGTAGATGGCCTATATAGTTTTTCATTGTTCACTGTGCCAACAAGTATTATTCTAGTGAAAAATCAATTGGTGACAACTGGTGTGGAACAGCTAGGCTTTACGAGGAGCAGGCCTACATAGGTTTACGAGAAAAAAGGAGGGGAGGGCTGCAGCTCTGAATATAAACCTGCTTTAGTGATCACCTGTCTACAAAGACCACCTGTCTACAACAAGCACATTTTTTGTTTCCCTTGAAAATGGTTTCTCATTGGAACATGTACTAAAGGAACCTGTCTACAAAGACCACCTGTCTACAGCAAGCACATCTTTTTGCTTCCCTTGGGTGGTCGCTGTAGACAGGTTTGACTGTATTTTGAAATTGCCGATATAGGAGCCAGCGCATACTGGGGAAGTAAAGTGGTATATTTGCATGGAAATGTCTTTAGTAGCCATATATGTTCATAAGGAAGCTGAAGCTACCACTAAAATGAGTCAACGCAAAGCCTAGCATCCCCTCACGGGGTACAGATGGCCTATATTTAATAGCAATTTTTGCATATTTAATTAGCTGTGACCTTTGACGTACATACTCAACAGAATTACTTAAGTTATTGAATGAAAACCACATTTTTGCATATAATTAGATATTTTAGCATATTTAATTAGCTATGATCTTTGACCTTTGACTTACATACTCCAAAATCGATCTTAGGCTGTGTTTTGATACCATGTACCTTTATATCAAATTTCATTAAAATCATTACTAAAGTTATCAAACAGAAACCCAAAGTTTCGAATAATTAGCTGTTTTTGCATATTTAATGACCTTTGAGCTATGACCTTTGACCTAAATATTTCAAAATCGAACTTATATAGGCTGTGTTTTTATGCCATGTACCTTCATATCAAATTTTCGCATATATAAATAGGTATTTTTGCATATTTAATGAGCTATGACCTTTGACCTTTAACCTACATACTCCGAAATCGAAGTTAGGCTGTATTTTGAAACCATTTACCTTCATATCAAATTTTATTAAAATCTGTCAACATTGCTAAAGTTATCAAACTGAAACCAAATTTTTGAATGTGTACTTACGGGACGCTGATGGGGGCGTCGCTTGACGTTTGCCTACAAAAATAATCAGAGAATGTATATTCATGCAGGAATAGTAATTGTTCATCATCATCATATAGCAATCACATTACATGCCATGAATTAATGATTTAAAAAATTATTTGGAAACACACATACCGGTACTAAATCTTTTCTTCTTGCTCTTATCGGAGTAAATAGCTAGAATAAACAGAAAGCCAAAATAGGACAATATTTATAAGCGAAAGCTAACAGAACAAGCGTGTGAAAGATTAACCGGCTGTGATCACTTTCGCTTTAATATATCGTCTGATTTCAGCTTTCTGTTCATTCTTGCAACTTACTGCAATGAGGGCAAGATGAAAAGCCTTTGTATGTGTCTGTTGTCATTTTTTTTTAAAATTCAAATTAGTTAGACAATTTGATTAAATCCTTACCCCAAACACTAATGAGGTCAAGTTTATTTTACATAAAGTAATCTTGAATTACAATCCTACAAATAAAGTCCCAACAGAACGTTTTGTTGACAACTCGTGAACAGCTATCATTATCTGCAGTAGATGGCCTATATAGTTTTTCACTGTTCACTGTGCCAGCAAGTATTATTCTAGTGAAAATCAATTGGCGTACAACTGGTGTGGTACAGGCTTTACGAGGAGCAGGCCTACATAGGTTTACAAGAAACTAGAAAAGTCAACGCAAAGCGTAGCATCCCCTTGCAAGGTACAATTGGCCTATATAAGTCAGAACAAGTTACCTCCATTAGACTTTACTATACTAGGCAAGGAAGTTAACCACATTTTCACATATATAATTAGGTGTTTTTTGCATATTCAATGAGCTATGATCTTTCACCTTTGACCTACATACTCCGAAATCGAACTTAGGCTGTGTTTTGATACTATGTACCTTCATATCAAATTTCATTAAAATCCGTCAAACATTATTAAAGTTATCGAACGGAAACCAGATTCGCATATTTAATGAGCTATAACCTTTGACCTACATACTCCGAAATCAAACTTAGGCTGTGTTTTGATTCCATGTTCCTTCATATAAAATTTCATTAAAATCCGTCAAACATTACTACAGTTATCGATTGGAAACCAGATTCGCATATTTAATGAGCTATGACCTTTGACCTACATACTCGTAGTACGTAGTACGGTTACGTACGGTGCTTTATAACCTGCCTACAGCGCATGCACGATAGCTGGCTTGCCATACCCTAGCCGTTATCTGTTACTACGACTTAATTTTTTAAAAATCTGAAAATTTAAGCCCTAAAAAAATTGCTCTTCAAAATTATCATGATCATGAAGTGCCTCAAAAAAGTAAAAATATTTGGGTGACCGGTTTTACCATACTCATTTTCCCCAATATACTGTAATGTTATAAAAACTGTCGGGGAAAACGTTTTTTTAATTTTCGAATTCCAATTATAAATATCTTGATAATCAGGCTGGCGATCGGCTTGTAAACGTCATGGGATTCCTGACTGGCCTAAAGGTTTATAATTATGATTGCAGCATGAGCCAGGATTTTGTTTAGAATCTGAGACAAAGATACCCAATCCCTTTAAATGTTACAGAAATAACATAAAAATCAAACAAACACTTGTAGAATGTATTATTTATTTGGTGTATCTTATTTAATGTGCTAAATTAAAGGAAATATCACCACTGCCAAAATATATACAAACAACGTTAAACCCATATCTAAAAATTGCAATGGGCATCCAACATTGTCCTGTATGTGTGATGTAGGGTAGTTCACTCGTTGACGTCACACTATCGCATGTTTTTTATCTCCGTCATTTCACTTTGTGAGTGGGGTCTATCAAAATTGTATTTGATTTATTCCTCACACTAGTGAGGGCTTAAAAAGTAATTCACTCATTATATTAAGATTCTCAGCAATCTGTAGAGGTATAATTTACCTATTTTTCAAATTTCAATGAACCTGCTCTTTAACCTTTTCAACCATGTGTCTATCCTAACTGTAGTTATCAAGCTTTTCACACCTTCCCCAAAGTATTTCAACCAATTTATAAACAGGTTTTTGAACAATCACGATTTCATGAAAGGATTTTGAAATGTTAGATATGTTAATTGTCAAAGTAGGGGTTTAGTAATACCTAGTATGCTTCAATGTTTTGGGAAATGTTTGCCTCACTCCTGGCCCTTTAATATTCAAATTGACCTCTAAATGTATTCAAGTATAATTGCTATCATTAGAAATCTATAGTTCCATACTGCTTCCAAAATATAACAGCATTTCACACTAAACGTTTGTGGGACTTGATCATGTATACTCACACTGAGTTGGGGTGTCTTGTGTTGAGTATCCACCTATAAGTTAAAATGAGACAACTGCATCTAAATTGAATGCTCTTTAAAATGTAATTCAACATTGTCATGTTGATCAATATTTACAGGAAATATGATCGAATCATGAATACAAATGAACAGCTCAGAAGTTACAATTTGACGAGGAGGGAGTACCTGATTTCACAAAAATTCTTTTTGGCAAATGTAAAAAAGAAAATCTACTACTAAACGTGACAAGCCTCAAACAAAAAAGACGAGTGAATTGTGCCCCCTACCATGGTCCCAACATTAGACTGATTGATGCCTGTGTAGCTGTGTTTTCAGTAATTTCCAAACAAAATCTTGCTTTAATGCCCCACAAAATCAGCAATTACGTAACTGCTTTTTTTGTTTAATTATCACATTAAAATTTATGCTTTTCTATTTCTAGCCAGTAACCTTTTATGATGGACCAATAGCATATTTGAAGGGGCACATGCCCCTCCCCCGTTCCCCCAAACACATGCACTCAATTTCTAATCAATAACAGGCATACCGGTAATAGCTAAATGACAGAGGAGACATTTTTTTTGGGGGGGGATTCAAAAGAAAATGTGGCCAAATTATTTACTCCTATTCAAATATCTACTATAGATAAATTCAGTGAAAACGGGTGTTACTTATAATATTACACCACTTGAATATTGAATAAAAATATAATGCCATGTCAAAATCAAAATTGTAATATTAACATGTACGTACGTTAACAAGGGATTGGAGGAATGGGGAATACCCTCATTACCCCCCCCCCTCCATGTCCACATGCAAATTAGGCCTCAGAACAAGTGATATTCTTGTTGAAATACATGGATGACTATTGACTTGGAGTGCCCCCGGCGTCACATAGGTCTACACATATACCAAGGACAGACAGTCGCGTGAAATAAATTGCACAGCACACTCACCTTCTACTAGTTTTGTTCCCAATGCATCTAAATGTACACTCTTGAGTTTTTCAGCTATAAGTCTCTTGTAATTAGTGCCATCCCTCTGCTTGACTCCCCAGCTGCAGATGACTTCATACAGTGCATTGGACACATCTAAGTGGTTTTTTGTTAAAATCACTTTACTTTGTGCGTAAGAGACATCTAGAGCATTGCACAAGCGGGTGTAGTGTTTTGGAGAAACGTCTTCTACCAATGACAGCAACTCACTCTCTAACTCCAAGGTCCACCCAGCTCTAACAGAAAAATTGATGAGAAAGAAAGGATAGGTCAAACTTCCTCCTTACCAAAATAAGATTAATTGGTGCTATATGCCTATGATTGTATCGCGTACCATTTCTTTTGTCAGAAGAAAATTAATAAACTAAATCACACATCAAATAAAATACCGAAGTGCTAATGTCATATTCGCTCGTCATCCAGGATACTGGTTGTAAACAACCGAGCCTGTACATGAGGTTCACCGCAAAATCATTCAAGCAACGGGCTAAAGCAGGGCAAATTCAGTGTTTGGGCCGGGTGTGATCACCACACCATTGTTTAGTACAAAATTGTTTGGAACCAGTAACCTTGACAACTTGGCCAGTATATGACATCACACTTCCTTACTCTATAAAGGAGTTCATATTAACTAAATCAATTGCATCTGAACGGAGTGACAGTTTGCTATAAGCGGTGAGATACCAAAGTCTATGCCTCATTTTCACTTCAATGCAACAGATATCATTTTGGTTAGTTTGTGGGAGGGTCCATGGTTTTAATATTCAATGTCTTTGGCAATTGGTCTAGTTGAATATACCTAGAATTATCGAACAACAGAACAAAATACAATTTAAGGAAGAAATAAGTGATATGTAGTACATCATATAAAGTTTCAATTATCATTTAAACTATGCCAAGTATCACCTTACGTTCATGTTTAGCCTCCCTCTACTCCCTGAAATATCAGCGACAGATTACGCCTCATGTTCCAAAACATGCTACATCTGTAAAACTAAGTTCTGAGAAAAGCAAGTTTTTTTAATACTCCTATTTTGTATTATCAATTTGAAATAAAACTCAAAACCATTTATATATACATATATATATATTACGTATTGGGGCAACACAATCAATCCCTGAATAAACCCAGATGTCATTTTTTTTGCTTGTAATTAATCGACTACTTTTAAAAATCTGAGAATTGGTCAGTTCCTGGAGCAGACCATTGTTTAATGGATGTATCAAGTTCTGGAACCGAACTGAAGTGGATGTAGCATGTTTTGGAACTTAACATGCTAGAAACAGGCCAGAAGTGTTTACTTATATTTTCGTATAAAATTCAACACTTTGACTGCAGTCTACTACAAAGAATAGTACATTCATATTGCAAAAATAGTAAATTTTGATAAAAGTGGGTGTAGCGTTTGTTGAAAGTGAATTTTTTATATGTCAATTAAGCTGAAGAAATATTAGAGACTTACGCTTCACGAGGGCCTGGGTTGAGCTCTACATCACCAGATTTCAAGAGGAGCAGTTCGGAGAGAGGAGGAATCTGTCCAGAGATCAAATCTGTCTTTGACTTCAAGGACGGTCCATGACAAGATGATGCGGATTCTCCCATCTGTTTCTATAACAAAAAGAGAGAAAAGACATTTTATTGCATGACCAAATTGTGTTTGATAAGATTTTTTTTAAGAGTTGATACTTATAGGAAATAAAATCAAATAAAAATAGTTTATTTTATAATTGAATGAGTTATTAAAGCAATTTATGCAGCTAACATGCCATGAACGTGTGCAGTTTTGTGTTTTATGAAAATCAAATTTCACTAAATTGACTCTATCCTGACCTACGAAATCGCCTAAGGGAAAGTGGCTTTGTGAGTGACGTCAGAGCCGGGATATGCTTCACGCAGCTATAGAGACTAACTGCGATCTACACAAATGTTCATAGAGTCGATGTCTGCAGTTCCACTCTCTCAAAACGATTGAAATATTGCCTGAATGGTCAATATCTGACATACAGTTGTCCTCTCCCGTCCTGAATCATATCCTAATGTCAATATTCATGTCATTATTGGCATTGAAAAAGTGACAATATCCGTAAAATAACTGTTTACAACTCAACTTTTTCACCGGCTTTAGCTTGCCAGCTGAGCTGTATGTACACAGAGATAGTATGAAAAATCAACCTAGCTGTGTTTCAAAACAAAATTACCTTTAGTAGAATCATGTTCCGAGGTGGAATTTCCTTTGACATAACAATGAATAATGTTTCTTCTCCATTTTCATTTGTCGATAACTATATAATTACATAGAATAGTGTATTTCTCGCTGTTTTGTTTTGGTTTGGTTTCGTAAGGGTTTCGTCTATCGCGACTGAAATGCAAGCGTACAGTACTGTGTGTGTGCGGTGTGCAGTGCAGTCACGTTTACGTGTGTTTTGATGTGCGCGCAGGTAATGTAAATCCGCCAGCGATACTATATTCAATCAGCGATCAGCCGTGTAGGTAATGCGGCTGCCAAGAGCCGCACTACTCGCAGATGAATCGTAACAACAGCAGAATCGCCTCGATTTTTTCCAGCTAATCTAGCCATGATACGATCGACTAAATGAAATATTCTTCGATTTGTTTGAATTTTATTTTATTCATAATAATGATTAAATCAATACTAACTGTTTTTTCCATAGTGGAAGAGAAGAAGTCTCCGACTGATATGTCAAAGTGAATTAACTACATGGTGGTAAAATCGCGGCACCCAAATCCATTATATATGCAGGCTCGCTGTACAACAAAGCCGCGGGGACACAGCCATAGTTTCACCTTCTTTTCCCCCATTTTCAACGTTTTTATTTCACAAATAATACATTTCTTAGAATATCAAGATGGAAATATGAATGAGAAGTAACTTACAAACGATGTTGTATTATAATTTATTCTATAGTAAGGGTAAAATAACACATAAGTTGAAGCTGTGTTTTCAGCCTTATAATGTTATAAATGCGTTCTACTGGATACCCGGAAGTGGTACACTAGCCACGCCTCCCTTTTCCTACGTCACAGCTAAAGGCCGTTTCGGATGACAATAGGGCAAATTTGTCCCAGAGAATAGGGTGATTGTTTTCACCCTAATTTCGCTTTTTCGGAAGTGTTATATTGTTTGAATGTCATCCAAGCTGATTGTATGGCTTATAAGCTTTGTGTAGATATGAATATCTTCATATTTAGGGCTCTTCTATGAATATCACCTTTAAGGAAAATAATTATTGGCAATGGGTTAAGAGGTTCAAAATCATTATTTTTCCATCAAATGTTGCCAGTTTCCAACTTCAACACAAAGTTCTTTGAATTGTATATTGTTTTGAGAGACATTGAATTATATCAGAACAATGTAGCAATGACAGAATAATATTTTTCTTGTGAATTTGCAGAACAACATGCTTCTCAGTGGAGCGCTCCATTTCCACAGTTTATACTTTTAAAAAAGAAATATAACTTGCACCAAATGTATACATTCTCTTTTGTAATTTAATTAATGATTTTCAAAGTGCATTATATTAATGTATATTGATTGTTCTGTTGAAAATGAAAATAAAACTTAAACTGGGACTAATTGAGCCCTTGAAAAATTCTTGTCAGACTGCAAGGGTTGAAACAGTCAAACCTACATTACAAAATCTTTGATACAGGTGCCCTTTCTGCAAAAATATTTTTGTTGATGGCATCAACATGATGCTCCTCTCCTTCTTACTTACATTTTTTCCCTTCACATTATTTGCAATTTTACAATTACTTAACCCACCGACTACTGATATTTTTTCATTGCCATAGGCTTTAATATAGAAGCCATCTGGATCCAGTGAACAATTAGCCTCTTGTCGATGGCCCTGGCGCTGTTGAAGTCCGTAAATTCTGGCGAGCGAAGCGAGCCAATCTGGCGCTTGCGCCGAGGGCCTCTTAACAAGTGATCTGAATTTCTTATGTTTTTCCTTGTTTGGCGAATATTCCGACCCAACTGAAGTTCGGTGAAAATCATCCAATCAGAGAGAGCTACTATGACGTAATATCTACCGCTCTGTGCGGATTTCCTCCGTGAGAGCAGTGAGACTGGCCGGGTCTGTGTTGGGTGGTTACATTATTCACGTATACATGCATAATTCAGTAGGAAATCGGGTCTCATGAATATATAATTCAGATCACTTGTTAAGAGGCCCTCGGCGCAAGCGCCTCGTATCTGGCGAGCGAAGCGAGCCAGAATTTACGGACTCCAACACCGCCAGGGCCATCGACAAGAGGCTAGTGAACAATGGGTTAATATAAAGGGATGATTGCAATAGTACGTGTACCCACCACTCCATATCTGTCGCCGATGCAGTTTTTTCTTGAGACCTGTGACTTCTTGCAGCTCCCCGATGCTCCCCGATGCTCCTTGAGGAGTTCATCATAAGTTGCTTCCTTGGTGAAAGTATCAAGTCGAGGATGTTGCTCTTTGCCCACAAAATGAGGTAGTTCGCCACTCTCTTCAGAAAATGGCTCATTTCGTCTGTCAGGTTCATGGCAACAAAGGTCAATTGAAGGAAGATCTTTGCTTGCAGACACAGTTGGTTTTAGGAGCTCCACCAGGAAATCATCACATGATGCAAATGGTCGGCATACTGTAGTTCCTGAGCCAGGTGATAATAGCTCTTTCACAGAGCCATCTGATTGGGTTTCATGGTCTTTGATGTAAGAAGTATTTATGAGTAGATCAGCATTCAAATAATCAGTTGGAGTCCGAAGGTCTTTCGTTGACGGATAGGAGGATGTGAGTAGCTCCCTCAAGGAAGCGTCTGACAGACTACGATGCGGTAAAATTGAAAAATCAGACATCTGCTGTTCTTCCGAATCACCAACTTGGGTATCTTGCTCTATGCTTTCATCATCTGATGTACCTACTGTTTTGACACAATCATAAGCTTGTGCAAGCTGCTCTTCAATGTAGTCATCCTTCGGCTTTATTAGCCGTTTAATGTTGGTCTCATTAGGAGTTAGTAGACTATCAATTTTTGAATCATTTGATGTGATTAGATCCTTGATATTAGAATATTCTGCCGTGATTAGATCTATGATGCTAGAGTCATTTGGTGTAATGAGATCTTTGATACTGGAAGCATTTAATGAAGTTAACTCTTTGGTGCTAGAATCATTTGGGGTATCAAGCGGTTTAGTGCTAGCATTCTTTGATACGATTACATCTTTTGTACTACAATATTTTGGTGTAATTGGATCCCTGATACTGGAATAATTTGTCTTGAGTAGATCTTGGATTCTAGAATCATCATTTGCCTTGACTAGATCTTGAATTCTAGAGTCGTCATTTGCCTCGACCAGATTTTGAATTCTAGAATCATTTGTCGTAAGTAGCCCTTTGATACCAGAATCGTTTGGTGTGATTACATCTTTGATAGTCGAATCATTCAACGTGTTTGGACTTTTGATGCTATAGTCATTTGGGGTAATGAGTTCTTTGACGCTACAACCAGAAGGAGTGAGTATCTCCTTGATATGAGAATCACTTGCTGTTAATAAATCTTGTATGCACTGATCACATGAAGATAGTAAATTCTTAATATCTGATGAGTTTCCTGAAGACCGAATGTACGCAGTTTTATGAGGACATCCCTTGGGATCAGGGCCATCTTGTCTGCTTTTGACATCTTCAGACTCCTCTCCAGAATCACCCCTTTTCGCTTTAAGTCTCTCACAAAGAACCTTCAGTCTTCGAATCCTTTCTTTAAGCAATCTTTCTCTCCTCTCCTTAACCTCATACTCCCTAATCCAATGAACAAATGTTCCGATTCGGACCCTCCACTCACTTAGTGATACAGGCATCTTGGCAAATCAATTGACTCAGTCACAGGAACAAGCCAGGATCTGGAAGAAAATAATGGTAAGGGGGCCGAATGAATAATAGCAATGGTAATGTCAAGACTTATACAGTACACATATTCATGGAAACAGTCAACTGAAAGTGCAATTTAATAACAAGAAAAAGAGAATAGTCAATCCCACATTGCGTTAAATTCTTCAAACTATCTAGTATGTTTTGTTTCGCATAAGTAATGACTGGAAAAAAGTATAGTAGTAGTAGTAGTCAATGGCGGATCCAGGGTTTTCCAATAGGCGAGGGTGGGGGGTAGTGAGCACTAATTTTTTTGTTTTGTTCCTTTTTGCCCCCTGAAATTTGAAAATCGCGCCGATCGATATTTCGCCCAGTGGGAGGGAGGGGGGGGGAGGTAGTGCGAGCCCTAAAAGTTAAACTAGAACGTCAATGACGTAGCGCTCATCCGCATCAATTTTTGTTATTTTTGGAGTAAATTTGCATAAATTACCATAATTAATTAATGGAAAACAATTTTAAAATTCTGTGTAGAAGTTTAGTGTACCAAAGTTAGCTCTACCAGATAAAGCAAACCAAATCAAAATCGGTAGAGAAATGAAGGAGAAGAAGCATTTTTTGTGATTTCAAATAAATTTGCATAAATTAGCATAGATATTGAATTTCACGATTCTGTGTAGAAGTTTTAAATCCCCCTCCTAGCCCTATCATATGAAACAATCAGAATCAAAATCGGAAATGAAATGAGGGAGGAGAAGCAATTCATGTTATTTTTGGAATAAATTTGCATAAATTACCATAATTAATTAATGGAGAACAATTTAAAATTTCTGTGTAGAAGTTTAGTGTACCAAAGTTAGCTCTACCAGATAAAGCAAACCAAATCAAAATCGGTTGAGAAATGAAGGAGAAGAAGCATTTTTTGTGATTTCGAATAAATTTGCATAAATTAGCATAGATAATGAATTTCACGATTCTGTGTAGAAGTTTTAAATCCCCCTCCTAGCTCTATCATATGAAACAATCAGAATCGAAATCGGTTGAAAAATAACGAAGAAGAAGCATTTTGAAAACTGTGGACGGACGGACGGACGGACGACGGACGCCACGCCATGGCATAAGCTCATCGGGCCCTTCGGGCCGGATGAGCTAAAAAATTATTTTAAAAAAAAACTAGTTACAACTTTTTTAAAAAATTAAAAATTGCCAGGCCCCCCTACCCCCTGTGTGGATCCGCACCTGATAGTAGTAGTATGAGAAGTAGTTATAGTAGTAGTAATAATAGGAGTAACTAGTTAATAGTAGTAGAAGTAGTTAATTTTGCCGTGCTTGCACTGCTGATAAGCTGATTGGATGGTGGATATTGAAGGCTGCCCCCAAGCCCCCTGGAGGGCATACATGTATTGTATACCCTATTTGAATAACCTTCGAAATCTCTTGCCTAAGGATGATTCCTTCCAAGTTTTGTGAAAATCTGGCTATGCATGTTTTTTAGATGAAGTCAAAAATGTAAACCAGAGGGGATTGGGGGGATGGGGGAGGGATGCTACTCCCAGTAGGGGCTCGCAAAAAGGTACCTAAATCCCATCGCCTTGTTACCAGGGACATACCATTTATTGAAACAGTAGAGCAATTTAAGGGTGCTGCTCCCAAGTACCATGCAGGGGCAGATATGAAGTTGGGTCTTCTTCATATAAAAATTTATCCTACAATGTGGCCAGAATCCATACCAACATTTGGGTATAAGTCAAATCCAAGGCTCAAAATACACGGGGGCGACAGGCGATTCGCCCCCGTGAGCTGCATAATCGCCTCCGTCAGATTGCTCACGGGGGCGATTGCAAAATTAAAAATCGCCCCCGTGGAATTATATAATAAAGATTATCTTTTCTGTTATAACTGTCACACAATCTTGAGTTCAACTTTCAAACCTTAAACCAATGAAATGGAACTATGGAAGTTAGGTGATTGCAAAATTAAAAATCGCCCCCATGGAATTATATAATAATGATTATCTTTTCTATTATAACTGTCACACAATCTTGAGTTCAACTTTCAAACCTTAAACCAATGAAATGGAACTATGGAAGTTAGATTAGGGTGCATGATTTCTCGCTCGAATTTTTTGATGTCTAGAGGCCGCCATATTGTAAACAAATATACGCTTATTCTCCACATCTCTATGAGTATTACCGATACAAACAACGTAAGCTCGCAGTACAGTGCAAGTGCGGCCGTCAGCAGTGGCTATATACTAGCACGCCGGTAGTACCGATGTGCACGCTGCCGCCCCATATCTGCTGGAGCTAGAGGCGATCGCGCAAGGACCGAAACATGGAGAAGTTTTTCTTGTGAAAAGTGTGAATCCTCTGAAATCTGGTGATTCCAAAAGACCCGCAAATAATTAACCTCGACCAGTAAATCAACCGAAAGCTAAAATTAGTAAAAGGAAACCTGTTGGCAAGGAGGCGACTGTACGGGCTTGGACCAGACATTTTGTACAGAGGGGGAGATCTGACCATTGGCATTAGCTGCATGTAACTTGTAAAGTTGTAAGAGGGAAAATGCTGACTTAAATAAATGATGATGAAATAGCAAAACATTTAGGAGTATCATGGGTACCAACTCAATGGAAATTTGTAATAAAAAAAGAGCCCCCGTGGACAAAAAATTAATTTGAGCCCTGGTCAAATCTACACTTCATGATCTATCAGAATATGAAATAAAAAATGAGCGTAACAAGGCATTTTGAAGAGACATCCTTCTTAAAAATGGGACGATTTCTGCCATTTTTTGACAGTTTTCAAGATTAGCGCATGCACATATTTTTAAGCATGCCATGCTCGCATTGCTGTTTACATGGTGGATATTTAAGGCTGCTCCCAAGCCCCATTTGACCAACTTTAGACCTCCCTTTCCTGCAGGTAATTCCTACATATTTTGGATGGAATCCAGGCATGGGCTTCAAGAAGAAGTAAAAAATGTGCAATTACTACCAATGAGGAACTTTGGGGAGAGGGTGCGCTGCCCCCAGGCCCCCATTAAAGGTCCATACTCCTGTTGAAGAACCTTAGATCTCCCTTGCCTATAAGGATGATTCCTACCAAGTTTGGTTGAAATCTGACCATGCATTGTTTTTCTTCTGAAGTTGAAAATGTAAACCAGAGGGCATTTTTTTTAGGGGGGGGTGCTAATCCCAAACCCCCTTGGGAGCATAATATATATACCCCATTTGAACAACTAAATCTCCCGTGCCAGAGGATGATTCCTACCAAGTTTAATTAAAATCTAGCCATGCATTTTTCAGAAGAAATTGAAATTGTAAAAAGTTTATGAACGTAAAATGAGATCACAATAGCTTACTTGGGACTTTGGCTCAGGTGAGCTCAAAATTGGATTGCCTCCCTAAGGTAATACTATCACCATGTTTGAAGCTCACACCTCAAGAAGTTCTTGACATATTGTGTTAACAAGTTTAATATCTTTATTTTCAAAATTGACCTCTATGACTTTTGACCTTGGACCATATACTATACCGCTTTAATTGGTTCTAGGACAATTACCCCCTGGACCATCATCCCCCGGCCAATTACCAGATGGACAATAACCCCCCCCCCAGAAAATTGCCCCCTAAGACAATTCCACCCCACCACCACCCCCCTGGTAAATTGCCCTCTAAGACAATTTTATGAAATTAAGAAATTGACATCTATCTGACCTTTGACTTTGACCTACAATATATAGCCTACATACCCCAAAATCTAACCAGATTATCTTCCTACGTTAGTTTATACTGTCATCAAGTTTGCATGAAGTTCACCCTTCGAGTACCGGTAGTTCTTGATCGAGATATTGCGATAAAAAGGATAAAACCTGTAATTTCATAGATTGACCCCTGTGACCGTGGATCTACATATATCCCACAATCCAATCAAATTGTCTTCCTATGGTAATACACAAACATAAACACAAAACATAATGCCACATGTTTGAAATGTGTTTGAAATGCATGGATGCATCCATATTCAGATACCCCCCCCCCCTTCCCGAACAAAATCAGCAAAGAAAAAAACATAAAACAAATCAACTCACTCAAGCATGAAAGAACAATAATGCACCAGAAAAAGATACTTTCCTTTACAACATAATCAAAAATTGAAAAATCAAATGAACATTAGATCGGGAGCCTTACTTTTTACTACCCCGCGGCCCGCGGCCCCAGTACGTACGATACTTATTGCATAGGGAGACTGTTCGCTGTTTGATACCCTTAGTTTCGCCGAAGGCCTGGCGGAGCTCCCTGGAGTTAGTTTTACCCATGACGAACGTATATACACATTAGTTATACCAAAATCAAACTTAGAACTAGAACTTAGAAGTGAAGTACATTCTGGTTATCATTCTCCTATTATTTTGAATACACGCAAGGCAAAACACTCACCGTCAACGCCAATGTCAAATGTTGGCATGTTTCATTGGCAATGGTACAAGTATAAACTGACATTATAATGCCGAAAATGCAAGATAGCTACAAGTCAAGTTGGTATTCCCCGGCGAAGATGCGGTCTGATTGCGACTGAAGGTTCATGAATTATGCATTAGTTACCGGGGCGAAATAGTGGAAGAGTGATGTTTATTCATGAGTCACTACACTAAATCAACTAGTCTACTGTCGGAGGAAATGAGACTGTAATAACTTTTTCTTCTACGAAAATCCGTTAGTTCCTAGTTAGGCCAAATAACAAAAATGAAGTGTTTTTCGTCACCGCCCGCCTCCTTTTGGGCCGCCGTCTCCTTTTTTTTAAACTATTTACTATTCAGAAGAAAATGGGAAAAAAGCCTGTATATACATTTTGTTTAAGTAGCTTCTAAAGTGATACAAATCATTTGTGTTGTCATACATTGCATCAGCATAAATATCTGTGAATAAATAGGCTTGGCCAGCTATAATTAGTATGGCAGCCATCTTGGAAAAAAAAATTGCAAAAATGTGCAAAATAGTTAATAGTATAATGCCCTAGCTGCCTCCTCCTTTTTTTTAAGTCCGGATGAGAAACACGTTATTTTTGTTATTTGGCCTTAGAACTATTTGCTATTTCCATGGATCATTTCTTCTTTTATTGAAGATATATTTCTGATATGCAAAAAGTAAATTGTGAACAGACCAGTTTTTGGGCATAAAAAGGGAAATTAATGGGATTAAACTATATAAAGCAATTGATAAGTTGTGAGGACATGACGTCACAAACTGATAACCATCTTGGCAATTTGTGTTGTGATTCTCATTGTTCCATAGTTTTACATACTTTTTCAAAAATTCATAACTTTCTTATCAGTCATCCGATTTTGCTCAAACTTTTTTTGATTGGTTTGTCTGATTTTTCTGCTTTTATTTAAAGTAAGTTATTTTTGGAGTGGACTTGCCCTTTAAGCCCATAACAGTGACGGATCTACGGGGGGTTAGGGGTTAGGGCTACCAAGTGAAAATGTGATGTGCATAGAAAAACGCCATCATGTGTCCAGACCCACACAGTATCCGCATCGTCATTGGGTCACCCCGAACTGTGTATTAAACTGTTACTTGATTTTAAAAGACGTTATCATGCACTGCTTTTTATGGTCTCCATTGTGTTAGTAGATGCCAGGAAAACATCACTTACGGGGGTTCAAAATAGCCAAAAATAATCGCGGCTCGTGGACGATGCTCTGCAACGGCATTGGGTAAACCCCTCCCCTTAGCAAAAAGCTAGATCCGCCCCTGCACTGGACGTAGTAGTCATCGGTTAAGAGTGAATCAAAGACTAACTATTTATACCGCTTATCACTCGAAAAATGTGAAAGTCTAGCCTGTGTAGCCTAAGCTTGTCTTGAAATCTTGTCCCCCGCCCCCTTTTTCTCCTTTCTCCTTGTTCATTTTCTTGTCCCGACTTTTTGGAATCTTGTTCTTCATTCATATTCTTCTTCCTTCTCTTCACCTCTGAATATGGCCTAATTGTTGTTTTTTACTGCTTTTGTGTGATGTATGTGTAATTTTATTTGATTAAACATGCGTGTATTCATATTTGATGACATGCGTGTATTCATATTTGCTTAGTTACCTTAATGAATGATATGTGTGTTATAGCTATAGTACTAAAGGTCTTCTTTCCAGGTCATCTTTAGAGGCCGGGTTACCTGGTAACCATATTGTGATTGGTTTGTAATGTGGTATTCTCATTTTCTGGATAAGTGAATGAGATGAACAAGTACTTTTAAACATTCTTTTGTTGTCAAGCCATGCATGTATTAATTCTGTTATCCATCATGTTATTATCACCCAACAATGAAGAAGTATAACACAATGTACATATGACGTGGGAGGGGCACAAAACAAGATGAGTGGAACTTTTGTTTTCTGCAATGATTTACTTTCAATAAATCGCTTGACTAAAACTAAACATTGATTGAATTACGTTAGGCCTGCAATACTGTTCAATATATATATATATATATATATATATCCCGCATAATAAGAATCTTGCAATCTGATTGGTCCAAACGAGGTCACATGATCAATGATAAATTTACCATCACTTCATGGCCGTGAGCTAGGGGTGTGATAGTACTTTTGTCACGATTGATAGTATTTTTTTGCTGCTGCCCCACTTGCCCATTGAATAAGCATAGCAAAGTAGGTTACGCGAAATGTCTGCTGAAGCTAAACTCCGGCCCCCACTCCGGGGTCGGAGGGACCGCATTCGTGTTCCCAAAATCTCTGATAAAGGGTACCTTTCGTGCGACAAAGTCCGACCCGAGAATTGTTTTAAAAAGGGGTGTATTTGACTTTTCACCCGGAGATTTCTTTAAAAGGGGTGTTTTACTTTTGCTCTCTTTGGATTCCTTAGAAATTTAAAAAGGGGGTCATAAAATATCTTGAATATCATAGATAGGGGGTACAGTGAGCAGTGTTCTGGATTTAAGGGGGTCTTCAAGGCAGGAAAAGCCTGCAAAAACCCAGAAATTTTGGCAGTCCTCAGATAGGGGGTACTTTCAAAGAGAGGGAACAAGCATACGCGCACCCTAAATAACACTGAGTGGGGGGCGGGGCTAAACTGCAGAATCAGAACGCCGCGAGCGAAAACCTAGTTCTTTTAATTAATATGTAAAATTCACTTTAAATAGACCTTAGTGCCGATGTGGAATATAAAACAAATATCGGTTAATATTTGCTTAATATATATATTTCTTTAATTGGTTGCTTATGAATACACGACTATCATTTGCTATCTGCATTTTCATATATAATTCTTATTGTATAAAGACTACAGCACTGTAAACATGAAAACTATTATAGGTAATACTGGGATAGATCAAAAGTATAATTTGTTTTGAAGCATATGCATTTTATGTTCTCTTTTAATTCTCTCTCATACATACTGATAAAACATGGAATATTTACATTAATTAGGATATTTGTTTCACCCGTTGTGTATACAATCATGTACTTCACAATTCACCCATAGTTGAAAGCAATGCCTTGTAGGTATCTTTACTTGCGATTCACACCTTTTCATGTTAGCTCATAATAGTTACTAAGTTATTAACTGGTGTAAAACTAACTATACAAAAAACACTCATGTAGACCAACCATTTCTTGCTCTGTTTACAGTACAAACATACACACAGGGTGACAATATAATTTTGAATGTAAATCTATAACCAAGTCAAAAATCGTTCATGAACCATGAGTGTTGCCTGATATAGCGATTAACAAACATGTACCAGATAATCATCCTACTCTAGATCATCAATGTTCCTCTACCCAAGGGTCCTTATTACTGAGTTTCAATCAAAATTGATAAAATATTTTACAAATTAGAGCAATTCTGATAAATTTAACCCAACCGTCACATACATGCACAATTCATAAACATTCAGTCACCATCCTATACAATTTAAAAATTTGTCAGATGCAAAGAGTGAAACAAACATGTAGGCTATTCCTGAACAAGTTTGTGGATGACCGAACAAATCTAATCTCGACACGATCTACAAGTTCTGCACTTGATTTTTCTTAAGAGAATAAAATGTCATCATGCTATTCATGTTTGAAAGAAGACAACTTAGCACATTTTGCGAACAGGATTCAATCAAGCTCAAATAATGAATAATTGCAATTCAGCTCACCTCATTTTGAAGATAGCAATGATTTTATAATAGAACAGTCTCGTATCAGGATAATTACCCCTGGACAATCACCCCGGAAAATTATCCCCCGGAAAACGACCCCAAGGACAATAACTCCCCGGACAATTACCCCCAGGACGACCACCCTCGAGGACAATTACCCCAGGAAAATTCCCCGAGGACAATTATCCCCCCGAATACAATTAACCCCCACCCCTGAATATTACCCCCTAGTGAAATTACCCCCTCCCCCAGGACAACCAAGGACAACCGCCCCGAGGACAATTACCCCGGGCCCCCCCCCAAAAAAAACCTCTTGTTCATTAAAGGGGAAGTCCTTCCTGATAGTAAGTTGGTTATATTTTTTTCGGGGGGTACTTGTCCTCGGGGGTGATTGTCCAAGGGGGTAAATTTTGTTTAGGGGGGATAATTGTCCTCGGGGGGTAATTGTCCTTGGGGGTGGTTGTCCTTGGGGGTAAACTTTCCGGGGGTAATTGTCCTTGAGGGGGTTAATTAATTGTCCCGATAGTAATTGGCCGGGGCTGATTGTCCAGGGGGTAATTGTCCTAAGAACCGAACAGTCCCTGTGACAGCATCAATCTTCTTCTGCTTGATAGAAGAATTACGATATTTGAATCTTCAGCATGGGGAGGCACTGGAACCTGACTCCAAGAACATAGCTTAAGATATTCATTTTTTTCCTCATCTTTACACCATTATTCAACAAGATTGTGGATCCTTACCCTTTGTTTATCTCTTTTACATGTGATTTATTAGGATGCTTCTCAGAAATTTACTCTAAATAATGCAGCAATTCTGTGACATCCAAACAATGTACATTTTGACACTGCTACTTACTTTTTCATTTACATACTCCGTGGTAAGAATTAAGGAAGTAAACGAGGGAAACGGAAGGCAATGACAAACTATATATATATATAATATGCCCCGGGTTCAAATTCAGTTTTCTTTAGATTATTTATCTGCCATGTGAAATTGAGAATGCCACGTGACGCCAGGCGCGGATCCACGGGGGGCGGGGGGCCGACGGGCCCGGTCCCCCACCCCCGCGCCCCTGGCTGAGTCGCTGCTAAATATTTTCTAACAAATTGGCCCCCCCCCCTCTTGTTGCCGGCTGGATCCGCCCCTGCGTGACGCTACATAAAAATGGTACCATATCAGAGTGCCGTCTTTTGTCATAAAATATTGTTCAAATAGCATTGTAGAGATGATGAACAAAATATAAGAATAATAATGCAAGGTTGTTTGTCATGAGAATATCAGCTTCTATCTCGATCTCTGCTAAATAATCCGAACAACAGAATCAACGAAGCGGAATTAACTGTTAAACGAATTTATCATGAGTCCTGAGTGAAATATCATTGTGTTACTGCTTGGAATCGGGATATACAAGGAAGGGATCTAGATATTGGGCTTACAAGTCCTGCGTGCAAAACGAATGTGATTTTGGTGAATGAAGAACAAGACATGAAGCGTGCCGTGGCACAAATGGCCGTCCATACTTATATAGTCAATCCGGGCATTAAATGGCGTCTAAAATTTCACCCTTAACGGATTTTTTAAATCCCGCTTCGAGATAACCTGCGTTTGGCCACCCTGACTAAGCTTGCAAAATTTCAAGGGGGAAAAGGGACGGAAAGAGGGCGAAAAGCGGTCAAGCACTTTGATGAAGAAAGAGCAGATTCAGACACTTGAAGTGAATATATATCTATTGCAAAGGGTCTTCTCTTTGACCAAACGTGAAGGCAAAAACATCCGATAACGTACCTTAAAATTGTCAAGCCTCGGTCACAAATACCATAACGAACTGCTACGAACGCCGTACGAACGATTTTCAGACCATTTCGTAAGATCTTCTTAAGAAGGCGAAACCAGCGTTCGTAGACTGTTCGTAGATCGACCGCTCGCAGACTGGTTTTAAGAACTACGTCTTACAAACGGAGATTCGTATGGCCTTCGTACGAACGACTCATGGCGTTCGTAAGGCGTTCGTAAGCTAGGTGCTCGTAAGGTGTACGTACACAATTTATGCAATTTATGCAGCCTCTTTTTTGCAACCCGACAAAATATACCCCCCAAAATCGTAAGATCTTCTTACGAATGACTTGAGAATGCCGTCAGTTAGACGTACGACCATCTTGCGAGAACAAAAACTCGTAAGATGGCCGTAAGTCTGACGTAAGAAGAACTCAAGGCATTCTTACGACAAAAAACCGAAAAATTAGAGCCTCGGTCACCAATGCCATTATACGATCTGCTACGAACGCCGTACGAACGATTTTCAGACAATGGAAATTCGGGAAGACAATGGAAAAACAGGGAGATTCGTACGAAATTATCGTTCGTACGAATCTCCCTGTTCGTACGAATTCCAGAGTTCGTAGAGATTCGTAGATGGGGCACAGTTTCTTACGTCCTTCTCAAGGAGTTCGCACGAACGCCGTTTAATTCGCAAGAACAACTTAAGACCTTCTTGAGAAACGAAATGATTTTCGGTTGTACAATGGCCCTAGAGTTCGTACGTTTTTCGTAAGAACAAAAAAAAACAAAAAAAAACAAAAAAAAATCAAACAAACATTACAGAGAAGCCTTACTCCATATGCACCCCCACCCCAGTACGTACGGTACTAAGCATATTGGTACAGGCATTCTGTTTGATACATTTACCTTATATTTTGCGAGCACACCGTTATACCAAAATCAAACTTAAAAGTTAAGTAGGTTTTGTTTATCCTTCTCCTATGTTTGATTATACGCAAGCTAGACGAAACACTCATCGTCAACGCCGATGTCAAATGTTAGCATGTATCACTGGCAATGATACATGTATAAACTGATGTTGTAATGCCGAAAACAGCCAATTGGCTGTAAAATACAAGCCATGGATGACTAGGCGCGTAGCACCCTCTTTTTAAAAAAGCATTGTCAAAATCCAATAGTGCCAATAAATTTAGGGTGCAGCATTCACTGGGGTGAAAAGCCTTTATGAACTGTTATTTCAGTCCGCAAACCTATTTGCATTATTTTGTGCAATTGCGTAGAAATAGTGAATATGTCAACTTATGCTAAAAAAGGGCTCATTTGCTAGAAAAGTTTATGTTTTCTCTTTTTTATGATGACACAATTTTGGCTTATTTCGTATTCTTTGTTAAGCTAAGCCTTGCCATTTAGTCATTCAGAATAGACAAAGTTTACTTGGGAAGCTGTCTTTTTCCACGAAAGTCTACTGTCAATATCTTTGAGGTTAGTAAACCTCTGATGTGTATGTGCTGTCGAGACAACCGTATGCACCTTACACATCTTATGCATGTAAAATGGTGAAATGGACAAGTGAGCAGAGAGATATTCCACATCATGAGATAAGAAGTGAGAAGGATGTTAAGTAATGACACACAGCATTGGTAATGTCCACACTTTTACAGTAACACATTTATGAGAAGTAGTAGCAGTTGCAGTACGTAGTCGAAGTAGTAGTTTGTGTAACAGTTGTAGTAGTATAGTTAGTAGTAGCAAATATTAATATTAGTAGTAGTAGTAGTAGTAGAAGTAGGAGTATTGGTTTGAAGTAGTAGAAGTTAAATTATTATTAGTAATAATATAGTAGTCGTAGTAGTAGTTAATATTAGAAGTAAAAGTAGTAGAAGTAGTAGCAGTAGCATTTGTACTACTAGTATTAGTTGTACTTGTAATATAGTTAGAATTAAATAACAAGAAAGAGAGAATAGTGAAAATCTCACAGTGTTTTATTTCGTAAACTACCTGCAGTAAGTTTTGTTTGTCATAAGCAATGAATGGGGAATATGTTATAGTAGCAATATTACATGTTGTAATAGTAGTAGTAGTAGTAGTAGTAGTAGTAGTAGTAGTAGTAAAAGTAGCAGTAGTAGTACGTAGTAGCAGCACCAGCAGTAGTAGTTAGAGTAGCAAGTTATTAGTTGTAGTAATAGTAGATGATGTTGTACTATTACATGTAGTAATATTATTAGTACAAACATGTACCAGTAATACAGTTATAGTTGTAGTAGTACAGTGGTAATAGTAATAGTGGTAGTTAGTAATAGTTGAAGTAGTAGTAGAAGTAGTAGTAGTAGTAGTAGTAGTAGTAGTAGTAGTAGTAGTAGTTAAAGAAGTAAAGTAGTAGTGGTAATAATAATAGTAGAAGTAGTAGTAGTGGAAGTAGTAGTTGTAGAAGCAGTAGTAGTAGTAGTAGTAGTAATAGTAGTAGTAGTAGGAGTAGTAGTAAGAGTAGTAAATATTAATAATAAATAGGGTATGCACCCTAGTTGACAATTGACAACCGTCAACATTACTATGTAGATCAACCAGTTTCAGTACATTCTGTATTTCCCATTCTTGACATTAAATGACTTTAAGCTTGTACAAGATCATTTTGAAAGATACCAGTGAATTAATTGATTATTCAAACAAATATATATTTAGATGCACTGGCATAGATGTATTCCTGAGGCAATATGAATTTGACATGAATTAACTTACAGCCATTTTATAAGGCTTTTTTTTCTTCTCCTGCTTTTGAGATAATCCGAACATGATTTCTATTAGCTCTGCAGTATTGAAATTGCTCTTAAACCCAGATGTATTTCTCGAGTGTGTTTTGTTATAATTTTGGAGTATTTCAGTCATTATTTTTCAATCCTTATTCATTTGGCAGAAATTAACTTAAAATGCATATACATGACAGTGTGTACAAACATATGATATCATATATGACAAACAAATAGCATATGAAAAGTTAATACCATATTTTCTTGTTCTATTGTTTCTACTGTACATATAATTTAGATAGTAGGCCAGCAGGCTCAAGTCAAGCACCTGGATGAAGAAAGTGAAACAAATCAGAAACTTGAAGTAAATCTATACGAGTTTCGTTTTATGACAAAATGTCTTTTCTTCAACGTAGCTTAAAATTGCGTCCGAAATATTCGAACACCCCCCCCTTCCTCCAACAAAATCAAGAAACAAACAAACAGACATAAACAAAACAACTCAAGCATTAAATCAAAAATACAAAAACCAAACAAAAATTAGATCGAGAAGCTTTATTTGTTAACACCCTCTCCCCACTCCCCAGTACGTACGGTATTAAGGTGTTTGGTATAGGAATACTGTTTGATACGCTTACCTTATATTCCGACGTATATAGGGGTACACCGTTACACCAAATCAGAAGGAAGTCAATTCTGTTTATCATTTTCCTGCTTGAATACACGCAAGACGAAACAACGCCAATGTCAAATGTTGGCATGTATCACTAGCAATGGTACATGTGTAAACTGATAATATAATTCGAAAAACCAGCCAATTTGCTGTAAAATACAAGTTGGCTAGCTACACTCAAGTCAACGTGCTATTCCCCGCATATATATATATATAAGCGTCACGCCCTTCCAAACTTGACTCTTTCCGGGTTCGTGTGTATGCGCTGTGTGCAAACAAAACGATATGAATGTAACATCTATGGTTTATTACTATTGATAATTTGTAACCCCGCGTCGCATAGACAATTTGCATAACGGCTCAGAGGCAGTGGGAGATCGATGCTTCGCTACTGCAGGCTTTAATTATAGTATTACTATTAATATATTCATTCATCATTATTATCAATATCATTATTATATGATCATTATCATTATTATTATTATTATTATTATTAGCTCTGTTGGGCGTGTCCGTGTGCGTGTGTATGGTTGTGAATGCAGTGGCGTAATGATCAAAAAAGTTTGGGGGCGCAGGAAAAATATCCGAATAGCCACCACCTTAGGGCCTCTGGTGGGGTCCAGGGGCGTAGCCCCTGTAAGCTCACGGGTTTCAGGCATTTAATTATGGTCAGGGAGGGCGGGGGTCAAGTATTTACGATCAGGTAGAGCGAAGTGCAATGAGCGAAGCGAGTGGAGCGTAAAGTGGCGTGAGGTCCAGGGGCACATGCAAAGCCCCGGCGGGGGTAAAGGGGCAGAGCCGGCCCCGGAATCTCAGGGGTTTTAGACATTTAATTACGGTCAGATGAGCATATTTTGATACGTTATTGTGACACTGGCAGGTCACTAATTGGTGTGGGGTCCAGGGGGCTAGCCCCATGAAGCTCAGGGGTTTTACGCATTTGATTACGGTCAGATGAGCATTCAGGGGTCTGCCTTAGGGCCTCTGGTGGGGACCAGGGGGCGTAGCCCTTGGAAGCTCACGGGTTTCAGGCATTTAATTACGGTCAGATGAGCATCCAGGGGCCCGCTTTAGGGCCCTTGGTGGGGTCTAGGGGCCAGAGCCCCCGGAATCTCAGGAGTTTTAGGCACCTAATTACGGTCAGATGAGCATATATTGATACCACATTTGTGACACTGGCAGTTCACTATTTTTTTCTTTCTTTTTTTTCTTCGTTTTCTCCTAAACATACTTTTTCAAAAAAGTGGGGGCGGGGGGGGGGGAAGGCTCGAGCCCCCTCAGCCCCGCCGTTCCGCGGGCCATGACATGTTGCTTCTAAATAAGCATATTTGTTTGCCTGACTGTATATTTGGGAATTTGTCATTTTTCAACAAACGCATACAAAAGTATGATTTACAAAAAGTGAAAAAAATTCCGGAGAATCATGTCATTTCAGCAATATTTGTCAATGGTATCGAATTAGAAATAACCATGTTTGAACATTATTTGATGGGGGCAACTGCCCCCCCCCCCCATCAGTACGCCAGTGTGTGAACGAGAAATGAGAGACGGGAGAGAAATAGCTAGTGTGCATATGATGCATATAGAATTAGGAAAGAAATGTGTGTGTGTGTGTGTGTGTAGAAAGCATGAATTTTTGTTAGAAAGCATGAATTAGTGTGCATCAAGGACGGCGGAGCGACTTCCAAAGTGGATGGGGCACCATAAAAAGGGCGCTTTCCGGAAAAAAGGGCACCTTCAAAGGGAAATCTCAAAGCGTAAATATACAATTTTTTAGACATTGGTTTGTGATTACATTATCAGAGATGATTTCAATATTTGTTTCTCTTTCATTATACATCATGCAAGATATTGCTTAAGCATCATACTTTGCAGTTTGGTGTGATGGTCTGAATATTCATTTGCGAGCGAGCGAGGAAAATTTTTTAAGATTTGGGAGTTCGCAGCGCCAAAAATTACATTTTGTAAAGAGGAAAATACCCAATCCTGATGGGGTAATAAGCACATTCTCATAACGGAAGACTGAAAAGACCTGTGATAAGTAACATAATTATATAGTCTATAAATACGAGCGAGCTTTGGGGGAAATTGCTCTTAGTCGCTTTAAATTAGGGGCACGTTTAATGATGAGAGGTAAAGGAGACACTTATCGAAAGGGATAAGACACTTATTAGAAAATAAGAGGAGCACATGTCAAAGTACAAAGGGTAATTATAAAAGGTGAAAATGAGGCACTTCTTACACCTGAATGGGTAATGGGCATTTGTCGGCGAAAAAGGGGCACCCATCAGATTTTAATAGGGGCATTTATAAGATTTATGAAAAGTAGATAGGTTCCTTATTAGAAAGGAAAAGAGGCAAGTATCATTGTTAAAAGGGAAATTATCAGAGGTGAAAAGTGGCACTGACCAAATATTAAAAGGGGCACTTATCATAAAGGAAAATGTGCATTTGTTGAAAGAAAAGGGGCACCGATCAGATTTTAATAGGGGCATTTATCGGAGGTGAAAGGGGGCTTTTATGAGAAGGGGGATCGAAGTGGGTCTTATTAAAAAGAAAAGGAGGCACATGTTAAAATAAACGGGGCACCTGTCAGAGAAGAAAAGGGGTAATTATGAGAAGGAAACAGAGCACTTATTAGAAAGGAAATGGGCACGTGTCAAAATAAAAAGGGCATTTATTAGAGGTGAAAGGGGGAACTCATCAGAGATGAAAAGAGCACTTATCAGGAGGTGAAGGGGCACTTGTCAAAATAAAAAAGGCAGTTATTAGAGGTGAAAAGGGACACTCGTCAGAGATGAAAAGAGCACTTATATCAGGAGGGGAAGGGGCACTTGTCAAAGTAAAACGGGCATCTTTCCAATTTGAATATGGGCAATTATCGGAGGTGAGGGGGCACTTATCTGAAGTGAAAAGGAGTAACTTCTCGTACCTGAATAGGGACATTAACCAGAAATGAAAAGAGGCACATATATAAGAATGAAAAGTGACATTTTTCATGTGTGGAAAGGGGCATTTATGAGAAGCGGAAGGAGCTTTTTTTAATGGGGACACTTATCATAAGGAAAAGGGGCACTTATTAGAAAGGAAAAGGGGCACATGTGTAAATAAAAGGTTCTTTTATCTGAGTTAAAAGGGGTAGTTATTAAATGGGGAAGCGGCACTTCTTACAAAGAAAAAGGGGCACTTGTCAAAGTAAAAGGGGCACCTCTCGTACCTGAAAGGGGGCACCTACTAGAGTTTAAAAAGGGCACTTATGAGAATGAAAAATTGTCACTTATTGCAAAGGAAAATGGGAACTTGTCGAAGGAAAAGGGGCACGTCTCAAACTAAAAAGGACACCTTTCCTATGTAAAAAGGGACACTTTTTACAAAGTTAAAGGGGCACTTTTCCTATGTATAAAGGGTACTTTTGGCCTCTGGTGTGCATGTCTGTGCATAGGTTATACGAGTGTTAATGTGGGTGTGGGAGACACAATAACCATTAATATTTTGGAGGAAGCATGCATGCATGGGCAAGGCGTTTCATTTTCACTAAGATCGATATATATATATATATATATAGCACTTTTTTTTTATACATGTGAATTTGCAAGAACATGTAATGTATTTAACTGTATAGTTTGGGAAATCGAAGAGCAAATTCTGCTTGTAAATAAGAATGTTATGAGTTTTTGAAGTTGCGATCAATCAAAAACAAATTTGCAACTTTGAGAAGTATTATATGCGAGCTCCCATCCAATTTGCTCTGTACTAAAAAAAAAAAATCCCTATATCTATCATACATCCATGCAGGCACGGATCCACGGGGGGCGACGGGCTTCTGCTTCTATTAAAACCAGGGTGGACTTCCCCTTCAAAGTTCTACACTGGTTGCCAGTACATTTACCGAATCAACTACAAAGTGTTCGTCACCATCTCACCATCCAGACTACATATCAGAATGTCTTGCTCGTACATGCTACAATGCAGGGCGTCTACGTTCATCCTCACACCACCCTCTCATCATCAATCCTGGAGCAACATGCAAAGACCTATTATGGTAACAGAACACTGGCGTGTATAATGTGGAGGCCCAAACCTTTGGAACGCCTCTCCCAGTATATCGCTATATACGCTCCATGATAGACATAGATGTTTTTAAGCGTATCTGGACACCTACCCCCTGGACATCCACCCCCGGATAACCACCCCCAGTCAACTACCCCCTAGGACAACTACCCCCTAGGATAACCACCCTCTAGGACAACTACCCCCGGACAACTACCCCAGACAACCATCCTCTAGGACAACTACCCCCGGACAACTATCCTAGGGGGTAGTTGCCCGGGGGGGGGATTTAAGCCTATTTATTATCTTTTTAAAAAATATATGTATTACTGTATTATTATCATTATCATTTTTTGTTTGTTTTGTTGGTGGGGGGGGGGGGCTTAATTTACAGAAACTTAATTCTTTCACTTACAACAAAAGACACGGGCGGTGTTTCACGAAAACGTCACAGGTACAAATTCACCGACATCCTTTCGAAACCGCTTCGTGAAACACATGGGAAATTGTACCAATTTGACGGTTTCGTGAAACGGTTCACTGTACAACAGCGGAGAGATCCAGGCCAAATACCTATGGCCTGGCCTTTAAAATGCAGTTAGAACAGTGACACGTATGCATTGTTTGGCATCAATGGAATGATACCGAGTGAATTTATTTAAGTATAAACGAACATAATTATTCAATGCAAAGTGTTACACAGCGCATTTAAGTGAAACTTGTCTTGAAACATAATAATACCTCCATCATATTCTTCAAGCTCTGTATATGGGACTGACTCATTAAAATCAATCACAATTCCAATACATGTAACAGATCTATGAAGAAAGATATCAACCTGTGCTTTTAGATTTTGATATATTTCTTAATATTGTCATAACATCATATTCTCTCCTCAAAATCAATCACTTCCAATTCCTCTTATATGAATACATCAATTATTACGATTGATTTTTAGATTGTTATAGTTTTGTAACATTGTCATTAACAATTATATGGAACTAACTCATCAAAATCAATCACTTCAAATCCCTCTTGTATGAATACATCAATTATTACTATTGATTTTTAGATTGTTATAGTTTTGTAACATTGCCATGTACAATTATATGGGAGTGACTCATTAAAATCAATCACAATTCCAATACCTGTAATAGATCTATGAAGAAAGATATCAACCAGTGCTTTTAGATTTTGGTATTTTTTAACATTGTCATAACATAATATTGACTCCTCAAAATCAATCACTAGAAATTCCTCTTATATGAATACATGAAGTATTATTGATTTTTAGATTGTTATATATTTTTGTAACATTGTCATGTAAAATTATATGGGACTGACTCATCAAAATCTATCACCATTCTAATACCTGTAATAGATCTATGAAGAATGATATCAACTATTGCTTTTAGACTTTCACATTTTTAGACCTGACATTGTCAGGTAGAAGATGAAATTACATGCCATATTAGGTTATACAAAACAAATTGAGATATTGTACAATATGCTAATCGTTAAATTTGTAGTTTGTTGTCAATGCTGATTACCTTCTTTGTGTGCACTCTGTCATTGTAACTTCATCTCAATTCGGCTTTGCCGCAATGCATGTTGTGGTTTTTTCTTAATCAATAAACCATTATCTATCTATGTATTATACAGTACAGTCAAACCTATCTTAGTGGCCAACTCTCTATAAAGGCCACCTGTGGATAGTGGTCATATATTTTGTCTCCCTCCAGAAAGAAATGTGTGTTGTAGAACCTGTCTAGAGAGGCCACTATTTATGTTTCCCTTGGGTGACCTTGATAGTCAGGTTTGACTGTATGTACGTACATGTATATCTATCTATCTCTCTATCTATCTATTAACTGCATGGTCTAATGGCAATCGTTGACATAAATTTGTAAGATACATGTATAACATTAAACAAACACTTTTGGACTTTCGGTTGACAATTAAAGTGCTTTATAAATCAGGTAATAACAGTTGGGATACATATGGCACTTTATCGTTCTTTGTCTGATTTCTTTTAAACTTTCACCGATCTGCTTTTCATATTTTCCTCTTTCATGTTAAATGAACCTGCTATTAGGTTGGATTTCCCTTAACAAATTATATGCACTCCTCTGATATGGCCAAAGAACATTTAGAGTTCACTTGTGCAATAGTTTGAACAACTCATACATATCACAGCTCACTTTACTTGGCATTTCTTCCTTGATAAAATTATGAAAATAAGTTAGCAATTCGTGACCCTGCCTTTTGTCAGTTGAGGAGGAAGAAGGCATATTTCTCTTCTTGTGACAGAGGACCTGGGTATATTATCCATTTCACTGTTTGATTTTCTTCGACTGAAATAAAGATGACTTTAAATATATAAATATATAAATATATATATATATATATATTTATATGATAATCTTTATTAACTAATACGTCTCCAACCAACAGCTTGTTCAGATATAAAGCGGTACGACGGCCGTTTCTTCTTAAATAATGTCTTAATGTGCAATACGCTTCCCATGTCTGTATCTTTTAACACAACACTCAGTGAATACGCACAAGTAATTTGTTGCGCACTTTTGCCATTCATTTACATTGACAGAAAAAACTGGAAAAAAACCTTCTTGCTGTTACATGTGTTAGAAATATTACAGTTACATTTGTGTTTTAATAGATAAGAGATACATGACATCATATGAGCAGCCGCGAACTAATTTGAATGTCCTATTAGGGACCCTAATACAGAGACTGCTGGTGTGACAAGCTGTCAACAATAATCTGTTGATACCTGAACTGGCTATCTTTCGCAATTGCACAATACATGTATATACATATATATATATATTTATATATATATATATATATATATAGAGGAGAAAGTCTAGATTTCTGCTTGAATTTCGAGAAAATACACAAAAATAAAAGAAATAATGATGCTCAGTACACAAAGAAATTGTATGTATATGATTCGTAAGGTGCCAAATACATTTATACATTTGAAATCAAATGCTCAAGGCACACATCAAAAACGACCTTCTCAAATGCTAATAAACCTTGCAACCATCATGGTATATGCAAAATACAAAATAATTGAAAATCAAATAATGTTTGGAATAGGCGATAATGCCTGTGGTACGGTCAGCTCTCTGTCTTCGCCTACGAACTGACTCAGGCGGACCCCGGTTCAAAACTAAGTCACGTCTTTCGGATGGTGACGTTAAAGGTCGGTTCCCAGACGTAAATAATCATTATCTGATTGATACACATCTGAAAAAACTGAAATCATACACTAATATACATACATATAAATACCATCATGGTATATGCAAAATAGAATATAATAGAAAATTAAATAATGTTTGGAATAGGTGAATGAAGAGTTTCGTCTCCGAGAGGTCAACAGGCATTTTTGTTATCAGCTGTAAAAACGGTATTGAAAATATTGATAATAGTAACATTTACAGAGCGCTTGATACAAATATAGCGCTTTAATGTATGAGCTGTAAAACGGTATCATTATTATAGTATGTATACAGCGTTTATGGTTCTAAGCACTGTACAAAATAATCTTTACTCCACCTATGACTTGGGCTAGCAAACGTTAGAAGAAAATATGACATTCAAATTTCTTCATACCAGGTAAACATTTCCTACACCTGGGTGTAGAGAGGCACATATAGATTAATGTATTGCCCATGGTCGAACATTAAACATTACATGTATTACATTTCACAATCATAATCTATTTACAAATAAAGAGTGACATAGAATATAACTAGTATATACAAAACATGTAAAAATTGCATAGATCCAAGAGGTAATACTGTTAGGATGAATGCAGTATTATTGTATTACAAAAGAAAGCAAGATATCATAAGAACTATACAATATTAGACAGCAGCTTCATCAAAATATACGCCAATAGAAGATAAAACACCCGATGACTTGTAATGCATAATTGATAACAGTTAAGTACTTGTAAGTGTTTGCATAGTAAATTAGGATTGCACTTATATGTAACAGATGTTTTGAGGTAGAATGGCAAGAAATCAAAATAGGGAACACTAGTATTTAATAAAATATTCCATCAGTGTGTGTGAGATAATTGAAAATAAATCAACGTTATTATTATGAACTCACAAATCCGTCATATAGATTACTGTACGGATTCGTCGGCTTAAAATAATTGAGATTGCATACACAAAGTCCATTAGCTTTCTCTTTGGTACAGTTAATCTGAAATAAAATAAAGCTGCTGTCATGAGGAAAATAGTTCCTTCTTACAATCAAATATTAAGTAGACAGATTTAACAAGGAGTTTGTCTTAAAATCCTGTCTAATTTAAGTCAAACAGTCATTTGAATGCCGAGCAGAAATCCCTGAAAGTTTCAAACACTCTGGAACAAAATGTCCTGTTTTATCATAGCTGGATCGAATATTCCTGTAATGTCCCCATAGGATAATCTATTAACTAGGCTGAAAGGGAGGGTATTCTATTCTACTGACACTACTTCAGATCTACGTATACTGCCATCTGCTGCTAATAATGTCCTGATGTGTCGACAGCCATGTCCCACAATGCGTCAACAACTGACTAGCGCGCTCAATGTTTTGGGACAGGAACTGGAAATCGCTGAATGTACGCCTTCGCCGAAATATGGCACAATTGAAAATACAGTACAGCACTGGTAGCAATGTCAGTAAAATACCCTGGCATTATTAAACACAACAAATGGAGCCACAATCAGACTGCAGGTTGTATTCAAATGAGCAAAACTTAAGGGCTGATGTCATTTCCAGTGAGCGGTTATTGCATGGTTATCTTTAAAGTTATGTAACTCAAGATACATCAAATTTTCCGCAAAGATAAATAGATTGTAGAGCTACACAGAGGCACCTTCATTAATTCACAATTCTTAGAATAAGAGGTTAGGACGGACATAAAACTCTTTTCTCTATATACGATATTTAAAGTGGTGAAAAGACACATAAAAAGTATATGAGTCACCAACAAAACACATACCCGGTATGTATGGAAGCGTTGGAGATTCATCTTTCACTTTTGATCTATGTTTGTGGAAGGGTGTATGAATTAGTAACCAATTAGAGTGCTGGAATTTACTTTTTGATAGACACAAGTGTGCGTTTAGGAAATATTTTGCTGGATCGTGATAATGTTCTATTAATATTTGGAAAGTATACATCTATTTATCAACATAAAATAACATCATTTTCACAAAATTTATCATATTTTTCCAAGACGAGGAAAGTATGTCACTGATTTCCGATTCCTCCTCTTTTATTTGATATGAAAACCATGAAAATTGATGAATTTCAACTAGTCCATTCACTCATTTGGAAAATTGATGTTCCTAGTCATTACGTAATTATAAACTGAACCAGTCAAGCAGGATTGGAAATATAATAGAGCACTTTGGGGGACCTGCGGTTTGACTGCACAGTCAGATAGGAAATTATACCTTCCAACGATCAAGACACATCCACATAGTATCCACGGTAACAGGGAGAATATAATAAAGTGATTACTCATTTGTAGCAGAATTTGATAGCCAATCCGTAACCTATGGCATTTTAAATGATCTAGAACATTAGCAGTTCTAGAGGAGGGTTGGTTGAATGGGGGAGGGGCTCAAGCCTTCCCTAAAATTCGTCAAGTCACATTGCCCTGCCCCCCCGGCCATTATTATAACTAGAAAAGTCAACACAAAGCGTAGCATCCCCTCGCAGGGTACAAATGGCCTATATACGTCAGAACAAGTTATGTTAGACTATACTATTATATTACTAGGCATGGAAGTTAACCACATGTTTACATATATAATTAGGTGTTTTGCATATTTAATGAGCTATGACCTTTGACCTACATACTCTAAAATCAAACTTAGGCTGTGTTTTGATACCATGTACATGTACCTTCATATCAAATTTCATTAAAATCCGTCAAACATTACTAAAGTTATTGATCGGAAACCAGATTCGCATATTTAATGAGCTATGACCTTTGACCTACATACTCGGAAATTGAACTTGGGCTGTGTTTTTATACCATGTACCTTCATATCAAATTTGATTAAAATTCGTCAAACATTATTAAAGTTATCGAACAGAAACCAGATTCGCATATTAAATGAGCTATGACCTTTGACCTTTGACCTACATACTCCGAAATCGAACTTAGCCTGTATTTTGATACCATGTATCTTCATATCAAATTTTATGAAAATCCGTCAAACATTACAGAAGTTATCGATCGGAAACCAAATTTTTTACGGACGGACAGCAGCGTTTCTATATCCCCTCCGACTTCGTCGACGAGGGGATAATAAAAAATCTTCTAGAACCCCTCCTGCTCTGGATGTTATACAATAATGCTACAGATCGACCAATGCATAGTTGGCTTTGGCACATAAATATGAATCAAAAATATTTACAGATCTTTTATTCATTGAGACGTCCAATTTTGAGTGTCTTAGAATAACCACTGCCAGATTCATGGAGGTGCTTCTTGAACACCTTCTGTTTGCCCTCTTGAAAAGAATACTTTAATCTGCGTATCAGTCTGTCGGTGAATGAATGAAAACTGTTGATAATAACTTTCGATGGGTTTTACAACTTTTAATTTTGACATGCACAGATTGCCCATGCACAGATTGTAACTTGTTAAAATATACATTTCATCCAAAGGATCCTAAGTTTTTTCAAACTTTCAATCCCAATTTAAAGACATTTATTTCCAATATGAAAATACAATATATTCTTTGACAAAATGTTCAAAATATAGATTTATAAAGATACAAAATAATTGGAGGACACACCTCTAAAAGCTAAGCTTGGGGCGAGGTGCCCTTAAACCCTGAATACATAATAAATAAATGAGAAACAGCAAAAAATGAAAACAATGAAAAACATTTGTAAACAGCTGGGCTTGAATTGAAGAGTAGAGAAAGAGGAGGTACGAGTACGATCTGTCTTAGGTCGTCGTTTTTCAGGCTATTGTTCCAAACTCTCATCAACCCTATCACCATCATCTTTAGCATCGTTGCTGTGGATGCGTTTGCTATACAACAGAGAGAGACAGAGAGAGAAGGAGAGAGAGAGAGAGAGAGAAACAAATAACATTGAGATAATAGTGTTTGAGAATTGGAAACATTTTAAATTGAGAGAGTGAGAGCAGGGATCGGAAAGGGGATGAGAGAGGCTTTAAAAGCCAGGTCAAGAGAGGGAAAACTGGGATGTGAAAATGGTTTTAATACGGTTTTTAATGTTTAAAACCTCTGGATTTTGCTTATTCTACATCCACCTCAAATCTAAATGCAACCTGATGATGTTTAATCATGACATAATTTCATTGAATGCCATTCGAAAGCAATAAAACAGCATCAAGGCAAGAGGGGAGAGAGAAGAAGACGTTAACTCTGTGTTATAGTATAGTCAGTTAATGCCCTTCTGGCTCAAAACAGACAATCATAAAGGTAGAAGAAATGTTGAAAACAGCAATAGAAAGAGATGAAAGGAGAAAGGGGAGAGCGAGAGAGTGGATGAGAGAGAGAGAGCGAGTAAGAGAGAGGGACAGGATGAGAGAGAGATATGGGGGCATATAGGATGAGAATGAGAGAGAGAGAAAGAGAGAGTTATGTTACTTACCGATGTTCAGGAATTCGTTCACTCTCAACTGGAGCTGCATTAAAAATGAGTGAAACAAAATTGGTATGATATCGAGTTGTAAATAACTTCAAATGGTGAATATGAAAATGAATTAAAGTAAAGCTTTGAAAAGTTAATAACAAAAATTTGTATTTGAAAAGTACTTCACAATTGTATATGCAAGTATGATTAGCAATGGTGCTATGTTTTTATGTAGACTCACTTTACAATACCTAATTCTTCCTTAGGCAGTGTTTGGGGGATTTCTTATACTTGATTTAAATATGACAAAGATATGATTCCTATTTCGTTAACCATAAGAAAAATATGTAACTTATCACCAGGTCTTACCATCATTTTTGTTATTCATTAATTTTTAATAATATATTAATTGGGCCTATAAAAAGAGAAATAACCTGTCTTGCCTCTTTCAAATGATTCAATTAAAATACATGTAGGCCTACTTCTTCCCTCAGTAATATAATGTGATTTAGTTTTTTTGTGAGACTGTATTTTCTCTCTTCACATGCTGTAATATTAAAAGCTCTGTGGTAGTTTCTTAATTTTATCGCTCCTCAATAATCAATATTATTTTATATAATATTAGAGTGTGATGTACAAACCTGCACCTCTTCTGCTATGTGGAAAACCCATTCCACTGGTTGAAGGCATATTACAATAGCGTACAGCCCAGGCTGTTATACTTTTCCCTGAAGTAAGGACTCTGACATGACAACCATACATAGAGTTTAGAGAAAAGGAAATAAATAAAATATGATTACTTAAAAAATTGAGGGGAAAAGAGAGAAGGGATTGGTAACATAAAGAATTGGCCATCCTCGTCCTCCCCCCACCCCTTTAAATGCAATTTTTTTTTTAACCCCTATATTTTTTTGTTATACATGTAAATATATAACCAAAGATACAAGTGTACATGGACAGTTGGTAAACAATACCATTACAATTTAATTAGATACAAGAAATTACTAACAGTAAAGCAAGGGGTAGATGACGGACAAATCCAAACGAAAAAAACCCAACAACCTTATAAGTGTGATTTCTCAAACATAAGAGTATTCCAACTCAGTTTTTCAAAAATTATTTTCAGTCCTGTAGCCCCCCACAAATGAAACATACTTGAGCCCATTTTGGTCGGCATTGTTTCAATTTTAGTTTAATTATCACAGAAATAAGTATCTGGGGGGATTTTAAAGACTTTCAAGATCCTATGATCTCATGATCTTTCACCTTCATGACCTCTTACACCCGAATTCTAATCAGTTCATCCTTGTAAGCTCATACATACTTCATCCAAGTTTAGCTTGAATTGCTTCAATGCTTTGATGAAGTTAACGCTGAGACAAGAAATTTTCTAGCATTTTGGGGGGTATTTAAACAAAAAATTATGACTTTCTTTCTGTTTCTTACCTTTCACCTTTGCCTTCTTACAATCTTAATCTAATCAATTCATCCTTGCATGCTCATACATACTTCATCTAAGTTTGGTTTGTATTGCTTTAATACTTCCCAATTCATTGTCGTAATGATATATTTAAACACTTTTATGAGCCTGTGACCTGAGCCAGTGAGTTGATACTTAGAAACCTAGAACAGGAAAGAGGATTGAAGGTAGGAGGACATAATATCACAAACATATGCAGATGATACTATATTAATTGCAGAATTAGAGAAGGACCTGCAGCGACTTTTGGATGTTGTCGTCAGAGAAAGTGACAAGAGAGGATTAACTTTAAATTACAAGAAAACGGTATACATGGTAATTTCAAAGACGGGAGGAATACCGTGCTCTCTTAAGATCAAAAACAATCTAACAAGTCAACGCAAAGCATAGCATCCCCTCGCCTGGTACAAATGGCCTACATTTAGCAATTTTTGTATATTTAATGAGCTGTGACCTTTGACGTACATACTCAACAAAATTACTTATGTTCTTGAATAAAAAACACATTTTTGCATATATAATTAGCTATTTTTGCATATTTAATGAGCTATGACCTTTGACCTACATACTCAGAAATCGAACCTAGGCTGTATTTTGATACCATGTACCTTCTTATCAAATTTTTGCAAATAAGTGGGTATTGTTGCATATCTAATGTCCTTTGACCTTTGACCTACATACTCCTAAACCAAACTAGGGCTGTATTTTGATACCATGTACCTTCATATCAAATTTCATTAAAATCCGTCAAACATTACTAAAGTTGATACAGAAAACTTTCATCGGTTAGGGATAGGCCTAATCATATAATGTAGTTGTTAAAGCTTCCACACTAAACAGGGACTCTGGATACCTATTGTCACCTATCTTTGGTCCAGTGATCGCAAGACACCAGGCAGCTACGACAAAACGTGTGACTGATCACTTAGCTTGAGAAAGTACACAGGAGTGGACGAAAGCTTGCCCACAAAATTCAAGGTTGGTAGAAGCTGCAACAACTACATTATATTACTAAAGTTATCGAAAGGAAACCAGATTTGGGTATTTTTGCATACTTAATGAGCTATGACCTTTGACCTACATACTCCAAAATCGAACTTAGGCTGTATTTTGATACCGTGTACCGTCATATCACATTTCATTAAAGTCCGTCAAACATTACTAAAGTTATCGAATGGAAACCAAATTTTTGAATAATTAGCTATTTTCGCATATTTAATGAGCTATGACCTTTGACCTACATACTCTGAAAATCGAGCTTAGGCTGTGTTTTGATACCATGTCCCTTCATATCAAATTTCATTAAAATCCATCAAACATTACTAAAGTTATCGAACGGAAACCAGATTTGCATACTTAATGAGCTATGACCTTTGTCCTTGGACCTACATACCCCGAAATCAAACTTAAGATGTGTTTTGATACCATGTACCTTCATACCAAATTTCATTAAAATCCGTCAAACATTACTAAAGTTATCAAACTGAAACCAGATTTGCATACTTAATGAGCTATGAACTTTGTCCTTAGACCTACATACCCCGAAATCGAACTTAAGATGTGTTTTGATACCATGTACCTTCATACCAATTTTCAATAAAATCCGTCAAACATTACTAAAGTTAGCGAACGGAAACCAGATTCGCATATTTAATGAGCTTTGACCTTTGACGTACATACTCCGAAATCGAACCTAGGCTGTGTTTTGATACCATGTACATGTACCTTCATGCCAATTTTCAATAAAATCCGTCAAACACTACTAGAGTTATCTATCTGAAACCAGATTTGTTACGAACAGAAGGAAGTACGGAAGTACGGAAGGACAGACGGCAGCGCTACTATATCCCCTCCGACTTCGTCGGCGAGGGGATAAAAAGGCTAGAACCTGGGGGTCTCCTTGTTTTTACCAACACTATACATTAACGTCACGTTGCCACCAAAATAATCAAATTAATGTTACTCTTTCTTTCTCTTTCTCTCTTCACCCTCTAATCTCCAAGCTAACTAACCACGTAATGAAACAAATGATTTGATTAAATGAACAGACTCAAGGTCAAGTAATATAAAGTGAGCAAAGGATAGGGCTAGTTGGGGAATTCTCACTTTTATATACACTGTACATGTATAAATATGTCATTCATGAAGTATGCTATTAAAGTTCACATGCTTGTGTAATTTCATATAACATTCTATAATTCCTGAAGTATAGTTACTTAATCAATTTTTTGTTTAAATATTCATAAACCCAATGTTTCTTCTTCTTTATTTCTTCAGATTTCATCCTGGTTGTTTTTCAAATCCATAAATGGACGAGTCGGCTTTCAAAACTCCCACACAAAATCCTTTACTTTGCTAGTTATACTGCTGTATGAAAGGTGATGGTAAGCAGCAAAGGTACTTCTACATCCATGCATGTTTCTACTGCCTGACTTTTCATATTACCTGTGAGGATGCAGCCAACAAATCAAGTTCAGCGAAGAATTTATAATGAAAAATCATCTCCATATTGTTCTCTAAGGTTGTAAGGCAGGGTAGAGAGCAGAGAAACTTGGCTAGATGCTTGGACGCCGAATTACTTATTACAGGTAGCTTCCATGGCATACCTTCGCTTTGAGTAAAATCCAGGTCGACTCTTTGGATCTGTAGGGATAGAAAATCTATCGGCATCAGTCATGTACATGTAGCATACATAATATCACATGTATGCATCATTGATAATGAAATCACAAGAATTTTGTTGTGAATTTCCAGTACAATCTTCAATGGATAAACAACACAATATAGCCGCAAAGGTGAGAAAGACAAAACTGTAGAGAGGGAAGTATAAGTTCTCATGTTTTTAATTTGTATATGTTTCAGTTGATTTTTTTTACCTAGAGTAGTCAAAGTCTGGTAGGCATCCCCGGATATCTTTTTTAAGGGGGAATGTTGATGAATTGAGTAATTGGGGCAGTAGCATATTTTATGGGGAAAAGGTAATTAAAAATCATTCATACAAAGCTACACGTAGAAATTCGTCAATCATATTGGAGAAAGCAGGGATTTAAAAATTGCATCATTATCAGTGTATCCTCAGGAACTGAAAATGCATCCGATTCGACTCAGAAAATACTTTGACAGGATAACTAGCACATCTATAGGTTATTCTGTATTTTGTTGTTGTTGTGATTTTACCCGACTGCTGAAAGAGTGTTATGCCTGTGGAAAAGTACCCAGAAAAATAATGTCATTCACATGTATTTGTCTTTCTTACCTGGAATCTCAGTACAAAGAACAAGAATAATATGTTTACAAATTATTCACATCTCTTCAGTTTTGCATTGCATTTATCATTTCATTGTGGAAGAAATACAGTAATTGGAGCAGTAGCACATTGCATAGGGGAAAATTAATTTTGAATCTTTCATACAAAACTAGAAATTCATCAATCAAACTGGTGAAAGCATAGATTAACAAATTTTTAGTGTTATCAGTAATAAGTGTAAGGCACACTACTGAAAACAAATCCGATTCGATTTAGATAATGCTTCACTCGTACTTGCCCATCTTTGTTTATTTTTTATTTTATTCACCTGATTTTTAAACAAAGATGGTACACTCATGGAAAAGTATTAAAAAGACTTATGGCAATTTATTTTCATTCATATTACACAACTTCAGGTTTTAAATAATAGACACAAATATTTTGCATCTTTTGTTTTTCTGCTTCTTTTAAAACAATACATTTTACCGGAGATGAAGAAGCTTGATCAGCAATCTCTTTGTAGAAATCATCATGAAGGGGACATGAGATGATCATCAGGTCTGTCAGATAAGGCAGGAGACAGATAAACTTCCCCAGACAAGAGGATGCTGATTGATCATCGCCTAGGTTCAAATTGTGAACCTTGAACGTCTGAATCTGTGCATGGCAATACAAAAGAATAACATCTGTGAAGCATAAAGCATGAAAAAGGAAAAATAGCAGAAACAATTATAATCTGTACTTTCACATTAAACATTCATATAATCACAGCAGATGCTTCCTGATTCTGAAGGGGGGGGGTGTAAAAAGACATCTGATGAGCAAGAAAAAAGGAGGAAGATATATGGTAATTAGGACGGTAGCATATTTTATGGGGAAAAAGTAATTAAAAATCTTCAATACGAAGATACACGTATGTTATGTGTTTGTCACTAATTAAAGACCGAAATAACTCAGTGTGCACAAAGATGTCTGACATGAAGTCGACCTTTATTTAGTAGTATCTCGCCCTCTATCTGAATAGACAGTACAGTGTTATAACTTGTAAGTCTCATTAACAAGATATTGTCACATTTCGTCAATCATATTGGAGAAAGCAGGGATTTAAAAATTGCATCATTATCAGTGTATCCTCAGGTACTAAAAATGCATCCAATTCTACTCAGAAAATACTTTGCCAGGATTACTAGCACATTTATAGTTTATTCTGTATTTGTTGTTGTTGTGATTTTACCTGACTGCTGAAAAAGTGTTATGGCTGTGGAAAAGGATCTAGCAAATCAATGTCATTTACATAAATTTGTATTTCTTACCTGGAATCTCAGTACAAAGAACAAGAGTAATATGTTTAAAAATTATTCACATCTCTTCAGTTTTGCATTGCATTTATCATTTCATTGTGGAAGAAATACAGTATTTGAAGCAGTAGCACTTTGCATAGTGGAAAATTAATTTCGAGTCTTTTATATGAAACTAGAAATTCATCAATCAAGCTAGTGAAAGCACAGATTAACAAATTTTAGTGTAATCAGTAATTAGTGTAAGGCACACTCCTGAAAACAAATCTGATTAGATTTAGATAATGCATCATTCGTACTGGCCCATCTATTGTTTATCTTTTATATTTTTCACCTGATTTTTTTAAATACAGATGTTCCACTCATGGAAAAAGAATTAAGCATATTCAATGCAATTCATTCGTATTCCTACCACACAACTTCAGGTTTAAAAAAAAAGACAAAAACATCGCGCATCTTTTGTTTTTCTGCTTCTTTTTAAACAATACATTTTACCTGAAATGAAAAAACTTGATGAGCAATCTCTTTGTAGAAATCATTATGAAGGGAACATGCACAAATCTCCAGGTCTGTAAGATGAGGCAGGAGACAGAGAAACTGCCCCAGATAGGAGGATGCTGATTGATCATTGCCTAGGTCCAACCTGTAAACCTTGAATGTCCGAATCTGTGCATGTAAATACAAAAGAATAACATACATGAATCATGAAGCATGAAAAGGGGAAAATAGTGAAAACCCTTAATAAAGTCTGTACTGTAACATCAAGCATTCACATAATTACAGAAGATGATCCTTGATTCTGAAGGGGGGGGGGGCGGAAAGAAAGTTGATGGGCAAGAAAAAAGGAGGAAGAAATATGGTAATTGGGGCAGTAGCATATTTTATGGGGAAAAAGTAATTAAAAATCTTCAATACGAAGATACACGTATGTTATGTGTTTGTCACTAATTAAAGACCGAAATAACTCAGTGTGCACAAAGATGTCTGACATGAAGTCTAACTTTATTTAGTAGTATCTCGCCCTCTATCTGAATAGACAGTACAGTGTTATAACTTGTAAGTCTCATTAACAAGATATTGTCACATTTCATCAATCTTATTGGAGAAAGCAGCGATTTAAAAATTGCATCATTATCAGTGTATCCTCAGGTACTGAAAATGCATCCGATTCTACTCAGAAAATACTTTGCCAGGATTACTAGCACATTTATAGTTTATTCTGTATTTGTTGTTGTTGTGATTTTACCTGACTGCTGAAAAAGTGTTATGGCTGTGGAAAAGGATCCAGCAAATTAATGTCATTTACATAAATTTGTCTTTCCTACCTGGAATCTCAGTACAAAGAATAACAGTAATATGTTAAAAAATCATTCCCATCTCTTCAGTTTTGCATTGCATTTATCATTTCATTGTGGAAGAAATACATTATTTGGAGCAGTAGCACTTTGCATAGTGGAAAATTAATTTCGAATCTTTTATATGAAACTAGAAATTCATCAATCAAACTGGTGAAAGCACAGATTAACAAATTTTAGTGTAATCAGTAATTAGTGTAAGGCACACTCCTGAAAACAAATCTGATTAGATTTAGATAATGCTTCATTCGTACTGGCCCATCTATTGTTTATCTTTTATATTTTTCACCTGATTTTTTTTAAATAAAGATGTTCCACTCATGGAAAAAGAATTAAGCATATTCAATGCAATTCATTCGTATTCCTACCACACAACTTCAGGTATAAAAAAAGACAAAAATATTGCGCATCTTTTGTTTTTCTGCTTCTTTTTAAACAATACATTTTACCTGAGATGAAGAAGCTTGATGAGCAATTTCTTTGTAGAAATCATTATGAAGGGAACATGCGCAAATCTCCAGGTCTGTCAGATAAGGCAGGAGACTGAGAAACTTCACCAGACAGGAGGATGCTGATTGATCATTGCCTAGGTCCAACCTGTAAACCTTGAACGTCCAAATCTGTGCATGGAAATACAAAAGAATAACATACGTGAATCATGAAGCATGAAAAGGGGAAAATAGTGAAAACCCTTAATAAAGTCTGTACTGTCACCTTATAGCATTCACATAATTACAGAAGATGATCCTTGATTCTGAAGGGGGGCGGAAAGAAAGTTGATGGGCAAGAAAAAAGGAGGAAGAAATATAGTAATTGGGGCAGTAGCATATTTTATGGGGAAAAAGTAATTAAAAATCTTCAATACGAAGCTACACGTATGTTATGTGTTTGTCACTAATTAAAGACCGAAATAACTCACTGTGCACAAATATGTCTGACATGAAGTGTCTAACTTTATTTAGTAGTATCTCGCCCTCTATCTGAATAGACAGTACAGTGTTATAACTTGTAAGTCTCATAAACAAGATATTGGGCCGTATATGCATAAAAAGTAGCAATTGCTTGTGCTAGCCTTTTACTTGAATCCGTATGCATAAACATAAGCAATTGCTTGCAAGCAAATGCTTTTGCTAGCAAGCACAAGCAATTGCTTGATGTCCGCAATTGCTTAAAGATCAAGCAATTGCTTAAAAACGTATGCATAAAACGAACCTTTTGCTTGTTCTTATAAGCAATTGCTTACGTTTTTTCAAGCTCCGTCATAGCAGCTTGAGCTCTTGCTTAATCGGGACGTTCGCGGTTAAGCATCATGTTTATGCTCGTTAGAGAAAAACCAAAGTTGTACAGGATAAGAATAAATCGAGAAGAAATTGCTCCCGAGACCTATCGGAAACTATTCCGTTTCGACAAAGAGAACGTTGAGTGGTTAGCACACAGGTTCATACCTGAACATGATGAAAACGGGGAGGATGTCATCCTGGAATGTTATACTGCCATGTCAGGAAAGGCTACCCCACACGCATGACATTTGAATACACTACTAGTATGCGAAACCCGCCTTTGGTCTCCCATGAATGATGTTCGCACCGGCGTGACGTCGCTATTGTTGAGATCGTAAGCAATTGCTTGCTGGAGGCAAGCAAAGGTTTGAGCACAAGCAAAATGTTATGCATACGGATTTAAGCAATTGCTTGAGCTTGATCTTTTGCTTGACAAGCAATTGCTTGTGCTTGAAGCAATTGCTTGCAAGCAATTGCTACTTTTTATGCATACGGCCCATTGTCACATCCTCCCCATTGTGTTTTTTTGTTGTTTTCTTTGTTTTACAGGGAGAGATGGATGGCAAACATCAGCCAAAAATATAAACTTTGCCTTTTATTTATTTATTTTTTAAAACGTTAGCCAAATATTTAAAAAAAATGTTTGTGAGACCTTTACAATATGTATCAGCATGCATGAATATAAAAATAAACGTTAACAAAAATCCTGTAAGAATCACTACGTGATCCTTTTTGAGTAGAATGAGTCCATAAGTGTTCAATGATAGTCACAGCCTTAAAATCCATTGCATGTAAATCATATTAAGCTTTCCAAAGCAGTTCTCATTCTAATATGAAAGTCCATAATGACAGTCCATAGCAACGGTGTAATAACACCCAAAAGGCATCATGTGGCTTTTTAATTGCTCAAGACCAAAAGAAAAAAATCCTAACCAAAAATTATCCTAATTCAAATTTTCAAGAGTTTCAAACGATTTTTTTTTTTTGGGTCTTGCGCTTTAATATCTAACAAAGTCTTTCATGCTGCTTGGTTCATAACGTCGACGAGATGATCTCCTCAGCTCTGTTGACTCCTGGGCGGCTGGATGCTGAGGTTGATCAGGCACGGCAGCTGGTTGTATGTCCTGGGTGTCATCAGGTCTAGAACGAGCCGCGTCATCGTTGAAATCCGTCTCCACATCGGGTAGCGCAGGGATGAAAATCTCACAGTCTGGAGATTCCCTTATTGCTCTAAGGTGCTCTCGGTTCCTCCGGTATGTATGTCCACCAGAGATTGTAACATATTCGGACGAACACAAGTGATGGTTTTAGGTCATGTGTGTAGCATGCTTTATTATTCGTATGGAATGCCAAGTGTTACAATCCTTGGCTATGAGATGCCAATACATAACATCTCCCTTTTCCTGTTTAGATGAAAGGTTGGCACATGAACAACTGCATAAGAATAATACTTTGTTTTCAACTGAGTTCTTACTGAGTCCAATTTATGAGTTCTCTTCTGGCATAGAAATCCACGCTCTGTATTGTCTGGTAGAGTTATGAGTTGAGTGCATGCTTTGTAAGATTTTAAATATTTAACTCAAACTAATATCATGCTTTAAAAGGAGTCTATACACTATCAACGCTATTATACTATGTAAAGGGGAGAGGTTGCAAGCACTTCACCCTTATCCTGAATCTTTACCATTCAGGTCCTTACTGGCGCGGTTCTTCCTTGTTGTTGAGGTTCATTTATTAACGCTTATTCTTTCGCGAAGCTAAGAGGGGAGAGGTTACTAGCACTTCACCCTTACTCTGAATCTTTACCATTCAGGTTCTTACTGATGTGTCTCCAAACATATTGATCCTTGAAGTTGTCAAAACTGGTATTTCGCATCGTATCACAATATCGCTTGTTACTCTGCCCCTTCTATTTTATCTCTTGACAAGGAGAACTTATCCTCTGAAGACAAACTATAACAGAATGGTATATAAACCAAACTAAATATGTGCTACTCTAAACTAACAGCTAAATTGTAAACGCTTCTAGTATCGCTAATCCATGATCAAACGCTTTGGGGGTATGCTGACGCGTCCACTTCTGGTTTGGTAGTGGTGCTGCGAGCTGGTCTTCTGGGGAGCGTGGTCAGCCTTCGTTTGATCTGGTGAAGGGATAGATGCGGTGGGTACAGGTGCCTGTGGATTTGTCTGCTTGGTCTGCTGGACACGAGGATCGGGTTGACTGGCGGCGGGCAATGTAGACAATTGCGGGGCCGGCGTCACCAGGCGTGGAGCTAAACTTTTGTCAGCAGGCTGATTGTGCAGCTTGTTAGCAGACTCTGTCGTTTTCCTAAGATCTCTTCGGTTTCTCCTGTACAGCTTTCCACTACTCTCAACCACATAAGACTTAGGTGTGTCATGCTTCTTGATGACTGTTGCTGGAAGCCATTTGCGAGTGCCTGGAAGTGGCACCATCCTTACAGGATCTCCAGGATGTAATGGAGGGAGAACCTTTCCTGCTCTGAAGTTGTAATACCTTTCGGTCTCTGCATTCTTGTTGTCGAAGCTGTCTTTCACTTCTTTCATGTTGACCTCTTTGGGTTTCAGCAGTTGTTTGCTTGTGGGGAGGAGATTGCGAGGTCTCCTACCCATCAGAAGTTGTGCTGGCGACAGGTCGCAGCTGGCCAATGGAGTAGTTCTGTAGTCCAGGAGTGCCAACTGCTTGTCGGCACACTTTCTCCACATCCTCTTCACAGTCTGTACTGCACGTTCCACCTCACCATTTGCTTGAGGGTATCGGGGTGATGATGTCACATGTTTAATACCGTAGCTGGCACAGAATTCTCTGAATTCTTGTTAATTATACTGTGGACCATTGTCGCTCCTCAACTTCAGGGGAATCCCATGCCTAGCAAACTGTTTCTTCAGGCGGTCGATAACGGCAGCACTGCTGGTTGACGCCATCTTGTCGACCTCTATGAACTTCGAAAAGTAGTCCACTACCAGAAGATAGGCACTGCCTTCCCACTCGAACAGGTCTGAACCAACTTCGGCCCATGGTAGGTCCGGCAGCTTTGTTGGCTTTAGAGGCTCTGCTGGTTGTTTATTCTGATAGGAGTTGCACTCCGCACAATCTTGTACTAGCCTCTCTATGTGTTGATTCATACTTGGCCAGTACAGTGCCTCTCTCGCTCTCTTCTTGCACTTGACGATCCCGAGGTGAGAACCATGAATCTGTGCTAGCATTCCATTTCTCATGCTAGGCGGAACAACAATTCTCATCCCCTTGTAGATGACACCATCAGTGACTGCTAGCTCATCTCTGATGCTCCAGTACTCTCTGATTGAATGTGGTGTCTCCATCCTGGTGTCAGGCCACCCTTTCAGGATTATAGCGTGAAGTTCGTTCAGCTCATTTGCAGTACACTTCTGGAACTCAGCATATCTGTCCGGTGCTACTGCAACATGATCAATGATATTGACCAAGAGGGCTGGTGCATCTGGCTCTGTCTCTGGAAGATTTGCCCTACTCAGAGTGTCTCCCAATACCAGGTCTTTTCCAGGTACATAGTGGACATCTAGGTCATAGGCATACAGTCTCAGCAACATCGACTGCAGCCTCATCGGTGCTGACAGGAGAGGCTTGTTAAAGATGGACTGTAGAGGCTTATGATCGGAATGCACTGTGATGCTTCTCCCGAATATGTATGGGTGAAATTTCTTACAGCTGTGCAGTATCGCGAGCATTTCCTTCTCAATCTGCGCATACCGCATCTCTGTTGGTGTCATCGCTCTGGACGTGTATGCTATCGGCTGTCCCTCTTGCAGAAGGACACCTCCTACCGCATAGCTGCTGGCATCGCATGGGATAGTGAGGTCCTTCTTACCATCATAGAAGGCTAAGAATGGTGTTGAGGTACAGTGCCTCTTCAGTTCATTGAAGCTCTGCTCCTCTCTTGGTCCCCAGTGAAAGGTGACGTCTTTCTTTGTCAGCTGTCTCAGAGGCTCGTCCACTTCACTCAACTTGTCAATGAACTTTGACAAGTACTGAAGGATCCCAGGAACCTCCTGACTTCTTCCTTGCTCTCTGGTCTCGGCATCTCAGCGACAGCTTTCACCTTGTCTGGGTCAGGAGCGAGACCACTTTCAGTTACCAGGTGTCCAACGTACTTCACTCAAGACTGGCGAATGTGACATTTGGTGAAGTTGAGCTTCAGGTTGCATTCAGTTGCTTTTGCTACGACCTTTTCTAGGATCTCATCATGTGACTTCAGGTCCTTACCAGCAATGAGGATATCGTCCATCACTGCTCTAGCTCCTTCTATGTCACTTAACATCTCATCCATTATGCGTTGGAACAGCTCTGGAGCACTCTTGATGCCAAAGGGTAGGCGGAGCCATCGGTATCTGCCAACTGGAGTGTTGAATGTTGTGAGTAGACTTGACTCATAGTCGATTTTGATCTGTAGAAATCCTGACTTTGCGTCGAGGACGGAGAACAACTTTGCTCCCTCCGGCATGTCTGCTACAACCTCTTCTACGGTGGGAATTCTGTAGTGCTCCCTTCTGATGGCACGATTGAGGTCTTTAGGATCTAGACAGATCCTCACCTTTTCTCCTTTGACCACCGTGACCATTGAGTTCACCCAATCTGTGGGTTCTGTAACCTTTGTGAGGTGGCCATCTGTCTCCATTTCCTTCAACTTTGCCACTATTTTCTCTGCCAGTGCCTTGGGCTGTCTCCTTGGGGCATGAATGACTGGCTTCACAGTGGGATCAATCTTCAATGTATATGTTCCAGGCAGACATCCTGTCAAACTATGTAATTCTGGATATTCTTCGATGCTGTGAAGTCGTCTAATCAGCTTTACTTTTTGCTTGCTTCACCTGAGAGAAGAACTGGCTTTGATGCTGCATCTACTACATAATATTTTACCTCGATGCATGCATCTTTGAAGCGTGTTGGGAGAACTGCTGATCCTATCACTCTCAACTCATGTTCAGTGTATGAAGCAAACTTGGTGCGGGTCTTTTCCAGCTTCTCCCTGCACTGCAATGCTTTAAAGACATAGCTGGGCATTATGGATTATGCAGCTCCGGTGTCGATTTGACCTTCGATTGCTTTGCCTTGGATGTTGACAGTTTCGTACCACTCATCCTTGCCGCCACCTACTTGGTGTACTGCTCCAATCTCATACGCGAAATCGTCTGATCCCGACTCGTCACTCTCCTGAGCGTTTTCACTGCTCCACACTGTAAGTGCTTTGTTTTCTCCGGCAAACTACAGCAAAGTGGTTTTTTCCCTTGCAGACATTGCAGGTCCGGCCCATGGCCGGACATTTCTCATGGTCCGTGCTGTAGCCACACCTGTTGCATTTGTCCTTCTTGGGTGTGTTATTGTCCTGGCGATAGCCTTTTTGGGAACCAGCTTTCCTTCTCTGCTGCCCTCTGGCCTGCCTTGCGATTGCGTTCACTTCCCCCAGATGTATCATCTTTATGGAGTCTTGAGACAGCTCATAGTTCTGCCCAATGTGAATTGCCTTTTGAAGTGTTAGGGAATCTCCTTCATCAAGGCATTTCTCTCTAACACTCAGGTGTAGCGAACGCAGGACTATTGCATCCCGCAACATTCTATCTTCCTCTTGATAATCACAGTCCTTTATGAGGATCTTCAGGTCAGTGACGAAATTGTCAAATTTCTTGCCTTCTTCCTGTTTTCTTCTATCGAAGTTAACCGTGGCCCGGATTTGGTTTCGTTTCGGCTTCACATACTCTTCATATTTGCCGTAAACCCCTTTCAAAGTTTCGTCTTCTGCTGGAATCCGTTGCCCGTTTGCATCTTCATCTTGTAGCTTGTTGCGCGCAGTGGGCTCCTCAGCATGAGTCACAAACAATGCAGATTGCCATACAAATTTCACTATTTATCACTGTTCACAGTTGATTTCTTGTCCCTTTCCTGACTATGTGGAATCACAAATGTATCAGTATTCTCCTGTATAACACTTTTCCGTCATAACGTCGGCGTATGGCCGGTCGAAATCCGTACTACCATGTAACATATTCGGACGAACACAACTGACAAGTGATGGTTTTAGGTCATGTGTGTAGCATGCTTTATTATTCGTATGGAATGCCAAGTGTTACAATCCTTGGCTATGAGATGCCAATACATAACAGAGATCACCTCATAAGATCTCTTGTCTAGTCTCCGTAGGACTTTGGCCTCTGCCATTCGTCGCGTCTTGGCTGGAATGGTTTCATGCGTACTGTATCACCATCCTAAAAAAACAGGCAGCTCCTTGGTTCGCCTGTTGTAGTATTTTGCCTGTTTTGCTTGAATGAGCTTTACACAGAAGGAAAAACCAGTTACCACCAGTTGAAATTTCCAACTGGTTCCAGTTAACTTCAACTGGAACCAGTTAAATTCAACTGGTTCCAGTTGATTCTAACTGGTCTATAATGCACATATTTCCATATATCCAGTTGCACCAGTTGATTTTTCCAGTTGCACCAGTTGATAACTGGTCTGTGGGCATATTTCCAGTTGTACCAGTTGGTAACTGGTCTGTGCATGTGCATATTTCCAGTTGCACCAGTTGATAACTGGTCTGTGGGTATATTTCCAGTTGTACCAGTTGGTAACTGGTCTGTGCATGTGCATATTTCCAGTTGCACCAGTTGATAACTGGTCTGTGGGCATATTTCCAGTTGCACCAGTTGATAACTGGTCTGTGGGCATATTTCCAGTTGAACCAGTTGATAACTGGTCTGTGAGCATATTTCCAGTTACACCAGTTGATAACTGGTCTGTGAGCATATTTCCAGTTGCACCAGTTGATAACTGGTCTGTGGGCATATTTCCATGCAGTTACAGTTGATAACTGGTCTGTGGGCATATTTCCAGTTGCACCAGTTGATAACTGGTCTGTGGGCATATTTCCAGTTGCACCAGTGATAACTGGTCTGTAAGTATATTTCCAGTTACACCCGTTGATAACTGGTCTGTGAGCATATTTCCAGTTGCACCAGTTGATAACTGGTCTGTGGGCATATTTCCAGTTACAGTTGATAACTGGTCTGTGGGCATATTTCCAGTTGCACCAGTTGATAACTGGTCTGTGGGCATATTTCCAGTTGTACCAGTTTATAACTGGTCTGTGAGCATATTTCCAGTTGCACCAGTTGATAACTGGTCTGTGGGCATATTTCCAGTTACAGTTGATAACTGGTCTGTGGGCATATTTCCAGTTGCACCAGTTGATAACTGGTCTGTGGGCATATTTCCAGTTGCACCAGTTTATAACTGGTCTGTGGGCATTTTTCCAGTTGCACCAGTTGGTAACTGGTCTGTGCATGGGCATATTTCCAGTTGCACCAGTTGATAACTGGTCTGTGGGTATATTTCCAGTTGCACCAGTTGGTAACTGGTCTGTGCATGGCATATTTCCAGTTGCATCAGTTGATGACTGGTCTGTGGGCACATTTCCAGTTGCACCAGTTGATAACTGGTCTGTGGGCATATTTCCAGTTGAACCAGTTGATAACTGGTCTGTGAGCATATTTCCAGTTGCACCAGTTGAACTGGTCCGTGGGCATATTTCCAGTTGAACCAGTTGATAATTAACTGGTCTGAGGGCATATTTCCAGTTGCACCAGTTGGTAACTGGTCTGTGGGCATATTTCCAGTTGCACCAGTCGATAACTGGTCTGTGGGCATATTTCCAGTTGCACCAGTTGGTAACTGGTCTGTGGGCATATTTCCAGTTGAACCAGTTGACACCAGTTAATTTGCATAATGAATATGGGGTGCGTGCACATCTATGTATTTATACAATTTATCTGAATTTACAGCATATTTCTTAATTACTGATGATTTAGTTTATATGCAATTCATTTCGAAAATACTACAAAATATAAATTGCCAATTATTATGACATTTCACTACTTCGTATAAATTACATTTAATTAAACATGAATTAGGGAAAACATTAACTATGAACTAAAATAGATTCGATAAAATACAAGTATATTCAAAATAGATAGTCACAATGAATGTACCAAGTCTACTTATTACCAATGCCTTTATATTGGAAATTGCAGATGATTTAGTGGTACTGGTTGTTGCCATTGGCAAAAATTAATTAGTACAAGTGCTACTTACACCTTAATTACTAATTAAGTTTTTCAACTGGAGGTTTCAACTGGTTGGAAATTCTGCCGAATGGTTTAACTGGTCCAGTTAGACCAGTTAAATCCAACTGGTAACCCTGGAAATTGAAATGGGCCAGTTGAATTTTAACTGGACCAGTTAGGATTTGACCAGTTGAATTCCAACTGGACCAGTTAGAATTCAACTGGTCAAAATCTAACTGGTCCAGTTGGAATTCAACTGGTCAAATTCTAACTGGTCCAGTTAGAATTCAACTGGTCTGGTTCAACTGGCCCATTTCAATTTCCAGGGTTACCAGTTGGCTTTAACTGGTTCAACTGGACCAGTTGCAACTGGTTTTTCCTTCTGGATATAGTTGTTTCATCTCATTCTTGCTGCTTCCTCTGGGCTGAAGGAGTGGGCGCATGGTAGGTGTCAGGGTCTTTGTGCGTCGTCCCAGAAACCTCTGTGCTGGACTGCTCTCCATACCCTGCGTTGGTGTATTCCTGATGTTCAGGAGGGCTAGATTCCTGATGTCTCCTGTCTGTTTACATTTCTTCATCATCTTCTTAGCAGACTTGACGGCAGATTCAACCTTGCCACTGCTCTTGCTGTTGTATGGGGAGATCGGATTGTGTGCGATTCCCCATTCCTTCATGAAGGTACTGAATTCCTGTGATGAGACACTCATGGAAAGCATTAAGAATATTTACGGCAATATATATATCACACAACTTCAGGTTTAAAAAAAAATGAATTAAAAAAAAAAATGAAAAAACATTGCGCATCTTTTGTTTTTCTGCTTCTTTTCAAACAATACATTTTACCTGAGATGAAGAAGCTGTAACAGCAATCTCTTTGTAGAAATCATCATGAAGGGAACATGAGCTAATCTTCAGGTCTGTAAGATGAGGCAGGCGACTGAGAAATTTCCCCATATAGTAGGATGCTGATTGATCAGCGCGTAGGTCGAAATTGTGAACCATCAACTTCTGAATCTGTGCATGTAAATACAAAAGAATAACATACGTGAATCATGAAGCATGAAAAAGGGAAAATAGTGGAAACACTATATTCAGTACTCTTACATTAAGCATTCATATAATCACAGCAGACGATGGTTTAAAATTGAATCCCAGATTTAATTGACTTTCACCACTTCTGAGATTGCAGTAAGCCTAAAGTAAACACAAGCGCTGTGCAATGTAATCCAAGTGCATAGCTAGGATTTTATTTTAGGGGGGCGGTAGTGAGCACGCCAAGTGTGCGAATCACATACAGAGCAAGAGAAGCACGCTCCCTAGGGGGTGGGTGCAGGGAGGGGGGAGTTTCCCCCCTCCTGCGCATAAGCTTAGATGTTATATTAAATTATTATAGAAAGAAGACGATTCGTCGTACCGTTCTCAACTCTTAATCCTTGTCTGAATTCAGTTTCCCCCCTCCCGCACGAAGGGTGGAAGCTTTGACGTTTCATTAAATTATTAGAGAAAGAAGACGATTCGTTGTACTGTCTCGACTCTCAATCCTTGTCTGAATTCAGTTTTCCCCCTCCTGCGCGAAGCGCGGAAGCTTTGACGTTTCATTAAATTATTAGAGAAAGAAGACTATTCGTTGTACCGTTCTCGACTCTTAATCCTTGTCTGAATTCAGTTTCCCCCCTCCCGTGCAAAGGGTTAGAATCACATGCGAATCACATACAGAGCAAGCAAAGCGCGCTCCCTAGGGGGTGGGTGCAGGGAGGGGAGTTTCCCCCCCGCGGAAGCTTAGATGTTATATTAAATTATTAGCGAAAGAAGACGATTCGTTGTACTGTCTCGACTCTCAATCCTTGTCTGAATTTAGTTTTCCCCCTCCTGCGCGAAGCGCGGAAGCTTTGACGTTTCATTAAATTATTAGAGAAAGAAGACGATTCGTTGTACCGTTCTCGACTCTTAATCCTTGTCTGAATTCAGTTTCCCCCCTTCCCGCGCAAAGCACAGAAACTTTGACATTTAATTAAATTATTAGGGAAAGAAGGCGATTCGTTGTACTGTTCTCGACTCTTAATCCTTGTCTGAATTTTTAAAAATGTTTCTTTGTCTGCTCCTTTTTCTTCCTACGTCTTCTTACTTTTTTTCTCTTCTCTCCCTTTTTTTTTTTTTTGGCTGGCGTTTTTGTGGGGCGACCGACCCCCTATGGCTACGCGCCTGATGTAATTCCAAAAAAATAACCGGCGAAACAAGGCATTTCCTAATCTTAAACATCTTAAACAACAAAGATGCTAAGGCAGGCAGCCAGTGAAAACGAGTTTGTTAAATAAAATTATGGAAATGCAAGCATTACTTTAAACAAACAGAAATTTGTTATTCCTGGCTCAATTTTCCTGATTGAGGTGTCATATAAAAGGGCAGAAAATGAACTTTCTAGAAATGTGATTTTCTCTTTGAAATTCAGCTACCGTTTTCCAGATGAATTTTTACTACCCTTCCTTCAAATTGTTTTTAATCACTCATGTGTGACATATGCATCATATAAGTTGCATCAAATGATCTAAGCTTTACAAATATGTGTCAGTTATTAATTATAATTGTGATTAAATAATGATAAAACATCAATAATTCTCGGTTTCGTGCCGTGCCGTGCTAATACCCAGCTATATCTGCCATAGATCAGGTATAAATAAATATATATATATAGTGCACGTGTACATACTCAGACCCCTTTACCTGCCGACGCCAGTGGTACTCCGCGACGTGAATCACAATTTCGCACAAAAGCACTTGGGGGTTGTATTTAAATGAGAAAGTAATAACATTTCCATGACTATAAATAGTTGTCAGATAAAAATCCTGGGTGAAAACACATATTTCAAAATTCATGCAAAAGCAAAAACATTTTTAAAAAACATACAAAACTTACGTCAGATATTTAACAATATCAATACGCTTGTAATGCCGTTCGCTACCACATAGCTAATAATAATAATAATTATATATGCTTATATAGCGCCTAACACTTACTTTATCAGAAGTCTCTAAGCGCTCTACAATAATGCAGCATAATTACCCTGGCTTTAGCAGAGCAGCTGTCACGCGCTCTGCATTTCAAGGAATAAATTCCTACCAGGTCCCCATTTACTTCACCTGGGTGAGTGTGTCAAATGTAGATCAATGTCTTGCCAAAGGACATTAGTGCCGCGGCGGGACTCGAACCGCGGACCTTGTGATCGACAGTCCGGCAACGTATCCACTCGACCACGACACCCCTAGCTATAGTACATGTGCTAGTTTTCAGAGTTAAAATTGTTGTTATATCGCCAATTCTGGGTCATTTTGCTTTGTTCAAACTTTCATTTTGGTCTTCATCTAAATTATGAGTGACTTTAGGACATGAAAATATCTAAAAACAAGTAAAATACATTTTTCCCTACATCTCATTTCCAGGGGTGATAGTGAGCACCGAAAAAAAAATAGGTTTTTTATTTTTTTCCCGACCACCCCCCTCTTGACTAAAAAAAAAATAGCATTCGGGGAAAAAAAATGGCATCTAATAAATTCCCCCCTTTTTTAGTAAGAAGATAGGGGTAATAGGGGTAAAATAGGGGTAAAATAGGGGTAAAATAGGGGTGAAATCGGGAAAATTTGAAGAAGAAAAAAAAAGAGAAAAAAATCAGGAAAAAAAAAAAAATCAGGAAAAAATCGGGAAAAAAAAAAATCAGGATACCGATTTAAATCGGGTAAATATCACGCCTGCATTTCCTATCATGCAGGCAGAGCCCCAGTAAGGCTCATGCGGAGCTGCAAGGCTCTGACCAAGTTTAAACAGGGAAAACAAAATCTGGGTCGTGATACCCCAATTGAAATACATAGGTTCCTGTGTTATAGTGGTGGGGTCGATTTTAAACAAGAGATTCTCGTAATGGGGGCTGAAAGAAAATTGATGAGCAAGAAAAAAGGAGGAAGAAATATCGTAATTGGGGCAGTAGCAAATTTATAGGAGAAAAGTAATTAATAATAATAATGATAATAATGTGGATTTATATAATGCTTAATACTAGTGGCTCGGACTAATGTCAAGACTAGGAGCAGCATCACCAAAACAATATATGTGTAGATTAGTGTATAATGCATCTCTATAGAAAATTTGAAAGAAATGTGTCAAGAAATGTGGCCTGCAGAGTACACACACTTCCACCAAAATATGACCTGACCCAATAAAAGATGGAACACTGGGAGCAGTATCACCAAAAACAATAGGCGTGTAGATTTTACCATGATACACCTCCATACACAATTTGAAAGAAATCTGTTAAGAAATGATGCAGTTAGACCGCACACTAGAGTGCACACAAGACATCTATCAAATTATGACCTTTGACCCTATAAAAGACATTACACTGGAGGCAGCATCACCCAAATCTATAGGCTTGTAGATTAAATACCACGACACATCCCCGGCCCCCCCCCACTCCGGGGTCAGAGGGACCGCATTCGAGTTCCCATAATCTCCAGTAAAGGGGTACTTTTTGCGCGACAAAGTAAAAAAAGGGGGTGTACTTGACTTTTCATCCAGGGATTTCTTTAAAAAGGGGGTGTTTTTTCTTTCTCTCTCTTTGGACTCCTGAAAAATTTTAAAAGGGGGTCATAAAATATCTTGAATATCATAGATAATGGGGTACATTGAGCAGTGTTCCGGATTCAGGGGGTTCTCCAAAGCCGCGAAAAGCCCGCAAAAGGGGGCTTCAGAAATGATGGCAGTCCAGAGATAAGGGGGTCCTTTCAAAGGAAGGGAACGAGCATACGCATACCCTAAATAACACTGAGTGGGGAGGGGGGCGGGATAGACCTTTGTTCAAAATTTGAACAAAATCCCTTGAGAATAGGAAAATCATAGCTGATTTTATTTTTATTTACTATATAAATCTATGTAATGCTAAATATATTACTCATTGCGGATGTTGTATCGAAAATAATATTGCTAGTGATATTCGTTTGTCTCGCAATGTATGGTCAATAAGGGATCTAAAAGATCACAACGTTTTGTGCGCCGCTGCAACACTTCGTTAGGTGATAAAAACTAATGTAAGCAAGCGTCTTTTATACTCTAACGGGAGGACCGGTGGTCAATTAATTTGATCAATAATTGGAACAATAACGGCCGACGCACACGGTGCTCAACCAATCAGCAGGCTGCTGGCTTGGCTCTCCTGCTGGCCGGAAACAATAGCGAGCTCAACCAATCAACGGGCCGCTGGCTCAGCCCGCCTGCTGATTGGAATCGACCGGTGCTGGCCGGCTGGATGGGGAGTGTCATGGCGGTGTATCGTACGCATCCAAAATTCGGGAATATCGATCCCGTTGTCCCTGTTGAAATTATTGGGATTGAGACGGATATTGATAGCTTCTTTTACCCTACCCTCCATGTGTACCAATGCCGTTCTTAAGAAAGGCACTGAACCCCGTCCCAGTCTGGCTGATGCTAGTTATCCCAAGCATGTTCGGCTACGGCTGAGTTGTCAGTTCGGCAGAGCCTGACGTCGCTCTTATGCTCAGTGATTTTTTCTTTTATCGGACGGGCAGTTTCACCGATGTAGGATCTATCACATCCTTTGCAAGGGATGTTGTACACAATGCTTCCGTCTGTGTGGAGGAATTGGATCCTTGGGGCATGTTAGTTGTTGACATAGGGTGGTATCTGATCTGAAAACCATTTGGATGCCATGTATTTACCTATTATATGCTAGTTTACCTTAAAGGGCAAGTCCACTCCAAAAAAAACTTAATTTCAATAGAAGCAGAAAAAATGAGCAATATCGGATTACTAATAAGAAAGTTAGGAAATTTTAATGACATGAAACACTTTGAAAATCACTAGACAAATTGGCAACTCACTCATGATATTGTGACGTCATGTCCTCACTACCGGTATTCACTAATTATTTTCTTTATATTAATATCAATATCCTATTTCCCCCCTGAGAATCTTATTTCTTCACACCAGCATCCAAGTTAGATTGATAATAATATGTTTTTGTGTGGATGTACTAATATAGAGTAATTTTTTTTCCAGTTAAATCATGAAAAATGTGAATTTTGATAAACTATTTATATAAAAATCAATAATTATGAATATACAATATTCAGAAAATAGTATCAATTCTTCAAATTTCATAAAAGATTTTGTGAAATGTCATGCACGCAATATGATACAAATCATATAACCTGGGCAAAGGCATGGGGAAATCAAGTTTTGGGGGATAAACGGAAATTAATGGGATTAAACTATATAAAGCAATTGATAAATAGTGAGGACATGACGTCACAAACTGATAACCAAATTGGCAATTTGTGTAGTGATTTCCATTGTTCCATAGTTTACATACTTTTTCAAAAATTCATAACTTTCTTATTAGTTATCCGATTTTGCTCTAACTTTTTTTTGATTGGTTTGTCTGATTTTTCTGCTTCTATTAAAACTAAGTTATTTTTGGAGTGGACTTGTACTTTAACTACGCAGCCATCGAGAACTAAAAACGTCACATCCGTGCATACCCCACCCCAGTACATCGCCTTCCCACGGTTACGTGCGCACCCGCACGCCCGCCATCATCCTCTTTAACGAGCCGCCTGAGACAACACTTAAGAAATGTTGCCGGGCAAGGAGAGGGGACGGAGAGAGGGAAACAGGTAGATTTACCACAATAAATCAATGTATTTATTATTTGCTAGACCAGCACAGATAAGACCGGGTGGCATGTCCCAAGTGGAAGGGGATTAATGGGGATTAATGGCAGACAATGCCGCTCTCAGGACAAAGTCGCGAACAGTACCTCCCTAGAAGGAACGTCCCTGAGATAAAAAGAAGTGAAAGAATCGTGAGACTGCCAAAAGGCGGCCCTCAAAAGATCTTTTAGACCAATACCTCGAAAAAAGAGCCCAGGAAGTACTGATGCTCCTTGTATCGTAGGCTCTGGCCTTGCCCTCCGGGAGGAGGGCCTCAGGGCCAGCAGCCTGGATGGCCCAGACAATCCATCTGAAAATGGATCCTTGGACGCAGGGGAGAAAGGTTCCCGGGTAAAGAGGAAGAGCTGGTCATCCTTTAAGTAGCTACATGAAGAATCAAAAGTGTTTTGAATTGATGCAAAACTCAAATCATTGCGAAGGGGAAGCCTTACTGATCAAATACAACAACTCCCCTCTTCAAAATATGTTTGGGGCCCGCAGTAATCAACTCTCAAAAATGTTAGTTTTGAGATCCAGATTTTCTGCCTTCAGCGGTCCTTTGTAGAGCGTCAATATTTGTGACGTCACATACGGGACACGGCTAGCCACGAAGCATCTGGCTGCAGACTGCTATATGCGTGCGCATATGATAATACATTGTAAATACACGCGACTCGGCTTTTTGTAAAATTTTGAAGCATACTCTTGAGATCAAAATGTCGGCTGTAGACGAGGAAATTGACCTATTAAATATGGACATTGAAATCAGTGAAGAAAGTGATTCTGTTGACAGTGATGATGATGCTGCTGGGGAGGTAGGAGAACTTGAAGGAGAAGAAGGGGAAGAGGGAGAAGAAGGGGAAGAGGGAGAAGAAGGGGAAGAGGAAGAACTCGGCGAGGATGGTAGAGATCAAACGACAGATCCTGCGAAAGAAAAGAGCATAAAACTTGGGCAAAGATATTCCCAACAAACAAGCGAGAGTGAAATAAACCAAGAGCTCACTATTATTTCCAAAGAAGGACAGAAACAATCTCGAATAATAATGAAAGAAATTATACTCCCAAAGGTATGCACAAAACACAAAAGAAAAATCCAAACACGAACAGACAATAGCTGCACCGCAGAGCTGTGCCCAGCGAAGAGCGAGAGCTATGCTTTACAGTCGGAAGGGGTATGCTAGGTGGATAGGAATTAATTATCTCCCTGGCTAAAAGGAAAAACCCCAACGAATACAATAAGGTGCTAAGCCGTGGCGGAGCGCCCAGAAAAGCAGCGATAAGCTTTATCTGCGTTATGGTCGCGAAGAGACGAATTACGGGGCAGAAAAGATAGATAATATCCTGCCTAGTAAAAGAAATGTGACCGGAAACCTTGCCACCAAAATAAACACAATTATAAGGAGGACGGAAAAGTTAAGAAAGCAAAGGCAAAATGTGCCAAAAAGCAGAAGGTTCTCGAATTTGAGCACAAGAGACTTAGCTGTATTAGACTCTCTCGGCGTGCGAGAAAAGAAGAGGATGATGGCGGGCGTGCGGCGGGCACGTAACCCTGGGAAGGCGATGTACTGGGGTGGGGCATGCGCGGATGTGACGTTGTTAGTTCTCGATGGCTGCGTAGTTAAGAAAAACTAGCAAATAATAGGTAGATACATTGATTGTGGTAAAATACACCTCCATACAAAATTTGAAAGAAATCTGTCAAGGAATGTGGCAGTTAGAATGCACACAAGAATATGACGCGGTGGCGGAGGCGGCCTAACGCTGCTGAATCCAAAGTATCCTCCGGCATACTGCCGGAGGATACTATTAGCGCGTTTAATAGCATCAGTGTATTATACTGGCTCTCGGGGACGTTGCATCCTGCCATGAACCCTCGGAGAGCCGCCCACCGCTGCGCGCCTCGGGGTCATGGCAGGATGCAACGTCCCCTTGAGACTATAGAAACAGCTATGCCTCTCATAGCAGTCAATATATCTATATTAGTATCTCTTTTATAGAGTCATAGTGACTGTAAATAATTGAATGTTTCAAATGAAATAAAAAATAAAAACCTACAGGGCATGTTATGTTATGATATCATAAGATCAATCTTTACTGTTCGTTTCATAACTTAAAATAAATATTTGAACAGTCAAAGAAGTTTCGAAAATAATATCGCTAGTGATATTCGTTTGTCTCGCAATGTGGTCAATAAGGAATCTAAAAGATCGCGACGTCAGTGGTGATTTTACCAAGAAATTATAAGTTAGAGCGCTTTCGATCATGTCAATGAAAAAGCTTGTCGCAGAATTCGAAAGCGAAAGGTCTACGCTTTTTTGTGTGGAATGATACTGTGCAAGATGCTCTCTTTGAAACACTTGAAAAATGGTACATTTTACAAAAGTGATCAGAACTCTGTAGATTTAACATTTATTCTTGTGAAGTCTACAAGGGAGTTTAGGGGATACGGCTACGAAATTTCATTGAGAATGGTAAAATGCTTTTTAAGATATTGCCAATCAAAATCTTGTTGCCCTTTTTTAGACAACCAGTATACAGTGCACCCAAGTGAGGAAGAGTGATCAAGATGTGTATGATTTTACATACAAACAAAAAGACTGGTGTACTGGTGGGGGGGGGTCTGGAGGTTGGGGGCTGCAGCCATTAGCGAGGGTGAATCAAGAGCATAGGCCTTCGAGGGAGGGAATGAGTCAAGGAACAACGTCTGTTTAGTTGTTGTTCTAGCTGTTGTTGATATTGTTTTTTGTGTGTTTCGCTTTCGCTTAACACTAATTTTATAGCAGATATACCGCCGGCCCTCTCAAGGCCCCCCCCCAAAAAAAAAAAGTGGAACATATGTCTTTCACACCTAAATACAAATCCCGAACATTCTTTCTTTATCTTTTCTCAAAAAGGGTTATCGCGACTGTTTTGCTTCCAGATCTGTCGATGCCTGGCCATCCCAGGCTGCCCTGTCACAAGAAAATGACATGTTATTATTATGCATTTCAAAGATGCATAATAAGCTTTTCTAGTGCTCTAAAATGTGCACTTTTAGCATTTTGAAATCGACACATTCTCACTTGGTTGCTACATTCCCTCGATTACAAGCAATTGTTGGATATATAGGGCCATGGCTTGTCTTTAAATGCATCAATTCCATCGTTCCTTTTGCATTGGCACAAACGATTGATGACATTGCAGCAAGGTTAGCCAGAAGAAAGAACAAAAAGTATTACAAAACCTACATATGTAACACTGCATTTTATAGAAATAGCTGACTTTTATCAATGTGGCAATTAATGTGTGGAACAAAATTGCCACTTGATATTAGATGTCACAGGATTTGGCAGACTTAATAATTTTCAAATGATGGAAGTAGGGAATTGATATTCTATAATCATTTCAACTAGATGTTTCATTTTAATATTTGTGTCAGTTTCTTTAGACTTAGGCTTTAGACTTTTTAGAAATTCTATGTGGTTATATATATATACTTTAATCATTCTTTTCATATTATGGAATTTCGCTAAACTTGCTAATTTCTGTTTTTGATGTTGCATATAACCCTGTAATTTTATTTGTTTGTTGTGTTTCTTGGTGCTGTTTTAATGTATCTTTTTTATTTATAGGTACTCGTACCTTTATAAAGGGCACCATTGAAAACCAATTCTTTTAAATGGGTAGTCCTTTTTTAAATATGTGAAATTAATGAATAACAAAAACAAAAATAGATGCAGTGTTTCTTAACAGTGTAAAAAACATGTCTAGAACAGGTACCACAAGCAAGGGTGCAAATGCTTCAATTCATCAAAGAGTGGGGAAAAATACTTTTTGCCTTCCATGAGACAAACGATTTTGAATTAAAGCTATCATCTCGTAAAAGTGCTCTAAAATGCACTGTCATCCTCTAAAAGCATACATTTCCCCTTCAATAATGGTACATGCACAACAAAGTAGTAGAAGTTAAGACTGTAGAAACCCTGTCTTACAGAGGCCCCAAAAGGGAGAGGCTGAGGTTTCCTTCCATCGGGGCAAATCATTTCTGCCCCCTACCCTCACAAGGACTCATCTCTCTAAAAAAAGAGGGGGCGATTTGTTTTTGTTTTTGTTGTTTTTCTGTCTCATTCACAAGATAAAATTAAGCCATCAATCATTTTGCTCAGTCACTATGCTCCCTTGCCTAGTAATAAAGTAAGCCTTTTACGTAGTTTTCTACATGTATCTAGTGAGTTTTGATTACATTTCTACCATATTAATTTTGTTTGATGCAAGACCGCATTTAGAAACAATTGCCCCCACAGGTTAATTGACGAGTGCCAGAGTGATGCAAAAGTATTTTCTTTGACAAATTTGGAATTGGGGTGACGCAAAACTTATTATTTTTATTGAAAGGGTACTTTACTAGTACATTGATTGTTTATCTTGTATTTTTGCACCTGATTGGTGACAAAGTGTGATTCTTGGAAAATTTTATTCATATTCCTATCACTCAACCTCAGGTTTTAAAAAAGAAACAAATATTTCCCATGTCTTTTTCTCTGCTTCTTTAAATTTTTTCTTTTTTTACCTGAGATGAAGAAGCTTGATTGTAGAAATCATCATGAAAGGAACATGACCCCATCTCCAGGTCTGTAAGATGAGGCAGGAGACTGAGAAACTTTCCCAGATAAGAGGATGCTGATTGATCATCATGTAGGTTCAAATTGTGAACCTTAAACTTCTCAATCTGTGCATGGAAATACAAAAGAATAACATACGTGAATCATAAAGCTTGACATGGGGAAAATAATGGAACCCTTACTATAGTCTGTACTGTCACATTAAGCATTGATTCACATAATTACAAAAGATGATCCAGGGTTCTGGATGGAGGGGGGGGGGTGAGTCAGTAAACAAAATCTAAAGAGCAAAATACTTGGTAACTGTTTGTTTGGTGTGAAACATATACAAAATCAACTATTAGAAGTACAGCTGGAATGCTCTATTCCAGACACAGAAACTTCTCCCGACAAGAGGAAGCTGATTGGTCATCATTTAGTTACAGAATCTGTTTCGTTAGAAGAGTAATGGTAGTGACTTTATGTGTTCAACCTTCAACGTTTGAATCTGTGGAAATTCAATCGAATACGCCATACACCGGCAAGTCATGAAGAAGGATAAATGATAGTGGAAAACCTTCATTTGGTATTTGAGTGGTACTTTGTACAGCAACCCCCCCCCCAAAAAAAAAGAAGCAAACAAACAAAACAAAGAAAACTGAGTGCTACAAAGGTATCGTGTTCAAGGGAAGGCATCCATAGGATTATGGCCCTATCCTATCAGATCATATGGAGAAGAAGAAAATGTCATTGATGATGGTGATTGCTGTACTTGTAGATTTTAAACCATTCATGTAATGTATGTTTGTGTATAGACACCCTAGGTAAAATAACCATAACAATCAATCAATAGTCAGCAGGATATTTTTTTCCTTTCTTTGCAATTTCATTTGCCAAAAAAAAAAGCAGCATAAAAGACACAAATGAGTGTTTGGAGAGCAATAAAAAGAAAAAGTATAATGTCTAGGATTATCTAAATAAATCTGGTTAGATTTGAAGGCTCTCCTCTCTAGTGGGGGATTAATTATCACCTATACCTACAAAACTTCAAATGATGACATTCAAGAGAAATAATACACACTCCCATTAAAGGGACTTGGTAGCATTGTTCAGATGAGAGAGTATGGTGTCAAGGTAGTGACTTCAATGCTAGATGTACAATTAAAGATAATCTGAAAGTTTGAGTGAAAACAGACCATCATTAATGATAAAAATTGGGAAAAACTGATCTGATCGATTCCTTAATTCTCCTAACTATATTATTACAATTTAATTAAATTTTAGGTGAATGTGAATCGTCACAAAGCAATGAATTGGCTCTATAAACCATTCCAGGCATTTAAGTGTTGAAAGATTTTTAAAAGCCTGTCGTATGTCTTATTTTCATGGAAAAACGGATGGGAAAATTCAAAAATGGTTGGGAGAATTTACTGTTAGAGGGTGTCGCACAGTGACGCCTTGAAAGAAAACCATAAACATCTTTGTGGTTTGAAAAAAAATTGAGGATTGTTGGCATGTTAGAGGGTTAGTACAGTAGTAGAATATGGTAAGTAACATTTTGTGCAAAAATTACGCAGTTTTTTCATCAACTTTCAACAACGTTGCCGAGTGAATTTAAAGGGCATCCAATTATAAAGAGAGCACAGAAATCATGGGAAGGAAAGAGAAATTGAGAAAATAGAAGGAAATGGGAGAAGTAAACAAGAAAAAGGACTTTCATGGTCAACTAAGAGATGAAAACTGAGAAAAGGAGATAGAGAGGGAGAGAGGATGGGCTGAAAATGTAAGAAAGCAGCTTCACGCCTTCACTAACCTTTGAATCCACCTCTCTGCCTTGAAGGTCTGGAAAACGTTTGTCACTTGCAATATTTACGCCCATTTCGAGTACTTCCAAACAACGGACACATGTTCGATGGCAAAGTGCATCCACTATATCTACTGTTAATGGTCCAAAGGTACTTCTAATTCTAGTAACCTCATCACCAAATAGTATGCTCTGTTGTGCCTGTTGAAAAGAATAGATGCTGGTTGCTTATTTGAAAAAAAACGTGAAGGGAATACCATGACATCGCATAGTGGACACAAAGAACTAGGTACTGGCAATTTTTTGGAAATACATTATTCCCAAATACAACCAAGCATGTTGTATATGGTAACTACTGTAGAAGGAAAAACGTTTAAGATGTTAAATGGAATTTCCATTAGAAGCAAATCATATAGTTTACATTCAAACTGCTAAATAATCTGAATTACAACAATGGAAGTTTGGTCAATATGCATTACAGTAAACATGTTTCAGAGGAACAGTTAGCCGAATTTCTGCAGGTGTCTGAGGATTTGTATGCTTTTAATGTAGAATTTGGAATCGGAAATGAATGCTGCTTGTATTTGATACATGTACTTGATGTCCTTCCTGGTATCCTCTCCCATTTAAAAGTAAGAAAATTCATAAATTTTCTTACTTGCTGATGAAAGAATTTCTTTTCATACAGGCTTTGTAGCGTTGTCAATAATGTTTGATTGATTAATACAAAACTCAAAATAACCAATAATTATATCATTCTCTATCAGATTTTGCACAAATATTCACTAATTTGTATCTCTCAATTTCTTGCTTTTATCTAAACCAACTGAATATCAGGGTGAACTTCCCGTTAAGCATCATATTTTTCACTTTTAAAACTTCTTTAGGACCAACATAGTCGATATGACAAAGACATTTACCGTGTCATGTTGAAGTGTTATTTTCATCCTGTTCTCAGTAGTTATTTCTTCAGCCAGTTCATCCAATTTGTCATCCGTAAAACAGCTGATGATACTATACGAAAGTACATATTTAAATATTTGAATCACTGAATGTTTCAAGGAATTAAAGAAGAATATAATATATTAGAATATTATATCATGATTCCTTCAACACAGGCTATATACTAGCAGCTACTGAGGTTTTTTTGAAATAATATTTAAAAAAAATTTTTTTTTTGTTGTTTAGGTTTCAAATAGTTTAGAAAATGATTGATTAGTCTCTACTATCAAAACGAAAATAGCATTAAATGTGAAATAAAAATCCATATATTATAAATTTTCTAGGTGGCTATGTAAGGATGAACACCTATTGCAATGGTTTAATTATCAAGATGAATTTAATTATGTAGTTTATATCTGTTTTAAGTCCCTTTTACTCTTCCACTGACTATTGAATTAATTCTGGTGGAAAAATTACTCTTTGCATGATTTTGATTGCTGTCAGAAATTGAAACCATTCAATTTATTTTTTGTATTTTTTCTATACATATATATGCCTATCCGTTTTTGTTAATTTACTAATGCAATTATCAATTCATTTATTTATTCATCTATTTCTTAATTTGTATTATTATTATCATTATTATGATTATTATTATTATTTTTATCATTATTTTATCATAATTATTATTATAATCATTATGATCATTATTATTAATGCTAAATATATTACTCATTGCGGATGTAGTATCGAAAATAATATTGCTAGTGATATTCCTTTGTCTCGCAATGTATGGTCAATAAGGGATCTAAAAGATCACAACGTTTCGTGCGCCGCTGCAACACTTCGTCAGGTGATAAAATCTAATGTAAGCAAGCGTCTTTTATACTCTACGGGAGGACCGGCAGTCAGTTAATTTGATCAATAATTGGAACAATAGCGCACAAGGCCTATATTGGCCGACGCACACGGTGCTCAACCAATCAGCAGGCCGCTGGCTGGGCTGGGCTTGGCTCGCCTACCCGTACTGCACTCTCACCGGAACAACTCACTCAACTCCTCGAGTTTGTCCTTCGATCCACATATTTTCTGTATAAAGTTTCATACTATGAACAGACAGAAGGGGCAGCCATGGGTAGTCCGGTCTCGGCTGTCGTGGCCAACCTATACATGGAGAGTTTCGAAGAAGAAGCGTTAGACACATGTCCCCTCTCTTGCATGCCTCGTGTTTGGAAAAGATACGTAGATGCATGACACCTTCATCATCATAGTTCCCAGCTCTGAAACAGATAATCTGCTTAAACACATGAACAACCTCCAACCATCCATCCAGGTTACATCAGAGATAGAGTGTGAAGGGAAGATAGCATTCTTAGACACTTTAGTTCATAGACACGACAACCATAGGCTCTCCACCTCAGTCTATAGGAAGCCTACCCACACAGACCAGTACATAGCGTTTGACTCTCACTATCCCATATCGGTGAAGAGAGGTCTAGTGAAATGTCTATTTGACAGAGCATCACGCATTGTGACAAGTCCACAACAGCCATGCAAAGAACGGACCCGTGTCCAAAGTGCCGAGTCACCCAGGGACCAGAAGGTATACAAGACATTCACAGTCTTGCCATACATTGATGGTGTCTCCCAACAACTCAAGCGCCGCCTAGAGAGCCATGGCATCCGAACGGTTTTCAGATCAGATACCACCCTACGTCAACAACTAACATGCCCCAAGGATCCAATTCCTCCACACAGACGGGACGGCATTGTGTACAACATCCCTTGCAAAGGATGTGATAGATCCTACATCGGTGAAACTGCCCGTCCGATAAAAGAAAGAATCACTGAGCATAAGAGGGACGTCAGGCTCCGCCGAACTGACAACTCAGCCGTAGCTGAACATGCTTGGGATAATCAGCATCAGCCAGACTGGGACGGGGTTCAGTGCCTTTCCCAAGAACGGCATTGGTATACACGGAGGGTAAAAGAAGCTATCAGTATTCGTCTCAATCCCAATAATTTCAACAGAGACAACGGGATCGATATCCCCGAATTTTGGATGCGTACGATACGCCGCCATGACACTCCCCGTCCAGCCGGCCAGCACCGGTCGATTCCAATCAGCAGGCGGCGGGCCGAGCCAGCGGCCCGTTGATTGGTTTGAGCACGCCATTGTTTCCGCCCGGCAGGCGAGCCGAGTCAGCGGCCTGCTGATTGGTTGAGCACCGTGTGCGTCGGCCAATAGGCCTTGTGCGCTATTGTTCCAATTATTGATCGAATTAACTGACCTCCGGTCCTCCCGTAGAGTATAAAAGACGCTTGCTTACATTAGATTTTATCACCTGACGAAGTGTTGCAGTGGCGCACAAAACGTTGTGATCTTTTAGATCGGGCCCTTATTGACCATACATTGCGAGACAAACGAATATCACTAGCGATATTATTTTTGATATCATTATTATTATTATTTTTATTATCATCAGTACTATCATTGGAAATAATGAAAATTTCTGCAAACATGGCCCTGATTAACGTACCTCATTGATTTCAAATGCAGGTGGTTCTTTAGATTACGTAGTATTGCTTCACTGCGTATGTTGCCCATCACTAGCTCTCGGAAGGTCAGACAGGTGAGTCGTGGGAATGAACTAGAGAAAAGTTGCCCCAGTGAAGTAGGTTCTCCAATGAGAGGAACTAATTTTTCCCCTTCCTCACCACGCCCAATAAACAACACTGCTAGGCTGGTATGTGCCAACCGTTCAACATCTCCCGATGAGACAGTTTGAGTTGTGGTAAAAGTCAGTTGTTTCAAGCTCGGGAATAGGTCCCCAATGGTCACATTTATGTCACCGTTATTAAACTTCTGTAGACCATTGAGGAATTGGTGATCTACAACCAGCTCTTTGATTGAAGATTTATCTCCCTGTATGAGAAATGACAATGAAGTAGAGTATTATCAATAAGTCTTTTCATATAATATTAGACTATACATTATTTGTATATTCTCCACATTAAGAGAAAAAAAACTAATTGCTTGTCAGTATGAAAACGAATGGCAGTTTAGTCATGTTTTACAATGCCATACAGACAGAAATTCCCATTCTAATGAAAAGAAAGAAAAAATTGTCAATACAACTGTTTCTTGATAGAGCAGACATATTTTTTCCTAAAAGTCAGATATCTTATGGCCCATTTCAGTTGTGCTATCCGTCAAGAACAAACAAGAAGGGGTATTGTTTCCATTACTGCTTGGAAACTTACTCGTAAACGCTTTTTCCATTTTCCCTCTAGTTGCCACCCTGCTTAAGGGTAATATACTTTTTCATTAACTTCTTTATTAAAAAACGTATTACGTATAAATTGGACCAGACATTTGGGGTCACTTTTTTAACAAACTATATGAATAGTTGTTCTTTCATTTCCGTATGTTCGATCTTACTCCTGTTGTTTTGTTTATAATGCAGATGCTTTTAGGTGATTTTTTTCTTCTTCAAAATTGCGAATTGCAAATTTAATTTGAAGTGTATTCGGGGCATTACAAATCTCAAACATTATTACTACTACCCCGGTATTCTTCTTACACTGTATCATTATTATTATCATTATATTTATTTCTACTATTTTAATTATTAAAGTGAATGTTAAGTTCTCGCCGTATATGATCATACATACATACATAAGCATTGATTGTCATTTGGGAGAATTTCAAAAATTGTAGGTGATTTTGTGTACTTTCTAATGTTCAGATTCTTACATTCCTTGTCCGATTATCCCTGTTTCTCTGATCATTTAGTTTCCACAAAGGTATTTTTACATTTAATCCAAGGCATCTTTGGTTGCTTTCTTCGCCTCTCTGAACGGTCGGTTTGCCACATAAGCAATTTTCCACAAAACAATGGGCATCGATTGACCAAAGGAGTGCTTTGTGAAACATAATGGCTTTGCAAAATTACCCATTTTCGCACTTGATTACCTCCATGATATATCTTAAAAGGCAGAGTATTTTACCGACATTGCTACCACTGCTTTAATGAATTCTCAATTGCGTTTCGGTGAAGGTGTACATAGAGCAACTTCTGGTTCCTCTCCCCAATCATTACCCGCGACTCATAAGTTGGTGATGCATTGTGTGGCACGGCTGTACAGACACATACATGTAGGGACATTAAGAGCAGCAGATGGCAGTATGTATGCAAAACTGAGGGAATGTCAGCAGAATACCCTGCTTTAAACACCACTATAGATTAATCATGCACTGGAAACAGTTAAATAATTTTCAAGGCCGTTGTTTATATATCTATCCCATCATGCACAGGGAGATTGTTTGTGATGTTAGAATGTTGTGAGATAGGTATATACATGACTTTTGAATCAATCAAAAGCAAATGCAAACAGGGACAATTAGAAATAGCACTTACACCAAAATCCAACTACCGGTAGTTTTATTGGTATGTAAAAGAGAACCAAAAAAAACAATACGGTATTAAACATACTTAATTTTATATAAACAGTTGAGTGATTTCAGGTTATGCGAGAGCAAAAAGAATGTTGTATAATGAATCAGGATTGAATGTATAGGCTTGTTCCAAAATGATTGTTTGAGGCCTATAATGAGACCTATGTGCATCTTTTGAAGGAGAAAAAATTCCAAAATCGGACCTACCGTTACAAAGTCACGTGACCTTTTGTCTTTGCATGTCAGCTCTAAAATCGTTCATTTTCGTGATTTGTGTACAAAACATATGCAAATCTCATTTTTCCAAATAAGAGATAAAACATTGGTTATTTGGTCTTGTTTATAGTTCAAAATAGTTGAATTATAGTTAGAATTAAAATAAAACAACAAAAACAATAAAATACATAAATTAAAAAAACAAAGAAATACATCAGAAATTATCAAATCAATAGATAACATAAGGAATAACCTGGCTCTTCCGATTTTTTTTTTTTATTATTATCCCAAATGGTCTAAAAAATATATGTAGGGAAAACTAATGTTTAAATATGAAGAATATATGATGTATGGGTAAAAATGTGAATTTAGTTATCTTATTTGCATAAATTACCAAAAATATGCAAATGAGTAAATTTTCCCCAAAAACTTAAATTACCATAGTAATCTATAGACTTCACTTGACAAGCATGCAAATTTTGGCGGCGATCGGCCGAGATCATAGGGCCTCGGGAGGGGGCCTTAGAAGCCCCCCCCGGGTTATGCAGTTTCAAAATAGCCTAGGCTATATAGGGTTAAGCCAATATGACCTTTGACCCTCATTTACATGAAGTAGGGAGCGTTTTCGTTCGTTCATTTTATAAAATTATCTTCGTATCTTGTTCTACAAGTTTACCAAATTTCAAGTGCATATCCTGTATGGTTAGTGAGATACTAACAATGAAATGTTTGACCTTTGACCCTCATTAACCTATTCAAAACAATATTTTCATGATTTGACAGTTTTTTAATGAAATGAACCTCTTATTCTAGTCTACAGGGCCCATATTCAATAAACTTCTAAGACATTTTTCTTAAGTCTAAGAAAATGTCTAAGAATTTGTCTAGGTTAAGAAAGTTGCCTTAGCCGTATTCTAAACACGTAAAGCAGTTTGTCTTAGCGAAGACGACAGATAAGACAAATTCTTAGACCCGATGACGTCATTTTGGAAAGTCAATTTGGTCGACTCGAGCGACTGACTTGCAGCTCAATTTGCCTATGCAATTTGCGTGTTAAAATAAAAATCGCACCGCACGGAAATTATACACAAAACGTATGGGAGATAGAGTGCAAGGGAGGAACGATACTCACAGAATTGTTTTGGGCTTGACCAACTGACACTAAACATTAGTAGGGCAGTCTAGTCAAGACCCCCTGAGGCTAGATCTAACATCCACCGTAGGCTTTTTATACTTTTCTGTCAAACATCTTCGAAGAGCCCAAACCGGGCTTTCTTATGCCGCGGCCGCAGGGTCTAGCAGGGGCGAATCCAGCCGGCGGCAAGGGAGGGGGCCTAAAAAGGGGCCCACTTCGTGCGAAAATTTGAAAATCGTGCCGACCGATTTTTCGCTCAGTGGGGGGTAGTGAGCACAATTTTTTTTTTTTTGGCACCGAAAAAAAAATTTCCTACGGAAGGGTTTTTTTCCACCGCCACCCCTTGGGCGCCAGGAGGGGGCCCATCTTCTTTTTTTCAAAAAGGGTGTTTTTACCTGTTTTTTGCTAGAGGGGCCCGGCCCCCCTGGATCCGCCACTGGGGTCTAGTATGAGTAGCCAGCCGACCGGCGCTAGCATTGGATTTGGAGCTACCCTTTACATCGTCTACTGCTATATAGCTAGCCTAGCCTAAAATTAATTAATAGCTAAATGCAACGGTAAATGTAACCTTTATCAGACTCATAATAAAACAAATTTTGTCTCACCTAGCATTATGCCGATGACACATTACTCCCCGTTTCCATATTTTAATGCCAATGCATGACTAAGAAACGATTTCTTTACGACAGCCATGTCATAATTTAAAAGTAGTGTTATGAAGTAGGCATAATTTTATGCTACGCTGGATCGTTTGCTATATATAGTAGTACAGTAGTATTACAAACAAACATAAACAAGTACCTATATATTGCGCTTAGAATTGCGCGCTGCGCCGTCGATGCTAGTACGCGAAGCTTACGTTGATATAGGTCAACTGATAACCTGCACTGCGCTAGCGCGGCATGCATCGCATCCGTATGTTTTGTAATTCCAACCCGAAGCGACATTGCATGCCGAGCAGCACTGAGCTGCCGGTGCCAAAACCCTATTTAAGCATCCTCAGCCTATGCTTAAATATAGGGTAGATTTCTTACTTATCTTAGATATCTCGATTGTATTAGAATACGACATGCTATTTAAGCCCTTTTTCTTAGATAAAATCTAAGAATTCTTCTTACTCTTAAGGCAAAATTCTTATCCCCAATGCTGTTATAGAATACACATTTTGGCTAAGACTGTTTTCTTAGCCAAAATTTAAGAAACAGTACTTAGATTTCATGCTTAAGAAGTTTATTGAATACGGGCCCAGGTCTGCAAAATTTCCAATACATACCATGTAAGGTGACTGAGATACCATACACATTACATTTGACCTTTGACCCTAATTAATATAATGAAGAAAGCATTTTGGCAGTTTCATTTATGAAATGTTTGTTTTGTCAATATCTATATACATGCTTGTCTGTCACTTGTCTATTGAGGTTCAAAGCTGTGGAATTCACTTAATACCATCGCTCAATCAGTAGTCTCCAACCAAGCATTTAATCACTTCCTTCAGAGTAACCCCATCCGATGATTTGTTTTATTTTGTTTTGATTTGTTTTATACGCATCAATTTTATACTTGGTTTTCTCATATGTGGAAAATAAATAAATTAAATAAAATAAAATGCAAAATATGAAGACAGTAGCATCAGCCCTTATGGCATTAAAGAACAAAAACATATGTTACTGTTTACCCACTATTCATTAAATAGATTGGGACTCCTAACTTCAATTGATAAAATCAACATGGTCCCATCATCTGAGCAAAAAAATTATGATCACACTTCTTTAAGCTCACAGTCTCAGCTACAACACACTAAAATCTGGGGGAAATTCCAGCTGAAATAACCGAGATATGGTCCAAAGGACTTTAGCAAACATAAACGAAACCAAGTGAAATTGAAACCTCCGTTCATATGACATGTGCAGAAATTTTTGAAATGCTTAAAATTGTCTGAAACGTAGAGAAAATTACTTGGTTTCGGGTTTCGAGCATTTTTTAGCATTTTTTCCTTTAACGCACGCGTACGTGCGCATTTCAAGGGGGAGGCACATGCGCATGGGCTAAAATTCTGACCCATGACCTGAAGATTATTGATAAAAATAAATCATTTACACGCCATCTGCAGATAACAGAACTGTTAGAGTACATTTAAACTGTTTAATGTAGGTGACTTCTTAATAGTTGGTTCCATACTCGTAATTCCAGAAACAAGCGGACTATGTTTATATGCATCCGTCCTAAATTTTGGTATACACAATGCATCCCTTTCAGCTTGTCTTGTGTTGTGATCATGTAGTGAACTGACATGATATAAATCTTTCTTTAAATATGTTGGTGCCATGTCATGCATGCATTAATACATCATCACTGCCTGACCAAACTGGAAATGTGTCTGAATAGGCATCCATCCGAAACGACTGAACATGTCATTCGAGGATACATCAAATCCTTCTGCCAGTACTACAAGTGCAGCTCGTTTTTTTAACCTTTGAAGTTTAATTGAAGTAAAAAGTAAAAAAACTATTGAACCTACTTATGTAAAACTGCAATTTAATATATAGCAATAGCCTACGTTTATAAAAGCGGCAATCAATATATGGAACAGAGTGCCACTTGATATTAGATGTTCAGGGGATTTGGCTGTATTTAAATGCAGACAAAATAATTTTCAAATAATGAAAGTAGGGAATTGATATTCTATAATCATTTCAACTAGATCTATCAGTTGTATATATGAATAACTTTCTTAAGACTTAACTATCTAGCCTTTCTATGTGGTTATATATACTTTAATCATTCTTTTCTTATAATGAAAAGGTTGCTAAACTTGCTAATTTCTGTTTATCATGTTTTATATAATCCTGTAGTTTGTTTTGTTTGTTTATTGTTGCTGTTTTGATGTATCTTTTTTAATCATATGTACTTGTACCTTTATACAGGACCCCATTGAAAAACAATTGTTTTAATTGGGTAATCCTTTTAAAATATGTGAAATACGTGTCTAGAATAGACACCACAAGCAAGCGTGCAAATGCTTCTATTTATCAAAGGGTGGGAAAAAATACTTATTGCCCTCCACAAGACAATAAGCAGTTTTGAAGTAAAGCTAAAATGCACTTTCATCCTCCGAGAGCATAAAATTTCTCCTTCAATAATGGTACATGAACAACAAAGTAGTATAAGTTAAGACTGTAGAAACACTGTATCATAGAGGCGCACAATAATGTCTGCTCACTACCCTCACAAGGGCTTATCTCTCTACAAAAGAGGGGGCAATTGGTTGGGTTTTTCGCAAGATAAAATTAAGCAATCAACCATTTTGCTCGGTCACTACACTCCCTCACCTAGTAATAAAGTAACTTACTTTGAAGTTATTATTCTTAGTACGGTAGGGAAACTCTGTTATATTGGACATGATCTGCTTTAAGTAAATAAGATTCTGAATACATGTATACTCTAAATTTCTTTTTTGTTTATTAGCATTTTCAAGACTAATTCCAATAGTACAGAAACCATAATGAAAGTTGTAGATATTCTGTTTTCTAGCCAGTGCACACTCTCTACCCAATAATGTCCCCCTTTATCCTGCTATCAGCTGAGACAATATTTCCATATCAGGCCTTATAAGAGATGAGGACCACAAGTGTGCACATTTTCTTTAATATCTTGTAAGAAGAGTAAAACGTGCGTGTTTGGGATATATACAGGTAGTCTGTGTAGATACATTTAGGAGGGGGGGGATTGTTGAAAATCCATGATATTTGCCCCCCACCAAAACAAAAAAATAATAATAATAAATTAATTTTAAAAAATATTTAAAAAATAACTAAATTAATAAATAAATGATGATGATGATGATGATGATGATGATGATGATGATAATAATAATGATATATATATATATATGAAATGGTTCCAGTGTACCTCGTCCCAGGGTAATGTTTGTAACACAAAATGGAAGTATAATTTACACTGTTCCTTGTCTGAAATTTGTCTGATAAAGGCGAATTGTAATTGTGATGTACTATCTTGATCAATGTAACTCCATATCAATGTATGTAATAGCGCCACCTACTGGCATATGTTAATGCCAGACAAAATTATGTAATGAGCCTACAGGGGCACTATGAAACCCCTCTAATAAAGATCACTCTTAGTCTGGAACTTATCCGTGTCGGACGTGTACTATTTGTCTTGCCTCCAATATATCACATGGTGTCAGAAGAAAAGGCAGACAGGAGTCAAAAAAGAAGATGTCGGGACTTAGACCCCCAGGACCGCTTTCCTTTGATGGAAATGTAGCAAAAAATTGGAAGGACTGCCTTCGAGCCTATGAATTTTATGAAGGAGCCACCGAACTTTCGGCAAAGACGGAGCCGGTGAGATACGCCACATTTCTCCACGTGGCGGGGCCCATTGCCCAACAGATAACAGAAACATTAACGTTCACCGAAACAGAATCAGGCAAAGTGAGCGCCCTGAAGACCAAGCTTGCCGCTTACTGCCAACCAAGGAGAAACCTCTCTGTCATAAGATACTTGTTTAATTCGAGACACCAAAAGAAAAGTGAGAGTTTCAGCTCTTACATAACGGATCTGAAGGCCCTGGTGAAAGAATGCGAGTTTGGAGACCTCGAAGATGACCTGTTGAAAGATAGGATTGTTTGTGGTATACATGACCAAAATCTCCGGGAAAAGCTCTTACAAGTACAGGACTTGAACCTAAAGAAATGCATCGACGTTTGCAGCGTTGCCGAGAACAGCGCCAACAAGATGGTCAAAACAAAAGGCCGCCTGCAGCCCAGGGGTACCCGCAGAAACCGACTACATCCCACGAGGACGACGTCAACCTCAACGCTCACGACAACGCTACGAGCAGTCACAGGAACAAGGAGAAACCAAAATCGGAAGCAAGTGCATGCCTGAACTGCACATATGAACACAGAAATAGGTCGTGCCTGGCGATAAATGAAAGGTGCCAGGCATGTGGAGAAATTGGACCATTCTAAAAATCACCGCGATGTACCGAACGCCGAAAACCAACGAAGACAACAGCCGAGAAACCGACATGACAACCGCCGCCGGGATGTGGAGTACATCGACCGGCACTGCGAAGACGACGACAAGCCGTATCGTGATTACGGTGACAAGAACAAGCCAAACATGCCAAGCCACGACAGTGACAATGATATGAACGAATTCTACATTGACTTAGTCGTGGATAATGTAGACAGTGACGATGACTGGTATCAAGAGATCATAATTGATGATGATGTTTGTGTCAACTTTAAACTGGACCCGTGACCCTACGCTCGTACTCGCGACACATTATGACACCTGTGGGGAAAACGAGATGCAGAGCACTGGTCGGTAAGCAAGAATACCTTCTTACATTTCAGGTGGTTGGTGGTTATGGGAAACCATTATTGGGGAGGAGAGATTGCGAAAGGATGAAAAGATGTGAAATTGTTGATTAGGTGACAAGCAAGGCAGCAACTCAGCCCCCCAACCTTCCCGCGAGCGCGAATACGCAGGTCCCCGCGAATTCGAGCAGCCTTCTCAGTGCAAATGCGCCCCCATCACCTGATCACATTCCAAAGAGCCCCACCCCCAATCGCCCACAAATAGACCCACTAGAAAGGTATGACGATTTGTTCACAGGCCTAGGGAGATTGTGCAACCATGAGTATGGCATTACACTGAGGAACGATGTGAACCCAGTTAAATGCCCTCCTCGCACTGTTCCACATAAGCTAAGGGATAAGGTCAAAGCAGAAATAGAGCGAATGGAAGAGATAGGCGTTATAGAACGAGTGACTAAGCCCACCGATTGGGTAAGCCAAATGACGGTTGTTCATAAGCCTGATGGTTGAGTTCGTATATGCCTCGACCCCCGCGGTCTAAACACAGCCATCCGAAGAGAGCATTTCCCAATGCCGACGTTCGAACAAGTTTCAGCTAGAATGGCTGGCGCGCGTGTATTTTCGAAATTCGATGCCACGAACGGATACTGGCAGCTCCCACTTACCAAGGCGAATTCACACTACACGACTTTTAACAGCCCTTTTGGCCGCTATAGATATAAGGTGATGCCATTTGGCATATTTTCTGCCAGCGAAGTATGGCAACGAGCGATGACCGATGAATTTGGACAGCTGGACGGGGTTGAAATTGTCGCCGATGACATTCTCGTCTCGGGCAAGGACACTGCGCAGCATGACGCCCGATTGTCTGCCCTGCTCGAAAAAGTAAGGAAATCCGGCCTAAAACTCAATAAGGCGAAATCGGTAATTCGCACTGACAAGATTGAGTACATGGGACACATTATCTCACGAGAAGGCGTGATGCCCAGTGCGGAAAGAATCCGATCGGTCGTAGACCTCCCATATCCGACCTACAAGAAAGAAGTAGAGACATTTCTAGGTATGATTACATACCTCGGGAAGTTCATTCCGAAACTTTCGGAGATCACGAAACCTCTAAGAGAGCTGACTCAGAAAAATGTAGCATGGCATTGGGAGGCCGAACATGCGCACGCAGTAAATAAACTTAAGAACAAAATAACGTCTGCCCCCACACTCAAACTGTATGACGAAAAGAAACCCGTCTCCATGGCAACAGATGCCTCAAATCAAGGGCTAGGTGCCGTGTTGATGCAAGACCACTCTAGCCCCGTGGCCTACGCGTCGAGGCGTGTGAACGATGCCGAACGTAGCTATGCCCCAATCGAAAGAGAGATAAGCGCAATCATCTTTGCATTCAAAAAATTCCACCACTACATCTTTGGGCAAAGGGTAATAATATTCACCGACCACAAGCCCCTAATCGGCATCTTCAATAAGCCGCTACACAAGCTTAGTCCAAGACTACAGCGAATGAGACTACACCTCATGGTGTATGATATAGACTTAAGATGGAAGCCAGGCAGAGAAATGTTCGTGCCCGATGCACTGAGCAGGCTACTGCCAACAAACAAGCCAACGCACCAGTGGGAACCGACCACCGATATCGGAATAGAAACTGTCGACATGTAATGCACATGTCTGCCCGCAGACTCGAGCAATTCCGTGGGGAGACAAAACGCGACCCAGTCCTCCAGCAGATCAGCGCGTTCATACTCGAGGGCTGGCCAGAAAATAAACGCTACATTTCTCACAATGTACACCCATACCACTCATTCCGAGACGAGTTGACAGAAATTGATGGCCTCATATTAAAAGGAAGCCGACTAGTAGTACCAGCCTGCTTGCAAAAGGACATGCTCGATGTCCTACATCAGTCCCACTTGGGAATTGTGAAGCTAAAATCTAAAATTATCGAATGCACAAATTGAAGACAAGGTAGCCAGATGCGTCATATGTCAAACTACACGGAAAGCTCAACAATCTGAACCCCGCCTGTCACACCCCATACCTGACCGACCATGGTCAAAACTTGGAATTGACATTTTCCACTTGGACGGAGCCGACTACCTTCTTGTAGTCGACTACTACTCCAAATTTCCAGAAGTTCAGATTCTCACAGAAATGACAGCTCACAAGGTCATTACAATCTTGAAAGAAATATTCTCGCGAAATGGCACACCAGACATTATTGTGTCAGACAACGCCCGTCAATTCGCTTGTAGCGAGTTTCGTGAGTTCGTGCAAAAGTGGGAAATAACCCATCAAACATCGAGTCCCACATATGCACAAAGCAATGGCCAGGCTGAGCGGTGCGTTCAAACGGTGAAAACACTCATGAAACGAGCTAACATGAGTAGTAACGATCCGATGTATGCTTTGCTAGAATACAGAAACACGCCCATGGATGGTCTGCATGGATTTGCACCATCACAAATCCTGAATGGGAGATTACTGAGAAGTCGCATCCCAGTATCAACCTCCCTTCTCCGCCCTCAGGCCATACCCCCACTACAAGATGACCTGGCGGAAAGGCAGCGAAAACAGCTGACCAACTTCAACACACGTGCTCTAAACAAATCCCTCCCATCTCTGAGCACCAACCAGAATGTCGTGTTTCGCGCCAAACCCGGCACATGGCGACAAGGATGTGTGGCTAGCACAGCACATACCCCGCGGAGCTACGTCATTCAAACAGAGCAAGGCGAATACAGGCGAAACTGAAAACACATTCGCCCAATGCCTACAAGCCCTTCGCCCGCTAGCGCCCCAGACAGCGTCCCAGACAGCGCGGCCTTGCCACCTCATCAACAAGCACAGAGTTATGAAAGCATCTTACCCTCACAACCCACCACCACTCGAAGTGGAAGAGTATCTAAACCACCAGAGCGGCTCGATATGTAAGACCACACTGAATAATTCCTGAGTGTGCTCATATCCCAACACTGGTAATCATGGTCACAGGCATAATGATGACTTGTTAGAACGTTTGGTACTTTCTGTTTGAAATCCATGGTTTAAACCATGGAACCATTATTTTAGCATGATAAATACAAGTAATAACTGTACGTCCACTAGTCTATACTATAGGATGGGCCAATAGTAACAGAAATAACGTAAATAAACAACGAATATGGTAAATCTTTAGTATTGAGAGACACTCGCAGTAACGCGATTAACGAAAAAAAAAATAATAATGATAATAATAAAAAAATTTAAAAAGTTGAAAGAAAACCACATCTATTACATTATAATTCCTTGTTGTTGAAAAGATACTGTGTAGACTAGCGAAACAGTAGGATAGCAAAATACATTATGTATTATGTAATACGAAAACGAGTACGAGTAGGAGGGTTGGAGGAAATTGGCTAAGAATAAGAGAAGGTATAGTAGAGAAGAAAAAGGCTTTTATTACAAGGACTGGTGCTGTCGTTATTATTGATAATATATAAGACCCAGATTAAAGTTTACCTATATTACAGCACACCTTTTCATAAATATGAATTCGTTTATTCATAAACACAGTCATGGTAATACAACCTGATCTCACTTAACAGACATTGATGTATACCTAAACGTGGTAGTCAATTTGTTATTAACTGATCCCTGCTGTCTTTGAAGGGGAAGATGTGATGTACCGTACTATCTTGATCAATGTAACTCCATATCAATGTATGTAATAGCGCCACCTACTGCAATATGTTAATTCCAGACAAAGTTATATAATGAGCCTACAGGGGCACTATGAAACCCCTCTAATAAAGATCACTCCTAGTCTGGAACTTATCCGTGTCGGACGTGTACTATTTGTCTTGCCTCCAATATATCACAGTAATCATTAGTATTCTGTTTAAATAATTATATATATTTACCACCATTGTAGAAACTTGTGTATGCATTAACTTGTAGAAGTCATGATGCAATGTTGTACAATCAAACTCTAATCTTGATAATGAGTTCAATGTGAATAGGACGTCTGCTAGGTCACGCGATACAGTCGGGCCAAATGATCTGTCTCTGAATACCAAAGTCTCCTGAAATAGACATAAACACGTTATAATTACTATACAATTCTAATTGCTAAAATGATCCTGGCGTGTTATACAGGCCTAGGTATATTATACAGTGTGTTTATAATAAATACATACATGTATATGTATATACCTGAAACCATTATTTGAATTGTCAGTACTTGTTTTCTAGTTTCAGTATACATGTAATTCTCTCTCAGGCTATAGCTGCAATGACGTTCTTCGTCATTGCATTGTTTTCGTTCACATTCTTCCTATTATTATTCTTACTTCTTCTTTGCAATGACGATCCTCGTCATTGCCTTGTTTTCGTTCACATTCTGCCCCATTAATATTCTTAGTGTTTTCCTTGTCAGGAAATCGCATTCGTTTTGCACATAGTGCTTGTTATTCCTAGTTAGGTGATTTCCTCATGTCCTTTTCCTTTCAAATTTTATAGGCATAGTCTCTAGCATCTCATCAAGGTCACTAGATTCTTGATTTTCGAAACCACTCATGCGTAACCATCCAGGCGCCATTTTGTCCGTTTCTGGTCCGTTTTAAGGCTTTTCTTTCTTCCTACCTATCTCCCCACTATCCTAGATCCTAAAAACTTCTTACAAATTCTTCAAGATAGTCTAAGAGATGTTCTTTCATCTGCGACGTGTAACCTGACCTTCAAAATGCCATCTTCGTACTCGAAATTTAAATCTGAAACCGACTCCGTCAAAAATCTCTAAAATTCTTGAAAAATGACCCCTAAAAATCTCAAACTGCCATAACTTTCTCATATAAATTCTGTTTTGTTTTTAAATCTCACAGTATCTTCATCTCATAATTGCACATAGCCATGCCAAATTTCTCGCTCCAATGGCTATGCACAAAATAAATAGCGCCCTCTAAAGTTCTGGGAATTGGCTTTCTTACTGAGGCCGTATCTCCATCGTTTCTGGCCAAACCCGTACCCTTTTTTGGATTTAGATACTTGACGATATGCCCTTTCTAGCCATATACAAAATTATATACCCTAAAAATTTTGAGAAAATTGCCCTCCAAGCCGGATTTAATTCCCATTTTCAAGAAAATTCCGAAATAATTTCAACTTGCTCTAAAATGGCGATCTTTATACCTACATCAATGAAACTTGGCAGACATATGTATCAATATACGTGACAACTGTCTGTCAAGTTTGGTAAAATCTGATGATGTCAGCGCAAAGTGATCGCAAAAATGATGAATTTACTATGCATTACGTAATAGCGCATTTAATGCGTGCAGTACATTGCACGCATGTGACAATGGTGCCAAACTGACTGCAATAAAGTGCCCTTTCGAATGATACCAAATATGGTATATGTTCACATAGAAAATGTTCAGTAAATCGCATTTAAACAAGGGTCACTATAAAATTTCTGCTGAGTTTCCGTCCTATTATAACACGCATCGGCTAACACGTCATTTTCCAGACTGCTTTTCGCCCCCTTCAATTTTTCCCTCCTTCTTTTTTCTTGAAATTTTTGTTCTCCGGAATCACTCATGCGTGACCGTCCAAGCGCCATTTTGTCCGTTTCGGGTCGTTTTGAGGCCTTTCTTTCGCCCTACCTATCTCCACTAGCACAGAAGCTACAGACTTAATTCTTACAGATTGCTACGGATAGTCCGAGAAAAGCTCTTAAGTTTGACACATAGAAACACGGGCGTCATTGCACGCATAATCATAATGAACAATATCGTTGATCACGATTGCATTTATAGTTAAAATTCATCAACGTTCAACTGGCAATAAATGTCAACCAAGTTAATGTTAATGTAACATCATCTTTTCAAAGACGCACATTAATACATTAATACCGTTGCTTGCAACAAAATACAAACTAGAAAAGTCAACGCAAAGCGTAGCATCCCCTCGCAGGGTACAAATGGCCTATATACGTCAGAACAAGTTATCTCCATTAGACTAAACTATTACAGTGTATATTACCAGGCAAGGAAGTTAACCACATCTTTACATGTATAATTGGGTGTTTTGCATATTTAATGAGCTATGACCTTTCACCTTTGACCTACATACTCCGAAATCGAACTTAGGCTGTGTTTTGATACCACGTAACTTCATATCAAATTTCATTAAAATCCGTCAAACTACTAAAGTTATCGATCAGAAACCAGATTCGCATATTTAATGAGCTATGACCTTTGACCTACATACTTGGAAATCAAACTTAGGCTGTGTTTTGAAACCATGTACCTTCATATCAAATTTGATTAAAATCCGTCAAACATTAAAGTTATCGAACAGAAACCAGATTTGCATATTTAATGAGCTATGACCTTTGACCTACATACTCGGAAATCAAACTTAGGCTGTGTTTTGATACCATGTACCTTCATATCAAATTTGATTAAAATCCGTCAAACATTATTAAAGTTATTGAACGGAAACCAGATTCGCATATTTAATGAGCTATGATCTTTGACCTACATACTCGGAAATCAAACTTAGGCTGTGTTTTGATTTCATGTACCTTCATATCAAAATTTATTAAAATCCGTCAAACATTACTACAGTTATCGATGGGAATCCAGATTCGCATATTTAATGCGCTATGACCTTTGACCTACATACTCGGATATTGAACTTAGGCTGTGTTTTGATACCGTGTACCTTCATATCAAATTTGATTAAAATCTGTCAAACATTAAAGTTATCGAACGGAAACCAGATTCGCATATTTAATGAGCTATGACGTTTGACCTACATACTCGGAAATCAAACTTAGGCTGTGTTTTGATACCATGTACCTTCATATCAAATTTGATTAAAGTCCGTCAAACATTATTAAAGTTATCGATCGGAATCCAGATTCGCATATTTAATGAGCTATGACCTTTGACCTACATACTCGGAAATCAAACTTAGGCTGTGTTTTGATACCATGTACCTTCATATCAAATTTGATTAAAGTCTGTCAAACATTATTAAAGTTATCGAACGGAAACCAGATTCGCATGAGCATGATCTTTGACCTACATACTCGGAAATCAAACTTAGGCTGTGTTTTGATACCATGTACCTTCATATCAAATTTTATGAAAATCCGTCAAACATTAATAAAGTTATCGATTGGAAACCAGATGTGTATTTTTTCGCATATTTAATGAGCTATGACCTTTGACCTTTGACCTAAATACTCCGAAATCGAACTTAGCCTGTATTTTGATACCATGTATCTTCATATCAAATTTTATGAAAATCTGTCAAACATTACTGAAGTTATCAATCGGAAACCAAATTTGTTACGGACGGACGGACAGACGGAAGGACGGACGGAAGGACGGACAGCAGCGTTTCTATATCCCCTACGACTTCGTCGGCAAGGAGATAAATAGGTGTGTGCCAGAATGGATATACCCGGGTACTCCCTTTCAAGACCAAGTGCGGGAAAGCTAGCGTACAGTATCTTAAATTATGAAAGCAACGGGTCTCTTACAACAATCAATAACTGATGAAGAACTACCACAATATGTGTTTACCTAGATGTACATGTAACGTTATATATGATTATGTCTATTTGTATACTATTCATGTTTCTTTAAATCGAGCCTGCATGCATCCAGTGGTTATGACATATACCCATGAACCAAAATAGATTCATGGACCCACTTTTCATTCCATTACAATTTGAATGTCATTCTATTTTTGTTTCCTTTGACATGCATTTATGAAAGAAATTATTACAACATTGGATAAGTTTTATTGAAGGTTTCTACGCCAGCTACACACTGTTCTAGATACACATACTTTTATAGGTATTTGTCCTACATTCAATAATATGAAAATATTGATTGCTTTGAGGGAAATGGTTATAACTATTGCACAAGGTGATATACTCCAGAATCTGGCCACTTCTTTTTAATAATTATGGGGTGGTATTCTCTTAAATTAAGCCGGGACTAAGTCCAGACTAAACAAGAATTTTAGTTCACACTTCTATGGAATGCTAGATTTCATCTTACTCCTTCAATCTTCATGACAAAGATAATCTACCAAAGACTATATTGAAATTCAGTTCATACTCGTATTATCTTTTTCTTCCCATTTCATTGCAAAATTAATTTTTTGGACACTTTTCATTGCAGGATTAAAATAATCTGTACAGGGAAAATGAGTTGGCAACAGGCACTCCACAAAAGTGTGAACTAGTTAAGCCGAGCTTAACTTAGTTTGCGCTATCGGAATACCACCCTATAAGTCTATATTCCCTACACTTGCTTCAAGCCGCCGAATGACGTTTTCGACGAACTTGTACGCCCAGCCCTATGGCCCAGCCTAAGATTTTTTCGCCGGGCCTCCTAATTTAAGGATCACGCCATCTTCGGCTGGCAGTGAGTAAGTAGCAGGCGGTCGCATTGCTTTGGTGTGGTGGAGATCAAAATTAAATCGGCCAGATTCTGGGCTAAAAGTGATCTCGAAAATATACGGTGCCAAAGACGAGGTCAAGTGGGCAAAGTGCAGTCAAGAGATGACAGAGGAGCAATATATTTTAAGCATGACCCCCCAAAAAGCAGTATTTGTTTTATATACCGCATCTCTCGTGTCAATTCTAAAAAAGGGATAGATGTACATGTATTTTAACAAAATAGGCATGTCAAAATGTATTTATTTGTAGGGAAAATTACACCCGTTTCTTACAGCGCGTATTCATTGTTGACTGTCTATATGCACAAATAGAACTATAGCCGGTCAATATTTTTCTGTATAATGCCCAGCAGTCGGTAGTGAATTTCATGCCTGCAATTTTGACAAATCAGAGGTTTAGAATCTTTGTATGCAGCATATAAATAAAACTATAACAAACCATTCGATGCTGTTCCATGATGAATAAATAACCAGAAGTTGTGTGAGCAGTCATGTCTTTATCGATAATCAGTATTCTCTCGTCTGCAAATATCCCCTGTGCTACTGCTTTCGCCGTGTCTTTGTTATACGCTTCAAAAGTGACATCTACTAGAAAATGATTGTCGCTTCTTCTTTGTTGTATTTTCTTGACAATATCAAGTCCCACCTCCTTTCCTTGAGCAGCGGTGCAATACAAGAGGTAACGGAATTCTTGTGGCTTCTTACTCAGTACTTTGCCCATTGAACTACTGTACTCTTTGCGATTCGTGTCATATAGAGAGGCAAGATAAACAGACGCAATGTATTCTTGAAATAATTTGTGAGGAAAGAAGACACTAGTGGTTACAGACTGTGAAGCATTCAAAGTCCTTTTCCATCTGGATATGTTTTGATTTTCCCGACTTAGAACTCCGATTCTGCAACATGTCTTCATGGCTTCCTTACATGAGCTGAAGTTCTCCTCAGTAAAAACTAATTTCTTTTTCAGGAGTCCTGAAAAGGCAATCGATCCTATTCTTTGAAAACAAAGCTTGATATTTTCCATTTCCTTGTCCAGATGGGCTTCATTTAACACTTTGGTGACCTTTGACACATAATGGTCTCCAAGAAACAGGATCATTTGATCAAATAACTGAGAAAATGTCTTCAGTTTGCGTATTTTTTCTTGTTTCTCACTGTCACAATTTTCCCATAAGATGCATAGCATTGCTACGTAAATTGGGAAAGGAGCCATGTTCTCTTTGATTACATCATTCATTTTAATAAACCGACTCAGTTCTGATCCCGCCTTTTCATTGTTCACGAAGTACTTGCTGATGTATGTCGAGACATTTTCATGATCGAATCCTTCTACTGCAATGAAAGCATAAGACCTACTCAATCCTTTATTGGATTTGATCTGATCCGCCCTCCACGGTCTTGTTGTTACCAGAACTATGCACTGCTTGAATTTCACTAATCGTAGAATCTGAGAAATATCTGAGCCTTCTTTGGCAGAGAGGTCTTCATCATACTCATCGAGTCCATCAAGTACAATCAGAACCTTTGTAGGTTGAGACAATATGTAATTATCGATCTGTTTAGGGCTTACACAGTTATTTTCGGAGAGATAGTCTTTCATAATATCACCAATGGTCTGACCCTTGACAACCTCGCGCAGGGATATAACAAGAACCCAACTGAAGCGCTGAAACTCTAGAGATCCTTTGATCCAATCCCATGCGATCTTAGAACAGAAGGTTGTTTTACCAACGCCGCCTTCACCTTCAATCAGAAAACGTTTAGGAAGTACTCCATTGACCGTTGTAGTAAGGAGAGCAGAATAGTCTAATTTGGTGTCAGTCATACCTCTCCTTTGCAATACTAAGTTGGTGTAGATTTGTTCAAATTCCCTCAAAGATTGGAAATCAAACGGATCCGGATTGATTTTGCATAGATGTTCGCGATAGAAATTCTTTAAGTCTTCACCGCATTGGATAACCTCATCCTCTGACATGTCTACGACTGGCTGGGGTGTATCCTGTCTGTCTCCAGCCCCTATATGAAATACAGAGAAATTATATCAATGGATCATATAGTGTAAACATGTAACTAAACAGATAGAGATATGGAGTAGAAAGTTTAAGAGATAAATACCTCTTGGGAGGTAATAGGGAAGGTCATCATGGAAATTAAACTGGACAAAAATGAGAATGCAAAAATCGAGGATCCAACTTTTGCTCTGGGCTTCACTTTGTCAAAGATATCAGGTTGGGGTTAACATTGCTGTTAGGTTAGATTAGATTTTGAGTTGAGACCGTTTGTTCCGAGGACGAAGTAAAGAATTTGTATACACTTGAAAATTTACCGCGGAGCAATACTAGCAGTACTAGCAGTCTCTACTAGATAATATGTTTTTCGCAAGGTTTATCTGCCGCAACGTCCATTGCACAAGTAGAAAACAAAACATCAGTTACAAGCATAAATTGTCGCTGGTGCATGTGTCTTAAACCCTAAGAATCCATTGTAAATGGGTGAATTTGCCCAGTACTTAATCACATAATTTTGATAAACAATAGCGTGCTTTCCTAAGGTTCGTTTTATATTTGGAGTTTCATATACATGTAGCAAAATGCAATAAATCCACTTTTAGGTACTGTAATTGATGTACAAATATATAGACTATGCATGCATACAATACATATTTGTAGGTGTATAAAGGAGCAGCTGGGAATCGAACCCAATATCTTTGCATTGCAATATCAAAGCACCTTTGAATGACGCATATATGTACATGCACACCATACAGTCAAACCTGCTTTGGTGACCACCTGTCTCCAAAGACCACACATTTGTTTCCCTAGAAAATGGTTTCTCATTGAAACATGTACAAAAGAAACCTGTCTACAAAGACCACTTTTTGTGTTTCCCTTGGGCAGTCGCTATAGACAGGTTTGACTTAATTATGACCAGAGACAAATTAACCTTTTCAACCATGTCTCTATCCTAACTGTAGTTATCAAGCTATTTACACCTTCCCCAAAGTATTTAAACAAATTTTTTAACAGGTTTTTAACAATCTCGATTTCATGAACAAATTTTGAAACGTTAAATAATTGTCAACGAAGGGTTTTAGTAATACACATATATGCTTTGATGTTTTGGAAAATGTTGGCCTCACTCCTGGCCCTTTAATAATCAAATTGACATCTAAATGTATTCAAGTATAATTGCTATCATTATCATATCTTAGTTCCATACTGCTTCCAAAATATAACAACATTTCACACTGTAACTATTTGCGGGACTTGATCATGTATACTCACACTGAGTTGGGGTGTCTTGTGTCAAGTATCCACCTATAAGTTAAAATGAGACAACTGTATCTAAATTGAATGCTCTTTGAAATAAATACGTAATTCAACATTGTCATGTTGATCAATTTTTACAATATGATCAAATCATAAATACAAATGAACAGCTCAGCAGTTTTAATTTGTCGAAGAAGGAGTACCGGTACCTGTTTTCACAAAATTCTTTTGAGCAAATGTAAAAAAGAAAATCTACTACTAAACGTGACAGGCCTTGAAACAAAAAAGACGAGTGAATTGTACCCATCCCATGGTCTCACCATTAGACTGATTAATGCCTGTGTAACTGTTATTTCCCCCAAAAAACATGCTTTTATGCCCCACAACATGTTTAGGCAATTACGTAACTGCTTTTTGTTGTTGAATTCTCATATTGAAATTATGCTTTTCCATTTCTAACCAGTAACCTTTTATGACGGACTATTAGCATATTTCAAGAGACACATGCCCCCTCCCCCCTCCCCCGCACACACACTCAATTTCCAATCAGGAAAAAAGTAACTGAATTTTAAAGTTCAGTAAGGAGCTATCGTGAGGTAAATATTAAAAAAAGATTAATCAAAATTTTGACAAACATTATAAATCATCAATATTTTCGTAAGAGGTAACCCGCTGCTTGGCTGACCCTATGAAACAGTGGTGTTTATATACAGCTTATGAAGCCAAAATTCAACAATGAGGAGAAGATAAGAAGGCGTTCTAGTACCTCCCAATAGGCACAATAGCTAAATGATAGTGAAGTCATTTTTTTTTTAAATTCTAAGGAAAATTTGGCCAAATTATTTACTCCATTTGAAATATCTACTATAGATATTTTCAGTTTTAACGGGTGTTACTAATTACACTAGAATATTATGTAAATATATAATGTCATGTCAAAATAAAAACTATAATATTAACATGTACCGGTATGTACGTTAAGAAGGGATCAGAGGGAAGGGGATTGCCCATCATTAACCCCCCCCCCCACCATGTCCACATGCAAACTAGGCCTCAGAACTAGTGATATGCTTGTTAAAATACATGGATGACTATTTTCTTGGAGTGCCACCCCCCACCCCCAACGTCACGTAGGTCTACACATACACCAAGGACAGACAGCCATGTGAAAGTACGGAAATAAACTGCGCAGCGCACTCACCTTCTACTAGTTTTGTTCCCAATGCATCTAAATCTACACTCCTGAGTTTTTCAGCTAGAAGTCTCTTGTAATTAGTGCCATCCCTCTGCTTGACTCCCCAACTGCAGATGATTTCAGACAGTGCATTGGACACATCAAAGAAGTTTTTTGTTAAAATCACTTTACTTCGTATGAAGGAGACATCTAGAGCATTGCACAGGCGGGTGTAGTGTTGCGGAGAAACATCTTCTACCAATGACAGCAACTCTCTCTCTAACTCCAAGCTCCACCCAGCTCTAACAGAAAAATTGATGAGAAAGAAAGGAAAGGTCAAACTTCTTACTCAGCAAAATAAGATTAATTGGTGCTATATGCCTATGATTGTATCGCATACCATTTCTTTTGTCAGAAGAAAATTGATAAACTAAATCATACATCAAATAAAGTACCAAAGTGCTAACGTCATATTCGCTTGTCGTCCAGGTTGCAGGTTGTAAACAACAGAGCCTGTGCATGAGGTTCACCGCAAAATCATTCAAGCAACGGGCTGGAGCAGGGCAAATTCAGTGTTTGGGGCTGGTGTGATCACCACACCATCGTTAAGTACAAAATTGTTTGGAACCAGCAACCTTCACGACTTGACCAGTATATGACACAACACTTCAGTACTTTATAAAAGAGTTCATATTAAATAAATCAATTGCTTCTGAACAGAGTGACAGTTTGCTTTAAATTATTGTCTTATAATATATATTTATGTAAATTGGATTGGTGCGGTGAGATACCAAAGTCTATGCCTCATTTTCACTTCAATGCAACAGATATCATTTTGGTTAGTTTGTGGTAGGGTCTATGGTTTTAATATTCAATGTCTTTGGCTATTGGTCTAGTTGAATATATCTAGAATTATCGAACAACAGAACAAAATAGAATTTAAGGAAGAAACAAATGATATGTAGTTCATCATATAAAGTTTCAATTATCATTTAAAATAGGCTGAGTATCACGTTACGTTCATGTTTAGCCTCCCTTAATCTATTTCCTGAAATATCAGCAACAGATTATGCCTCATGTTCCAAAACATGCTACATCCGTAACACTAAGTTCTGAGAAAAGCAAGTTTTTAATACTCCTATTTTGCATTATCAATTTGAAATAAAACTCGAATCCATTTACATACCATAAATCTCCGTGTATAAGACACACTTTTTTCGGCCGGAAAAAATTGAAAGTCGGGGGTGCGTCTTTAATATAGACAGGTACAGGATATTTTGAGTCCTCAAAATGCTACTTTTTAGTGGTGTACGACAATCTCTGTGTCTCATCATTAATTACAGTAATGCGATTAAAGAATACTATTTGAAGTTAACCTACCTTCCCAATTTGAAGGAAAGAGATTTCTTTTTTTTAAGTCTCGATTTTATGCCCCTTCACCTGGCATTGTGCCGGTAGACGCTCAGAGCACAGGATGTTGACTCACCACTCGGAAACTAGAACCAAACTAGCCTATATCTGAATTTATGTTTGGACTCGGAGGAAAATTTGTCTGTCATCATTAGTTTTAACCAGAACGTCAATGACGTAGCGCTCATCCGCATCTCGCAACAACAAATATCGTAAATTTTATGTGGTACACTTTTAAACTGGTCAAAAATTAAAATTTGATGCCCTGGAAGGGACATAATTTCATTTAGCTGTACAAGATTAAATAGAAACTAAAGGAAATGGAATATTTTTGCCAGATTGGGCCACCAGCATAAACAATAACTGTGAGCATTGTTCTACCATGGACCCTACTACCATAGTTCTACTTATCCAAAGTGTGTGTGCAAGGGGGTATGCAGTGTGATTGCCATGCCTAGGCCTATCCTGGCCTTGCGCTAGTAGCTCCCGGGAGTAGCGCTTTGCTGAAAACAAAATGCGTTCTGAACACTTAATTTTCAACCTCTCTTTTCTCCTCTTTTTAATCAACAAATCAAGTGTTTTCTGTGAGGGATCAAATTTGCAAATAATCATCCTAATATTTTGCACAAAACTTAAAAATTAAATGAAGGAGAAGCATTTTTTGTTATTATTGGAATAAATTTGAATAAATTACCATAATTAATCAATGGAGCAAAATCTCAAAATTCTGTGTAGAATTTTAGTAAACCAAATTTAGCTCTACCAGATAAAGCACACCAAATCAAAATCGGTCAAGAAATGAGGGAGAAGAAGCAATTTTTTTGTTTCTGGAATAAATTTTGCATAAATTACCATAATTAATTAATGGAGAAAATTTTCAAAATTCTGCGTAGAGGTATAGTGTACCAAAGTTAGCTCTATGATATAAAGCAAATCAAATCAAAATTGGTCACAATATGAAGGAGAAGAAGCATTTTTTGTGATTTTTTAATTATTTTTGGAATAAATTTGCATAAAGTACCATAAATAATCAAAGGAGCAAAATCTCAAAATTCTGTGTAGAAGTTTAGTGTTCCAAATTTAGCTCTACCAGATAAGGCAAACTAAATCAAAATCGGTCAAGAAATGAGGGAGAAGAAGCAATTTTTGTTATTTTTGGAATAAATTTGCATAAATTACCATAATTAATGGAGAACAATTTTAAAATTCTGTGTAGAAGTTTAGTGTACCAAAGTTAGCTCTACCAGATAAAGCAAACCAAATCAAGATCGGTCGAGAAATGAAGAAGAAGCATTTTTTGTGATTTCGAATAAATTTGCATAAATTAGCATAGATAATGAATTTCACAATTCTGTGTAGAAGTTTGAAATCCCCCTCCGAGCCCTATCATATGAAACAATCAGAATCAAAATCGGTTGAAAAATAACGAAGAAGAAGCATTTTGAAAACTGTGGACGGACGGAAGGACGGACGGACGAACGGATGACGGACGGATGACGGACGCCACGCCATGGCATAAGGTCATCGGGCCCTTCGGGCCGGATGAGCTAAAAACGACATTGTTACTATTATTTGTGCCAAGTTCACAAGCACAAATCGGTGCCTCGTAATAAAATGAAGGTCCTTCCCCTCATGGCTTGCTGCCTACGCATACGGTGTTGGCAAAAAATACTTTAAAAAAAAAAAAATTATTACTGAGCAGCGCCATCTCTTGGCTTAAATATGATTTATCATAGCGATTGCTATGCAGTATGGCGGCCATCCAACACTAGCTGAGAAAGACGGAAAAGTATCATTTTTTTCTCCTAATAGAAGCAAATTTTTCATGGAAAACTGATGTGTTGAGATGTGTTGTTATGACTTGAAAATCAATATTTAGCAACTTTGTGTGAGTAAAATTACCAAAAAAGACCCCCAAAAAAAAAAAAAAGTTGTATTTTTTTCTTCTCCTGGCCGTGTCTAAAAATAAGAGTGCGTCTTATAGACAGGTGTGCCTAATACACAGAGATTTACGGTATATAAATATTACGTATTGGGACAACACATTCACTCCCTAAATAAACCCAGGTGTCAGTTTTTTTCTTGCAATTTATTGACTAATTTTAAAAATCTGAGAATTGGTCAGTTCCTGGAGCAGACCATTGTTAATGGATGTATCAAGTTCTGGAACGAAACTGGAAGTGGATGTAGCATGTTTTGGAACTTAACATGCTAGAAACAGGCCAAAAGTGTTTACTTATATTTTCATATAAAATTCATCTTCTTGACATTATGCGGTCTACTAAAAAGTATAGTACATTCATATTGCAAAAATTGTCAATTTTTATCAAAATGGGTGTAGAGTTTGTTGAAAGTGAACTTTCATATGTCAATTTAGCTGAAGAAATATTAGAGACTTACGCTTCACGAGGGCCTGGGTTGAGCTCTACATCACCAGATTTCAAGAGGAGCAGTTCGGAAAGAGGAGGAATCTGTCCAGAGATCAAATCTGTCTTTGACTTCAAGGACGGTCCATGACAAGATGATGCGGATTCTCCCATCTGTTTCTATAACAAAAAGAGAGAAAAGACATTTTATTGCATGACCAAATTGTGTTTGATAAGATTTTTTTTTTAAGGAAAATAATTATTTAAATACTCAAATTGGCAATGGGTTAAGAGGTTCAAAATCATTATTTTTCCATCAAATGTTGCCAGTTTCCAACTTCAAGACAAAGTTCTTTGAATTGTATATTGTTTTGAGAGACATTGAATTATATCAGAACAATGTAGCAATGACAGAATAATATTTTTCTTGTGAATTTGCAGAACAACATGCTTCTCAGTGGAGCGCCATTTCCACAGTTTATACTTTTTAAAAAGAAATATAACTTGCACCAAATGTATACATTCTCTTTGTAATTTAATTAATGATTTTCAAAGTGCATTATATTAATGTATATTGATTGTTCTGTTGAAAATGAAAATAAAACTTAAACTGGGACTAATTGAGCCCTTGAAAAATTCTTGTCAGACTGCAAGGGTTGAAACAGTCAAACCTAAATTACAAAATCTTTGATACAGGTGCCCTTTCTGCAAAAATATTTTTTGTTGATGGCATCAACATGATGCTCCTCTCCTTCTTACTTACATTTTTTCCCTTCACATTATTTGCAATTTTACAATTACTTAACCCACCGACTACTGATATTTTTTCATTGCCATAGGCTTTAATATAGAAGCCATCTGGATCCAGTGAACAATGGGTTAATATAAAGGGATGATTGCAATAGTACGTTTACCCACCACTCCATATCTGTCGCCGATGCAGTTTTTTCTTGAGACCTGTGACTTCTTGCAGCTCCCCGATGCTCCCCGATGCTCCTTGAGGAGTTCATCATAAGTTGCTTCCTTGGTGAAAGTATCAAGTCGAGGATGTTGCTCTTTGCCCACAAAATGAGGTAGTTCGCCACTCTCTTCAGAAAATGGCTCATTTCGTCTGTCAGGTTCATGGCAACAAAGGTCAATTGAAGGAAGATCTTTGCTTGCAGACACAGTTGGTTTTAGGAGCTCCACCAAAAAATCATCACATGGTGCAAATGGTCGGCATACTGTAGTTCCTGAGCCAGGTGATAATAGCTCTTTCACAGAAACATCTGATTGGGTTTCATGGTCTTTGATGTAAGAAGTACTTATGAGTAGATCAGCATTCAAATAAAAAGTTGGAGTCCGAAGGTCTTTCGTGGATGGATAGGGGAATGAGAGTAGCTCCCTCAAGGAAGCGTCTGACAGACTATGACGCGGTGAAATTGAAAAATCAGACATATGCTGTTCTTCCGAATCTTGGGTATCTTGCTCTATGCTTTCATCATCTGATGTACGTACTGTTTTGACATAATCATAAACTAGTGCAAGCTGCTCTTCAATGTAGTCATCGTCTGGCTTTATTAGCCGTTTAATGTTGATCTCCTTTGGATTTAGTAGACTATCGACTTTTGAATCATTTGATATGATTAGATCCTTGACATTAGAATATTCTGACGTGATTAGATCTATGATGCTAGAATCATTTGGTGTAATGAGATCTTTGATACTGGAAGCATTTAACGAAGTTAACTCTTTGGTGCTAGAATCATTTGGGGTATCAAGCGCTTTAGTGCTAGCATTCTTTGATACGATTACATCTTTTGTACTACAATATTTTGGTGTAATTGGATCCCTGATACTGGAATAATTTGTCTTGAGTAGATCTTGGATTCTAGAATCATCATTTGCCTTGACTAGATCTTGAATTCTAAAGTCGTCATTTGCCTCGACCAGATTTTGAATTCTAGAATCATTTGTCGTAAGTAGCCCTTTGATACCAGAATCGTTCGGTGTGATTACATCTTTGATAGTCGAACCATTCAACGTGTTTGGACTTTTGATGCTACAGTCATTTGGGGTAATGAGTTCTTTGATGCTACAACCAGAAGGAGTGAGTATCTCCTTGATATGAGAATCACTTGCTGTTAATAAATCTTGTATGCACTGATCACATGAAGTTAGTAAATTCTTGATATCTGATGAGTTTCCTGACGACCGAATGTTCGCAGTTTTATGAGGACATCCCTTGGGATCAGGGCCATCTTGTCTGCTTTTGTCATCTTCGGAGTCCTCTCCAGAATCACCCCTTTTCGCTTCAAGTCTCTCGCAAAGAACCTTCAGTCTCCGAATCCTTTCTTTAAGCAATCTTTCTCTCCTCTCCTTAACCTCATACTCCCTAATCCAATGAACAAATGTTCCGATTCGGACCCTCCACTCACTTAGTGATACAGGCATCTTGGCAAATCAATCAACTCAGTCACAGGAACTAGCCACAATCTGGAAGAAAATAATGACAAGGGGGCCTAATGAAAAATAGCATTAGTAATGTTCACACTTATACAGTAACACATTTATGGAAAACGGTCAACTGAAAGTGCAATTAAATAACAAGAAAAAGAGAATAGTCAATCTGAATAGCCCACATTGTTTTATTCTTAAAAATATCTAGTATGTTTTGTTTCACATAAGTAATGACTGAAAAAAATGTATAGTAGTAGTAGTATGAGGAGTAGTTATAGTAGTAGTAATAGTAGGAGTAGCTAGTTAGTAGTTGTAGTAGTAGTAGTTGTAGTAGTACTAGTAGTTAATTTTGCCGTGCTCGCACTGCTGTTAAGCTGTTTGGATGGTGGATATTGAAGGCTGCCCCAAGCCCCCCGGAGGGCATATACTCTATTTGAACAACTTTAGATCTCCCTTGCCTAAGGATGATTCCTACCAAGTTTGGTGAAAATCTTGCCATGCATTTTTTTAGACGAATTAGACGAAGTCAGAGAAAAGAGGGTTTTTTTTGGGGTGGGTGGAGTGGGGAAGCCGGGAAGGGGTGCTACTCCCAGTAGGGGGCTTGCAACAAGGGACCCATCAAACTTACATCCCCTCGGCACCAGGGACGGACATAGCATTTATTGAAACAGTAGAGCAATTTAAGGGTGCTGCTCCCAAGTACCATGCAGGGGCAGGTATGAAGTTGGGTCTTCTTCATATAAAAATGTATCCTACAATGTGGCCAGAATCTAAGTCAAATCTACACTTCATGATCTATCAGAATATGAAATAAAAAATGAGGGTAACCAGGCATTTTGAATACACATCCTTCTTAAAAATGGGACGATTTCTGCCATTTTTGGACAGTTTTCAAGATTAGCGCATGCACATATTTTTAAGCATGCCGTGCTCGCATTGCTGTTTACATGGTGGATATTTAAGGCTGCTCCCAAGCCCTCTTGGGGGCATACACCCCATTTGACCAACTTTAGATCTCCCTTTTCCTGCAGGTAATTCCTACAAATTTTGGATGGAATCCAGCAATGGGCTTCAAGAAAGAAGAAGTAGAAAATGGGCAATTACTACCAATGAGGAACTTTGGGGAGGGGGTGCCCTGCCCCTACCCCCCCCCCTTTGAAGGTACATACCCCTGTTGAAGAACCTTAGATCTCCCTTGCCTAAGGATGAATCCTACCAAGTTTGGTTAAAATCTGACCATGCATTTTTGTTCTGAAGAAGTCGAAAATGTAAACCAGAGGGCATTTTTTTTTTGGGGGGTGGGGTGCTAATCCCAAACCCCCTTGGGGGCATAATATATATACCCCATTTGAACAACTTCAAATCTCCCGTGCCCAAGGATGATTCCTACCAAGTTTAATTGAAATCCAGCCATGCATTTTTCAGAAGAAATTGAAATTGTAAAAAGTTTATGAACATAAAAATAGATCGCAATAGCTTACTTGAGACTTTGGCTCATAGTCAGGTGGCTTAGTTAAATTATCGTTACTTGCCTCGTAGCCCACAAATAATTTATAAGGTAATATAACATTGAGTTTTTGTTGTACAAATGCTATTTTTTGGGTACAGGGCTTCCTTAGGACCTGCTGAATGATGGTATAGTAGGAGCCCCCGGTATAACTATTCATATGTGTGATTGGGGAAAACTCAATATTATTTTACCTTATAAATTATTTGTGGACTACAAGGCGACGCCCCTGCCCCACACCATTATATGATATTCTTGCCGGGGGCTCCTACCCTTATATCGTTCAGTAGGTCCTAAGGAAGCCCTGTACCAAGAATGGCATTTGTACAACAACAAATCAATGTTATAAATATTACCTTCTAAATTATTTGGGGGCTACGAAGTGACGCCCCCGGCCCCACACCCTTATATTATATTCTTGCCGGGGGCTCCTACCCTAATATCATTCAGTAGGTCCTAAGGAAGCCCTGTGCCAAAAATGGCATTTGTACAACAACAAATCAATGTTATATTACCTTCTAAATTATTTGGGGGCTACGAGGCGACGCCCCCGCCCCACACCCTTATATGATATTTTTGCCGGGGGCTCCTACCCTAATATTGTTCAGTAGGTCCTAAGGAAGCCCTGTACCAAAAATGGCATTTTTACAATAACAAATCAATGTTATAAAATTATTTGGTGGCTCCAAAAGACGCCCCGCCCCCCACACCCTTAAATTGAAATTTTCGCTGGGGGCTCCTAGCCTAATATCGTTTAGTAAGTCCTAAGGAAGCCCTGTACCAAAAATGGTGCTTTTATCCGGCAAGTAACGATAATCGATAAATTTGACGCTAAGCCACCTGACTATCAGGTGAGCTAAAAATTGGATTGTAATACTATAACCATGTTTGAAGCTCACACCTCAAGAAGTTTAATATCTTTATTTTCAAAATTGACCTCTATGAGTTTTGACATTGGACCATATACTTATAGGCCTACCGCTTTAATTGGTTCTAGGACAATTACCCCCTGGACCATTGACCATTATCCCCCGGCCAACTACCAGCTGGATAATAACCCCGGAAAATTGCCCCCTAACACAATTCCACCCCACCTCCCCCCCCCCGAGGACAATTACCAGCTTACTATCAGGGTGGACTTCCCCTAGCTAAAATAAACAGGGGGATTTTCAGCGGGTGGTTGTCCTTGGTTGTCCTTGGGCGGGGGAGGGGGGGGGGGAATTTTCCTAGGGGCTAATACTTGTAATTTCAGAAGTTCATATCATGACCTTTGCCCTACATACTAAAACCAAAAACCTAATCAGATCGTCTTACTATGCTGATATACTGTCAAGTTTGCATGAAGTTCACACTTCCGAGTAGTTCTTCATCGAGATATTGCGATATAATTATAAACAAGGATAAAACCTGTAATTTCAGAGATTGACCCCTGTGACCTTGGACCTACATATATATCACACAATCCAATCAAATTGTCTTCCTATGGTGATACACAAACATAAACACAACGCATAATGCCTCCGGCACCACCTTCAGTTGGTGGAGGCATAATAGATCCCCACATGTTCGAAATGTGTTTGAAATGCATGGATGCATCCATATTCAGATCCCCCCTCGTCCCGAACAAAATCAGCAAAGAAACAAACATAAAACAAATCAACTCACTCGAGCATGAAAGAACAATAAAGCATCAGAAAAGGATACTTTCCTTTGCAGCATAATCAAAAATTGAAAAATCAAACAAACATTAGATTGGGAAGAAGCCTTACTTTTTACTACCCCGCGGCCCCCAGTACGTACGATACGTATTGCATTGGCAGACTGTTGTTAGCTGTTTGATACCCTTAGTTTTAATGACGAACGTGTACACGTTAGTTAAACCAAAATCAAACTTAGAAGTTAGAACTAGAACTTAGAAAAATGGAAGTGAAGTACATTCTGGTTATCATTCTCCTATTTGCTTGAATACACGCAAGACAAAACACTCACCGTCAACGCCAATGTCAAATGTTGGCATGTATCATTGGCAATGGTACATGTATAAACTGATATTATAATGCCGAAAACCAGCCAATTTGCTGTAAAATGCAAGATCGCTACAACTACAAGTCAAGTTGGTATTCCCCGGCCCCGCATGCGAAGATGCGGTCTGATTGCAACTGAAGGTTCATGAATTATGCATTAGTTATCGGGGCGAAGAAGTGGAAGAGTGATGTTTATTCATGAGTCACTACACTAAATCAACTAGTCTACTGTCGGAGGAAATGAGACTGTAATAACTTTTTCTTCTACGAAAATCCGTTAGTTCCTAGTTAGGCCAAATAACAAAAATGAAGTGTTTCTCGTCACCGCCCGCCTCCTTTTTGGCCGCCGTCTCCTTTTTTAAAAACTATTTACTATTCAGAAGAAAAAGAAAAAAGCCTGTGGTAGGCCTATATACATTTTGTTTAAATAGCTTCTAAAGTGATACAAATCATTTGTTTTGTCATACATTGCATCAGTATACTCACATCGCACAATATCTGCGAATAAATCGGCTTGGCCAGCTATAATTAGCATGGCAGCCATCTTGGAAAAAAATTGAAAAAATTTGCAAAATAGTATACAAATATACACTGTCTTGAGAGGTTCTGGTTAAAACTATGCGCAAGAGGTGACTCCATGCAATAGTACTATTTGCTGAGGGGCGCAGCCCCGAAGCAAATGGTACTTTTGGAGTCACCGAGGCCCATAGTTTTAACCAGTACCTCGAATAGAAGGCATGGTATATTTGTTTTATATCCTGCAACAAAAATTTATTTTATAAAAAAATATTAAAAAAAACATTTTTGGGACAAAACAAAATTTAGAACAAAAAAAATGTCTAATTTCTTTTTGACTGCTTTTGTGTGATGTATGTGTAATTTTATTTGATTAAACATGCGTGTATTCATACTTGCTTAGTTACCTAGCTTCATGAATGATACGTGTGTAATTATAGCTATTAGAGGGTTACCTTGTAACCATATTGTGATTGATTTGTAATGTGGTATTCTCATCTTCTGGATAAGTGAATGAGATAAACAAGTACTTTTGAACATTCTTTTGTTGTCATTAAGCCATGCATGCATTCATTCTGTTATACATCATGTGTAAGTATAATACAATGTTGTACATAATTATGACGTGGGAGGAGCACAAAACAAAATGAGTGGAACTTTTGTTTTCTGCAACTAACACTCAACATTGATTACATTACGTTAGGCCTGCAAAACTGTTCAATATATAATTATATATATATATATATATATATATATATATATATAAAGATATATGCCTTTATATATATATATATATATATATATATATATATATATATATATATATATGTATATCTTTAAATTGGTTGCTTATGAATACACGGCTATCATTTGCTACCTGTATTTTCATAGATAATTCTTATTGTATAAAGACTACAGCACTGTAAACATGAAAACTATTATAGGTAATACTGGGATATATCAAAAGTATAATTTGTTTTGAAGCATATGCATTTTCTGTTCTCTCTTAATTCTCTCTCAGACATACGGGTAACACATTACATGTACTTCATAATTCACCCATAGTTGAAAGCAAGCAATGCCTTGTAGGTATCTTTACTTGAGATTCATACCTTTTCATGTTAGCTCATATAGTTACTAAGTTATTAACTGGTTAAAACTAATTTAATAAAAAAACACTCATGTAGACCAACCATTTTGTTAATGTAATACATGTATTAAGCTTTTTACAGTACAAATAGGTATACAGGGTGACAATATAATTTTGAATGTCAATCTATAGCCAAGTTAAAAATCGTTCATAAACCATGAGTGTCGCCTAATATAGCGATTAACAAACATGTACCAGATCATCATCCTACTCTGCACCATCAATGCTCCTGTACCTAAGGGTCCTTACTACTGAGTTTTACTCAAAAGTGATAAAATATTTCTGATATTCTGTCAAAATTCTGATTCTGATATAATTTAAACCAACCGTCACATACATGCACAATTCATAAACATTCAGTCACCATCCTACAGTTAAAAATTTGTCAGATGCAAAGAGTGAATACAAACATGTAGGCTATCCCTGAACAAGTTTGTGGATGACCGAACAAATCTAATCTCGACATGATCTACAAGTTCTGCACTTCACTTTTTTTAAGATAATAAAATGTCATCATGCGAGTCATGTTTGAAAGAAGACAACTTAGCACACATATTGAATAATTGCAATTCAGCTCACCTCATTTTGAAGATAGCAATGATTTAATAATAGAACAGTCTCGTATCAGGACAATTACCCCCTGGACAATCACCTTCGGAAAATTACCACCGGAAAACTACCCTCAAGGACAATAACCCCCCGGAAAATTACCCCCGGAAAATCACCCCAGGACAATTACCCCGAATACAATTAACCCCACCCTGAAAATTACCCCCTCCCCCAGGACAACCAAGGACAACCACCCCCGAGGACGACGGGCCCGGCCCTCCCCTGGCTGAGTCGCCGCTAAATATTTTCTAACAAATTGGCCCCCGCCCCCGCCCCCGCCCCTTCTGTTGCCGGCTGGATCCGCCCCTGCGTGACGCTACATAGAAATGGTACCATATCAGAGTGCCGTCTTTTGTCATAAAATATTGTTCAAATAGCATTGTAGAGACGGTGAACAAAATATAAGAGTAATAATACAAAGTTGTTTGTCATGAGAATATCAGCTTCTCTCTCTCTCTCTCTCTGCTAAATAATCCGAACAATAGAATCAACCAAGTGGAATCAACTGTTAAACGAATTTATCATGAGTCCTGAGTGAAATATCAATGTGTTACTGCTTGGAATCGGGATATAAATGGAAGGGACCTAGATAGGGTTTATTACAAGCCCTGCGTGCAAAACGAATGGGATTTTGGTGAATGAAAAACACGACATGAAGCGTGCCGTGGCACAAAATAAAAATGGCTGTCCATACTAATATAATCATCCCGGGCATTTAAATGGCGTCTAAAATTTCCCTTGACAGATTCTAAAAATCCGGCTACTACGAGATGACCTGCGTGTGGCCACCCAGCTAGACTACGGTTGCAAAATTTCAAGGGAAAAAAGGAAGGAAAGGGGAGCACTTCTGCACTAGTTTGGCCAGGAGGGGTTAACCCTCCCTGCATGGTCACTGACAGGTGGTTATCTCATCAAATCAGCTCTCATTTAACATAAGAAAAAGGGGACCATGGGGGACCAATGGTCACCGATTAGGCATTGTTTGCTATATAGAGGGCGCAATTAAGTAGCTATAAGTAGTACAGTGTTAAAAAAATGATGTCTCAGTCGATACGTGTTATAATGGGGCGGAAACTCTGCGGAATTCGTATAGTGACCCTTGTTCAAATGCGATTAACTCAAAATTTTCTGTGTGAACATATACCGTATTTGGTATCTTTCGAAAGGGCATATCATTGAGGTCAGTTCGACACCATTGTCATATGCGCGCAATGTACTGCAAGCATTGAACGGGCTGTTACGTAATGCATAGTAAATTCATCATTTAGGGCGATAACTTTGCGATGACGTCATCAGATTTTACCAAACTTGGCAGAGAGTTGTCAAGTGTACGGATGCATAATATGTCTGCCAAGTTTTATTGACGTGGTAAATAGACCGCTATTTTAAAGCAAGTTGAAGGTATTTCGCAATTTTCTTGCAAACTGCAGATTGTGCAAAGTCGATCATCAGTGATAGCCTGATATGGTATATATTTTTTTGATTTGGCTGGAAAGAGCATATCTTGAAGTATCTAAATCCAAAAAAGGGTACGGGGTTCGGCCAGGCACACTGGAAGAAAGCCATTTCAGAACTTTAGAGGGGGATATTTATATCATAGATGTCAATTAGAGCGTGAAATTCAGTAGAAATGTGTGCTGTGTTAAGATCAAAATATTGTGACAATGTCAGACAAAACGGGATCGATATGAGAAAGTTATGGCAAGTTTCGATCTTTAGGGGTCAATTTTTGTCTCGCCTGCGTAGCAAAAAGCGAGACATAGGCGCCGCTTTTCTGGTGGCGGCGGCGGCGGCGGCGGCGACGGCGGCGTCAACATAAAAAACTTAACCAACGTTAAGTTTTTGAATTTTTAATATGATTTTGAAAGTAGAGGTTCTTATTCAATGAGACTTGGACTAAAGGGTTATCAAGTATCCCCAATCATGTGAGGAGAATTTCAGGTCACAAAGTCAAGGTCAAAGGTCATTTCAGGTCAACAAACTTAGACTATGTTGTGGCATCATCATCAAAAACTTAACCTGTGGTTAAGTTTTTGAATTTTGAATTTAATTTTGAAAGTATAAGTTATTATTCAATGAAACTTAGACTAAAGGGTTAACAAGTATCCCCAATCATGTGAGTAGAATTTCAGGTCACTAAGTCAAGATCAAAGGTCATTTCCGATCAACAAACTTAGACTATGTTGTGGCATCAGGTTAAGATTTTGAATTGTTATCATAATTTTGAAAGTATACATTCCTTTTCCATGAAACTTGAACATAAGGGTTATCAAGTATCACCAATCATGTGATGAGTCTTTTAGGTGACAAAGTCAAGGTCAAATGTCATTTCAGGTCTGCAAACTTAGACTTTGTTGTGACATCGACATCAAGATTTTGAATTTTTAGCATAATTTCAAAAGTGTTTGTTCAAATTCCATGAAATTGTACCCAAGGGTAATCAAGTATCACAAATCATATGACACAAATTCCAGGTCACAAAGTCAAGGTCAAAGGGCAATTTAGGTCAGTAGACTTGGATTATGTTTTTCACAACTTAATACGAGAATTAATAAATCAATTTTTGTTATGTGTTCATATTTCATGAAAGTTATCAATCTTGGTACAAATAATAGTAAATAATTCTTCTGATGATTCTTAGTCAATATTCACTTCAAAATGCTGATTATATTCAGAGGATTTCATTTTGGGGGGCCTGCTAATGGGCCACCCTGCCTATAAATAATGTCCCAACCTCAATTTTTCATCATATCAAATTGCGTAATGCAGGCGAGACCGCCAAGAGCGTTTCCCTTGTTAAAGAATTTTAGCGATTTTTGACGGAGTCGATTTCGGATACGTCGCAGATGAAAGAACATCTCTTGGACTATCTAGAGGAATTTGTTAGAAGTCTGTAAGATATAGGATAGTGTAGATAGACTGACTAGATACGATAGATTTTTTCTCGAAAGTGTTTCGTTATCATGTTTAGGTATTTCAATCATGATTTTTCGACCCTTATTCATTTGGCAGAAAGTAAATTTAACATGCATATACATCAAAATGACAAAATTGGATATGAACATTAAATATCATAGTTGTCTTGTTCTATAATTGTATCTACTATACATATCATTCAAATAGTAGGCCAGCATGCTCAAGTCAAGCACTTTGATGGAGAGAGAGCAGATTCAGACACTTGAAGTGAATCTATATCTATGGCAAAGGGTCTTCCTCTTTGACCAAACGCGGAGGAAAAATATCCGATAACGTACCTTAAAATTGTCAAGCCTTCCCCAACAAAATCAACAAAGTAACAAACAGACATAAACAAAACAACTCAAGCATAAAGAACAATAAAGTAACAGAAAAGAGACTTTTCTTTACAGAAAATCTTTATAAAACACAAGATCGCTAAATCCACGTCATCGTGGTTTCCCCCGCGTATAATAGGGAATTTTAGATTTGCACGTCGACGTAGTGGACTGCCACGTGTGCCATAATTCTTTCAAGGCACTGGCCCTGGCAGTGCCTTAAAAGGACGTCACATTACCTTAAAAGGATGTCACCGTGGCAGTCCACGTTCTCGTCGTGTAAAATCTAAAAGTCCCTAATGTCACGCCCTTACAAACTTGACTCTTTCCTGGGTTGTGTGTATGTGTGCATGCCAAACACGATATGAATTTTTTGAATATTACTATTGAAAATTTGTACCCCCCCCCCCCGCGTCGCATAGACAATTTACACGACGAGAACGTGGACTGCTACGTGGACATCCTTTTAAGGCACTGCTGGTTACTGACAGTGCCTTAAAAGGACGTCACATTGCCTTAAAAGGATGTCACTGTAGCAGTCCACGTTCTCGTCGTGCAAATCTAAAAGTCCCTAATGCCTCGATCAATTGCAATCTCTATGACCAATCAACTCCTAGGACTCTTTATTGATCCGATGGCGGGTGTGGGCTTGGGATTAAACTAGAGGGAGGGGGATTGTGCGTGTAGATAATGTGGGTTTGCATAAAGTGAGTGAGGGGAATAGAGCATGGGTGTGTGTGTGTGAGGATGTGTTTGTGGGTGTTTCTATGTGTGAGTATGAATAAGAAATGGAGAGAAGGGGGAGAAATATAGCTAGTACAAGGTGCATTAACTGGACTGTATATGAATAGCCTTGAATAGCCTTTAATCACGGCAGCCTGATCAAAAGAGAGCAAGGAGAGAGAGAGAGAGCGCGCGAAAGGAGTGAGAAAGGAACGATAAAGATGTAGACTTCAGATTGTTTGGCAGTTATCATGTACGCATACAGTTTGTATGTCAAAAGTATACCCTACTTTGATTGATTCCCATTTACAGATAAAAACCTGTATGGCTTTGAATTATAATTCGTATCAAACGGTAACTTATATTCCGTGTAATAATACCTTACTCAAAACTCTGCCGCCATGGATGACGAGGCGCGTAGCATGCAGCCTTTTCAAAAAGCATTGTCAAAATCCAATAGTGCCAATAAATTTGGGGTGCAGCATTCACTGGGGTGAAAAGCCTTTACGAACTGTTATTTCAGTCCGCAAACCTATTTGCATTATTTTGTGCAATAGGCCATAATGTAACCAAATTTAATGCATAAGTCTTTGTGAAGTGCCTCAATACAAGTTATTTCATTCACCTGATAAAAATAATAGTATTTCAATAGTCAGAATGCAACTGCATATATTAAGTGTTGCTAGGTAGGTCAAGCCATAATGTTTGTCCAACCTGGCAACAACTAATGTATGCAGTTCGGATTCTGTCTTTTGAAATACTATTATTCTTTTCAAGTGAATGAAATAACTTGTATTGAAGCACTTCACAAAGACTTATGCATTAAAATTGGTTACATTACGAAAATGGCCTATTGCGTAAAAATATTGAAAATGTCAACTTATGCTAAAAAAGGGCTCATTTGCAAGAAACGTTTATGATTTCTCTTTGTTATGATGACACAATTTTGGCTTATTTCGTATTCTTTGTAAAGTTAAGCCTTGTCATTGAGTCATTCAGAATGGACACAGTTTACTTGGGATGCTACCTTTACCCACGAAAGTCTACTGTCAATATCTTTGAGGTTAGTATGTAAAATTCAGTTTTGGACAAGTGAGCAGAGAGATCTTCCACATCATGAGATAAGAAGTTAGAAGGCTGTTATGTAATGAAACATAGCATTGGTAATGTCCACACTTTTACAGTAACACATTTATGAGAAGTAGTAGCAGTAGCAGTAGGCCTAAGTAGTCGTAGTAGTAGTTTGTGTAACAGTTGTAGGAGTATTTAGTATAGTAGCCAAAAATATTAGTAGTAGTAGAAGAGGAGTATTGGTTAGAAGTAGTAGAAGTAAAATTATTAGTAGTAGTAATAATATAGTAGTCGTAGTAGTAGTTAATATTAGAAGTAGTAGAAGTAGTAGCAGTCCTCCAGTAGTAATTGTATTACTAGTATTAGTTGTACTTGTAATATAGTTATAATTAAATAACAAGAAAAAGAGAATAGTGAAAATCTCAGTGTTTTATTTCGTAAACTACCTAGTAAGGTTTTTTTTGTCATAAGCAATGAATGGGGAATATTATTGTAGCAATATTACATGTTGTATTAGTAGTAGTAGTAGTAGTAGTAAAATTAGCAGTAGTAGTACGTAGTAGCAGCAGCAGTAGTAGTATTAGCTAGTTATTAGTTGTAGTAATAGTAGATGCTGTTGTAATACAGTTATAGTTGTAGTAGTATAGTGTTAATAGTAATTATAGTGGTAGTTAGTAATAGTAGAAGTAGTAGTAGTAGTAGTAGTAGTAGTAGTTGAAGAACTATAGTAGTAGTAGTAATAGTAGTAATGATAAGAGTAAATATTAATAATAAATAAGGTATGCACCCTAGTCTACATTGACAACCGTTATCATTACTCAGTAGTGCCTGAGGCAATATGAATTTGACATGCATTAACTTACAGCCATTTTACTAGGCATTTTTCTTCTTCTGCTTTTGAGATAATCCGAACATGATTTCTATTAGCTCTGCAGTATTGAAATTGCTCTTAAAGGGCAAGTCCACTCCAAAATAACTTACTTTCAATAAAAGCAGAAAAATCAGACAAACCAATCAAAAAAAGTTTTAGCAAAATCGGATAACTAATAAGAAAGTTATGAATTTTTGAAAAAGTATGTAAAACTATGGAACAATGAGAATCACAACACAAATTGCCAAGATGGTTATCAGTTTGTGACGTCATGTCCTCACAACTTATCAATTGCTTTATATAGTTTAATCCCATTAATTTCCCTTTTTATCCCCCAAAACTTGATTTCCCCATGCCTTTGCCCAGGTTATAGGATTTGTATCATATTGCGTGCACGACATTTCCCAAAAACTTTTATGAATTTCGAAGGATTGATACTATTTTCTGAATATTGTATTTCATAATTATTGATTTTTATATAAATAGTTTATCAAAATTCAATTTTTCATGATTTAACTGGACAAAATTACTCTTTATTTGTGCATCCACACAAAAACATATTACTAACAATCAAACTTGGATACTGATGTGAAGAAAGAAGATTCTTAGGGTGAAAATAGGAAATTTATATTATCAATATAAAGAAAATAATTAGTGGATAGTGAGGACCATACGTCACAGACTCATGAGTGAGTTGCCAATTTGTGTAGTGATTTTCAAAGTTTTTCATGTCATTAAAAATTCATAACTTTCCTACAGTTATCCGATGTTGCTCAAACTTTTATGATTGGTTTGTCCGATTTTTCTGGTTCTATTGAAAGTAAGTTATTTTTGGAGTGGACTTGGGCTTTAAACCCAGATGTATTTCTCGAGTGTGTTTTGTTATAATTTTGGGGTATTTCAGTCATTATTTTTCGATCCTTATTGATTTGGCAGAAAGTAGATTAAAATGCACATACATGAACAGGTTCTAGGACTCCTACCCCCTGGACAACCACCCCCGGACAACTGCCCCTAGGACAACTACCCCAGAAAACTACCCCAGACAACTACCCCCTAGGACAACTACCCCGGACAACTACCCTAAGAAAACTACCCCGGACAACTACCCCCCGGACAACTACCCCCCAGAAAACTAACCCCCTACGACACTGCCATCCTCTAGGACAACTACCCCCGGACAACTATCCTAGGGGGTAGTTGTCCTAGGGGTAGTTGTCCGAGGGGTAGTTGTCTGCATGAGGGTAGTTGTCCTAGGGGGTAATTGTCCTAGAGGGTGGTTATCCTAGGGGTGGTTATCCGGGGAGTGGACGTCCAGGGGTAGGTGTCCGGATACGACATTATGTTTGTTTTGCAAACATATGATATCATATATGACAAACAAATAGCATATGAAAATTGAACTGTACATATAATTTAGATAGTAGGCCAGCAGGCTCAAGTCAAGCACCTGGATGAAGAGAGTGAAACAAATTCAGACACTTGAAGTAAATCTATACGAGTTTCGCTTTATGACAAAAGGTCTTTTCTTTAACGTAGCTTAAAATTGCGTCTGAAATGGACGACTCCATATTCGGACAACACCCCCCCCCTTCCACCAACAACATCAAGAAACAAACAAAAAGACATAAACAAAACAACTCAAGCATTAAAGAACAATGAAGCAACAGAAAAAAGAGATTTTCCTTTACAGCAAATTCGTACTCTTACCTTATAGTCCGACGTATATAGGGGTACACCGTTACACCTAATCAGAAGGAAGTCAATTCTGTTTATCATTTTCCTGCTTGAATACACGCAAGACGAAACAACCCCAATGTCAAATGTTGGCATGTATCACTAGCAATGGCACAAGTGTAAACTGATAATATAATTCGAAAAGACAGCCAATTCGCTGTAAAATAAAAGTTGGCTAACTACACTCAAGTCAACGTGCTATTCCCCGCATATAAGCGTCACGCCCTTCCAAACTTGACTCTTTCCGGGTTCGTGTGTATGCGCTGTGTGCAAACCAAACACGATATGAACGTAACATCTATGGTTTATTACTATTGATAATTTGTACCCCCCGCGTAACATAGAGAATTTGCATAACGCCTCCGTTGCAAACGGGAAACCCGTCCATTTGTGTTGTTCCCCGTACACATACCACCAGTCGCGGATCCACGGGGCGGAGGGGGGGGCCGACGGCCCGCCCCGGCAAAAAAATTCTCACGAATTGGGGAAAATAAAAATAGTCCTCTTACCCCCACCTCCTCGCCCCTCTCCCCGCTTATTCACCGGCGGGCCGATTCGCCGCTAAATATTTTCTCACGAATTGGGCCCCCTCTTGCCGCCGGCTGGATCCGCCCCTGCATACCACAGAGGCAGTGCATGGGAGATCGATATAACATTGCTACCGGGCTTAAATTTTGTTATTATTATTAAACGATGAGAGATTCGATATATCGATCGTCGCTTTCTTCATTCGGATCACTCCCAAGATTGATTTTGTGGACAAAGTCACTCAACGTTGCGATTCTGTGGAAAAAAATCATTACGGGGAGAGATTTTGTCCAAGGAATCAGTCTTGGGAGTGGTTTTATCCACGGAATCGCTCTTGGGAGTGATTTTGTCCACGGAATCGGTCTTGGGAGTGATTTTGTCCACGGAATCGGTCTTGGGAGAGATTTTGTCCACGGAATCGGTCTTGGGAGTGATTTTAACCACGGAATCGGTCTTGGGAGTGATTTTGTCCACGGAATCAGTCTTGGGAGTGATTTTGTCCACGGAATCGGTCTTGGGAGTGATTTTGTCCACGGAATCGGTCTTGAGAGTAATTTCGTGACAAAATCGAATTGTCAGATTGCGTCGTGACAAAATAAATAGGTGATATTGCTTTTGTGACAAAATCAATTGGTGAGATTGCTTTTGTGACAAATTCGAATGATTGGATTGATTTGGTAACAAAAACATTGATTTCCTGACAGAATCACATGTGTTACACTTGGCGCCCCTAACTCCTCCACCCAAAGGCCCCCAGTATTAAAGCAACGCGCAATCTTACACGCGTTAAAAAGATGTGACGACACCAAGCACCATGCAAGGACGACACAATGCTTTCCCGCGTCCAAAGGCCCGCGCCTCAACTAATATCGGTCAATGCGTTGTTGTTGTTGTTTATATTGTTGGCGCGGGTTCAGTCAAGATTGACTATTTACGCCTGTCTGTTTTAATAAGTAATACAAAATATTGTCTATGTCAAATCATTAATTTTGTCGTTGAGAAAACTGAGCGCCTGTGCTTTCGCTTGTCCACTGCGAGGAATGTATCATCCCGGCCAACTCTGCTGACTCGGCGTTGTGGCGTGCGCCTGTAATCCAGCTAACATTGTACCGCTACAGCATGACGTCACAATGCTTTCCCGATTGGCCGATGTCGTCCTGTCAAGGACGATAAAAACACATTTACTAGTACATCCCTGTTTTGTAGCCAGGGCCGGGATGAATCGTAAACTATATAGTAATTTGTGTGCATAGTTTGCCACACATAAAAACAAAGAACAGCAGCATGCACTGGACACGTAAATGGATGGACAATAACCAACTTATATACATGTCCGTCTACAATCCGTCTACGTCTATAAATCCGTCAATGCGTGTGTGTGTGTGTATTGGGTTTTTACAGACGTGTACCAATCAGATATGATTATTTACGTCTGGTGACCGACCTTTAACATCACCATCAGAAAGACGCGATTCAGTTTCGAACCTGCGTCCTCGGTTGAATCAGTTTGTAACTTCCACTGTTAGCTGGATTACAGGCGCACGCCACAACGCCTAGTGCCACAATGCGTAAACTCTCAAAGCTTTTAAACTCTCAAAGCTTTTAAATGTGACTTCATAATGATAACGGCGCGGCGCGCAAACTTTCATCCAATCAGCGCGCAGTAACCACTCGAGTGATATCAGAATGCGTTACACGCCGGTATGTTTTTCGTTTCAAGAAAATGTGTTGTAAATGTAAATGTAATGTAAATAAATGAATGAGATAGATGGCATTCTCGAATATAAAGATGAATGCTCATCGAATGAGAGGGCGGGGGGAATCAGTGTTTAACGAAAGCTAGTATGTATATGCCCACTTAAAAGAGATGGAGCTCGTGTCATTTCAAAACCAAGAAACGATAATTTTGTAAGAAGAAAAAAAAATTGAGCGAAAAGCGATGTTTGGATAAGATTAAGAGATTAAAATTACGATATTCTCATTATTATTTAAAGCATTTAATGATGACGAACTTCCAGTCGTAGTGATAGTTGATGATATTGCATTGGTAAGTAAATCGTTTCGAACAATACCAGAAATAGACAGAATATATTGCAAATTGTCCGCTTTTTTTCTTTTGATTCCAGACAAGAATGGACTTTCGAGTTCCCTTTGCTATTTTTTTTACTGGAAATCAAGTGGTTCATTCTCAAGCACAATTCAGTTTTTCACTCTCTTGCCCTTCTTTTTATGTTGCAGTTCCACCTTGCAAGTGGAGCATCAAACTTCGAAATTCCTAAAGTTGAAGAGGATTGCAACATCGACACCAAACCCCAATTGGTCGTTCCTTCAGCCGTGTCTGTCGACGACGGTTAGGATGACGACAGCTTGAGTTCGATCTCTGACTGGTCTTCGCTTTTCGATGAGAGCGACGATGATGACGACATGTCGAGTTTTACTACCGTATCTGAGCTATCGGACTTCACGTGGCCGGATCTCTTCGAAGAGACCAACAGCAGTACAATGGACTTGTCATTCTCCGAAGTGGATGACGACGGTGTTGATAATTATACCATCGCCTAAATGCTCCTCGAGCAGCTGCTTTACGAAATCGTATGATTTGTTTGTCATCCCTGAATACAAAAATAAAAATGGAGTTGAGAATGACAAAAAAACTCGTGTTTGTCCATTTATTCTCCTGAATTCTTGTAGTCTCAAGTGTAAAAGAAAAATGATTTGCTCTCCTCTCTCGATAAGAGCATGAATTTAAAAAAAAATTAAAGTTTGACACGATGATAATTATGAAACACAATGACATTATGAAGGTATAGGCAGGGCCGTAGCCAGAGTTTGATGTTTGGGGGGCACATACATGTATTGATCGACGTCCTGGGAGGGTCTATGAGGATGGGTGTATGATCTTGGAAATTTTTTTGGGGGGCCCCTTCCCTGGCTACGGGCCTGGGTATAGGGCACTGTAGATATTCAAACCGAGTCAAGATATTGACGAGAAAGAACCATCCGCTGATGATGCATGCCGGACAGGCGTATGTAAAATGACGTAACTAGCTGATTTAAAATTACTTATATAAGATAGAATATTGCCTGCTGTAAATCTATGAAAGAGCAGATACTTGTTTGGACGTCGCACTCTTTCAGATTTTGCGCTCTGGTTGTATATTATTGTGTGCCTTGATCACGTTGATTTATTTCAGAGGGATGCATAGGAGTATGTGTAAGAGTCTAAGCGGGAGTAGAAGAAGACGAGAAGTTATCCCGAAATAAATGAGTTTGCATATCATTCTGATAACCCTTACCATCCTTTACGTTTGTTATTTGCCATTCTGATAAAATAACTATTGTATATCTAAAACACCGTCCCATAGCTTCCCCATGAAAGTAAAATTAAATTAAATTTACATATGAGAGAATGTACAGAAAGCCATAAGGATAACCATAAAGAGAAACATATATGAACTATTTTCTGTGGTAAAGATTTTAAGTTACGTTTACATATCCAACAAAATAATCTACACATCCTCATTAGTCATAGAATCGCTTCTTATAATATACTTCACCCATCACATGCAGAGAAGCAACTCCATAAATTTATTGCCAAGTAACAACGATGTTATAACATACATAACTGAATGATTCGATGGCTAAAACCATGAATAACAACCATGAATAATTCATACATCTCGGCTGCTTTATTATCAGTTGTTAACAGCGTGTGCCAAACGGCCAAGATTATGAATTATTCATGTTTTATAGCCACATGTTATAGCGATGAATACTGCCCTCTCTCGTCGGTGGCGAAAGTCCTGACAGAAAGAAAAAAAATCGCGTCCGGCGAGGGGCGTTATTTTTTTCTGCGGCACAGATTGGGGTTAGGTGCGTGTTGAGCCTATGGGAAAGTTTAGGGTAAGGGTTAGGGTTAGGGTTAGGGTTAGGGTTAAATCAAGACCTCTTTTTAAAAAAAAGCCCCAATATATCTGTGCTGCAGAAAAAAATAACGCCGGCAGGAGGAAAAAACTCAACTTCGCACGCCCCTTGCCTATATTGCTCCACAAAACAAGTCTGCCACAAACTTTGGAAATATGTAAGAGGAAGAGATGATACGGTATTTGCTTGTATTGTAATTTATATTAAACAGAAAATTATTTTTCACCTATAAAATGTACTCTTGACTAGAAATAAAGGGTCAATGTTTAATTTGTTTAAATCTTTAATTAGCAAGTGTCACATTTGAATGTAATATTGCTTCAGACCATGATAACCGTCATTAAATAAAACTGTAGTGACCTGCCAGTGTCACAAATAAGGTATCAAAATATATCAGTGGCGGATCCTGGGGGGGCACAGGGGCACGTGCCCCCCGGCCAAAAAAAGAAAAGGAGAAAAAGGAGAGGGAAAGAAAAAGGAGAGGAAAAAGAAAAAAAGGGAAGAGAGAAAGAAGAAGAAAAGAGGGAGGAAAGAAAGGGGAGAGGAGAAAAAGGAGGGGAAAGGGGAAGAGAGAGGAGAGAAAAGGCGGAAAAAGAAGAAAGGCGGAAAGACGGAGGAGAGAAAAGGGGAAAAGGAGAATAATGAGAAGGGAAAAGAAAGAAAGGGGATGATATTATAGGAAGGTGTTTTTTTACCGGGTAAGGGGCGGGGGCATGCAAGTCGAACATGACTAATACCAAAGATTTTATCTCCTTTATAACTTCTAACTTCTAACTTATAACTTAGTCTTGAATCAATTTTCCGATATACCTATTCTAAGTGCTCTTTCAGCATGCAGATTGTCCCCGCCATTAATCCTGCCACAGTTGCTGGTTTCATTGTCATATTATTTTCTGTCATCCCTGTGGCCGCGAAGAGCCTACCACAAAGTTTCTATCCGTTTCGCAAGCACTTTTTCCATCGCCTACATGTAATGCTTATTGCTTCCAGTTTGCAAAAGATCCCAGTGGCGGATCTATGGGGGGGGGGTTAGGGGGTTTAACCCCCTTTGGCTGCCAAGTGAAAATGTGATGTGAATAGAAAAACGCCATCATGTGTCCAGACCCACACAGTTAAACTGTTACTTGATTTAAAAAGACGTTATCATGCACTGCTTTTTATGGTCTCCATTGTGTTAGTAGATGCCAGGAAAACATCACTTACGAAGGTTCAAAATAGCAACAACAAAAATCGCCTCGCCGCTACGCGGCTCGGACTTCGAGGCTCGTGGACGATGCTCCGCATCGTCATTGGGTCGAACACCCTCAAACTGTTACTTGATTTTAAAAGACGTTATTATGAAATGCTGTTTATGGTCTCCATTGTGTTAGTAGATGCCAGGAAAATATCACTTACGGGGTTCAAAATAGCCCCCCAAAAAAAAAAAAAAAAAAAAATCGCCTCGCCGCTACGCGGCTCGGACTTCGCGGCTCGTGGACGATGCTCTGCATCGTCATTGGGTCGAACCCCCCTTAAACTGTTACTTGATTTAAAAAGACGTTATCATGCACTGCTTTTTATGGTCTCCATTGTGTTAGTATATAGATGCCAGGAAAACATCACTTACGGGGGTTCAAAATAGCACCCCAAAAATCGCCTCGCCGCTACGCGGCTCGTGGACAATGCTCTGCATCGTCTTTGGGTCAACCCCTTAAACTGTTACTTGATTGAAAAAGACGTAATTATCATGCACTGCTTTTTATGGTCTCTATTGTGTCAGTAGATGCCAGGAAAACATCACTTACGGGGTTCAAAATAGCAACAACAAAATCGCCTCGCCGCTTCGCGGCTCGTGGACGATGCTCCGTGTCGTCATTGGGTCAACCCCTTAGCAAAAAGCTAGATCCTATCATCCGCCCCTGGATCCCTACTCTTTGAGGGGTAGGAGAAAGCAATTTTACGTCATATTACTCCAGGAAGTGCCTGAAAATGCACCTAATGTGGTTCTAAAATTGCAAATGCTTCCTACTCAGGGAGGGGTTCTGACCCCTCCCAGACCCACCCCGCTTGGTCGCTCCGCTCCTCGCCGCTGACGCCTCGCTCCATCGTTTTTCATATATTTCACCCCATGCGATTTTGTGCCCCCCGGTAAGAAATACCTGGATCCGCCACTGTATATGCTAGTCTGACCGTAATTAATTAAATGAGTAAAAACCCTGAACTAAATATTTCACACTGGGATTTCTTTCTAAATATTATAATTACTCTTCAAAAGGGAATGTCATCATAGCCTCATTTCAATTTTTTCAAAATTGTAATCATATATTAAATTCTCTATTTTTTGTTATTTAAACCTATTTTTTTTTTTTAAAGTAAATGTATTATTATTTTTTATTTGTTTTGTGATACTTTGTTTTGTTGGTGGGGGACTTAATTTACAGAAACTTAATTCTTTCACTTACAACAAAAGACACGGGCGGTGTTTCACGAAAACGTCACAGGTACAAATTTACCGACATCCCGTCAAAACCGCTTGAAACACATGGGAAATTGTACCAATTTGACGGTTTCGTGAAACGATTCACTGTACAACAAGCGAGAGATCCAGGCCAAATACCTATGACCTGGCCTTTTTAGAGATGAAAAGAGCACTTATATCAGGAGGGGAAGGGGCACTTGTCAAAGTAAAATGGGCATCTTTCCAATTTGAATAGGGGCAATTATCGGAGGTGAGGGGGGATGGGGCACTTATCTGAAGTGAAAAGGAGTAACTTCTCGTACCTGAATAGGGACATTAACCAGAAATGAAAAGAGGCACATATATAAGAATGAAAAGTGACATTTTTCATGTGTGGAAAGGGGCATTTATGAGAAGCGGAAGGAGCTTTTTTTTTAATGGGGACACTTATCATAAGGAAAAGGGGCACTTATTAGAAAGGAAAAGGGGCACATGTGTAAATAAAAGGTTCGTTTATCTGAGTTAAGCCTATTTATTATCTTTTTTTAAAATATATGTATTACTGTATTATTATCATTTTTTGTTTGTTTTGTTGGTGGGGGACTTAATTTACAGAAACTTAATTCTTTCACTTACAACAAAAGACACGGGCGGTGTTTCACGAAAACGTCACAGGTACAAATTTACCGACATCCCGTCAAAACCGCTTGAAACGCATGGGAAATTGTACCAATTTGACGGTTTCGTGAAACGATTCACTGTACAACAAGCGAGAGATCCAGGCCAAATACCTATGACCTGGCCTTTTTAAAATGCAGTAAGAACAGTGACACGTATGCATTGTTTGGCATCAATGGAATGATACCGAGTGAATTTATTTCAAAAATGTTCTCAAGTACAAACAAACATAATTATATATGGAACGGATTCATTAAAATCAATCAAATTTCCAATTGCTATAACAGATTAATGAAGAAAGATATCAACCATTGCTTTTAGATTTTGATATCTTTTTTGACATTGTCATGACATATTTAGGAGTTAGGACTGTATGACTCATTAAAATCAATCACAATGCCAATATATAACAGATCTATGAAGAAAGATATCAACCAATGCTTTTAGATTTTGATCTATTTCTTAATATTGTCATAACATAATACTGACTCCTCAAAATCAATCACTTCAAATTCCTCCTATATGAAAACATCAATCATAACTATTGATTTTTAGATCATTATATTTTTGTAACATTGTCATGACTGTACAATTATATGGGACTGACTCATTAAAATCCATCACAACTCAAATACCTGTAACAGATCTATGAAGAAAGATATCAACTACCGGTACTAGTATTGCTTTTAGACTTTTACATTTTTTAGGCCTAACATTGTCAGGTAGAATATCGAATCACATGCCATATTAGGTTATACAAAAACAAATTGAAATATGGTACAATATGCTAATCGTTAAATTTTTAGTTTGTTGCCAATGCTGATTACCTTCTTTGTGTGCACTCTGTCATTGTAACTTCATCTCAATTCGGCTTTGCCGCAATGCATGTTGTGGTTTTTTTCTTAATCAATAAACCATTTATCTATCTATGTATGTATATACAGTCAAACCTGTCTTAGTGGCCCACTCTCTATAAAGGCCACCTGTGGATAGTGGTCATATATTTTGTCTCCCTCCAGAAAGAAATGTTTGTTGTAGAACCTGTCTAGAGAGGCCAACTGCCTACAGAGGACACTATTTATGTTTCCCTTGGGTGCCCTTGATAGTCAGGTTTGATTGTATGTATGTACATGTATATATCTATCTTTCTTTCTATCTATTAACTGCATGGTCTAATGGCAGTCGTTGACATTAATTTGTAAGATACATGTATAATATTAACCAAACACCTGCAGACTTTTGATTGGTAATTAAAGCACTTTATAAATCAGCTAACAACAGTTGGGATATATATAGCACTTTATTATTGTTTATTTCCGATTTATTTTAAACTTTCACCAATCTGCTTTTCATAGTTTTCTCTTTTCTTTTAAACTAACTTGTGATCAGGTTGGATTTCCCTTTAACAAATTATATGCACTCCTCTGATATGGCCAAAGAACATTTAGAGTTTACTTGTACAATACTTTGAACAACTCATACATATCATAGCTCACTTTACTTGGCATTTCTTCCTTGATAAAATCATGAAAATATCTTAGCAATTAGTGACCCTGCCTTTTGTTAGTTGAGGAGGAAGAAGGAGGCCTATTTCTCTTTTTTGTGACAGAGGACCTGGGTATATTATCCATTTTAATTTTTTGATTTTCTTCCAATGACATAAAGATGACTTTAAATATATAAATATTAACAAATACATCTCCAACCAACATGAACAGCTTGTTCAGATATAAAGCGGCAAAACCGCCGTTTCTTTTTAAATAATGATGACGTAATGTGCAATACTCTTCCCATGTCTGTATCTAAAAACACAACGCTCAGTGAATACACACAAGTAATTTGTTGCGCACTTTTGCCATTCATTTAGATTGACAGAAAAAAAGAAGACAAAATTCTCAATGTTACATGTGTAAAAAAAAAAATGTTAAGTTACTTTGTGTTTTAATAGATAAGAGATACATGACATCATATGAGCAGCCGCGAACCAATTTGAATGTCCTATTAGGGACTCTAATACAAAGACTGCTGGTGTGACCAGTTGTCAACAATAATCTGTTGATACCTGAAATGGCTATCGTTTCGCAATTGCCCAATACATGTGGGTACATATATATATATATATATATATACATACCGGTATATAGGAGAAAGTCTAGATTTCTGCTTGCAGTTCGAGAAAATACACAAAAATACAAGAAATAATGATGCTCAGTACACAAAGAAATTGTATGTATATGATTTGTAAGGTGCCAAATACATTTATACATTTGAAATCAAATGCTCAAGGCACACATCAAAAAAGACCTTCTCAAATGCTAATAAACCTTGCAACCATCATGGTATATGCAAAATACAAAATAATGGAAAATTAAATAATGTTTGGAATAGGTGAATGAAATGTTTCATCTCTAAGTTAGAAGTGAACAGGTATTTTCTATCAGCTGTAAAACCGGTATTGATAATATTGATAATACATTGAGTAATATTTACAGAGCGCTTGATACAAATATTACTCAGCGCTTTAATGTATAAGCTGTAAAACGGTATCATTATTATAGTATGTATACAACGTTTATGGTTCAAAGTGCTGTACAAAATGATCATTACCCCACCTTTAGCCGGGCTAGCAAACGTTATAACGACATTCAAATTTCTTCATACCAGGTAAACATTTCCTACACCTGGGTGTAGAGAGGCAGGACAGATTAATGTCTTGCCAGAGGATTTCGTGCAATAGCTAAACAAATATATAAACGCCAATAGGCCCATGGCCTCAAGCAAAACATTAAACATTATATTTCATTATCAGTTAATATGATATTTACATATATATCCATCTATATACAAATAAAGAGTGACATAGAATATAACCAAATTATACAGAACATGTAAAAAATTGCATAAATCCCGGAGGTAATACTGTTAAGATGAATGCACCATTTTTTGTATTACAAAAGAAAGCAAGATATCATAAGAACTATACAATATTAGACAGCAGCTTCATCAAAATATACGCCAATAGAAGATAAAACACCCGATGACTTGTAATGCATAATTGATAACAGTTAAGTACTTGTAAGTGTTTGCATAGTTAATTAGTATTGCACTTATATGTAACAGATGTTTTGAGGTAGAATGGCAAGAAATCAAAATAGGAAATGTCAGTATTCAAATAAATATTCAATCACTGTGTGTGGTATATTCTCGCTACCGGCAAATCAATCTCTGGATGTTATTCAATAATGCTATTGCATTTCATCCTAAGGATCCTAAGGTGAGGTAGGTTTACGATCCGTCTTAGCTCGTCGTTTTCCAGGACGTTGTTCCAGGCTCTCATCAACTCTACCATCATCATGGTCACTGTGAATGCATTTGCTATGTAATAAAGGGACAGAAAAGAGAGGCAGAGAGAGAGAGAGACAGGGAGACAGAGACAGAGAGAGAGAGATAGAGAAGGGGATATTGTGAGAGATAGACAAAGAGAGGGGGCAGATGGAGATTGAAAAAGTTTAGAAACAAGAGAGTGAGGGAGAGAGAAAGAGAGAGAGAGGGAGAAACAATTAACATTGAGATAATAGTGTTTGAGAATTGGAAACAGTATAAATTGAGAGAGAGAGAGAGAGAGATAGAGCAGGGATTGGAGAGGGGATGAGAGAGGCTTTAAAAGCCAGGTCGAGAGAGGGAAAACTGGGATTTGAAAATAGTTTTAATACGGTTTTTAATGTTTAAAACCTCTAGCTTTTGCTTATTCTGCATCCACCTCAAATCTAAAGGCAACCTGATCATGTTCAATCATGGCATAATTTTATTGAATGCCATTTGAAAGCAATAAAACAGCATCAAGGCAAGACAATAGGGGAGAGTGAAGAAGGCGTCAACTCTGTGTTAATAAAGTATAGTCAGCTAATCCCCTTCTGGCTCAAAACAGACTATCATAAAGGTAGAAGAAATGTTGAAAACAGCAATAGAAAGAGATGAAAGGAGAAAGAGGAGAAAGAGGAGAGAGTGGATGAGAGAGAGAGAGTAAGAGAGAGGGACAGGATGAGAATGAGGGAGAGAGAAAGAGAGAGTTGTGTTACTTACCAATGTTCAGGAATTTGTTCACTTTCAACTGGAGCTGCATTAAAAATGAGTGAAACAAAATTGGTATAAAATCCAGTTGTAAATAACTTCAAATAGTGAATATATTAGTTAAATCAGAACTGATTTTATTATTTACTATATAAATCTATGTATCTACCTATTATTGCTTAGTCCTCCAGACAAAGCAGTCATCGAAAAATAAAAAAGTCACAGTAGTGCATACCCCAACCCCGATATACCCTTCAGTCACGCGCACTCTACGTCCGCAAGCAGACTTCCTCTCTCAAAGCAGTCCAAAAACAAACCAGGGACATGTTGCTAACAAGGAGAGGGGCCGAGGGACATAGGTAGATACATAGATTTATATAGTAAATAATAAAATCAGTTCTGATTTAACTAATTTACCACAATAAATCATATGTATCTACCTATTATTGCTTAGACCAACACAGATGAAAGCGGGTGGCATGTCCCAAACAAAAGGGTTAACGGGGGACCAACGAAGACGAAGCCGCCAACAACGACGCCAGCGAAACGCTCCTCACTCGCAGGAATATCCTTGAGATAACACGAGATGAAGGTATTAGGCGACAACCAAAATGCAGCCTACATAATATCATGAAGGGCAACACCATGAAACAAAGCCCAGGAGGTACTAACACCCTGGTGTCATGCGCCCGAGGAGGTACACCCTCTGAGAGAGCCTCAGGGCCTGCGGCCTGAACTTTCAACGATCCATCTAGAGATGGAATCCTTTGACGCCGGAGAGAAGGGTTCCGCGTAATCAGAAATAACTGCTCATCCTTCCGTACACCTTTAGTCTTGTCCAAAAACCACTTCAGAGCCCTAACTGGACACCAGACTTTGTCTTCCTCAAACGAGAAGACACTGGACAAAGGACAAAGGAAGATCTCCACAGGATCAGATGAGACAGTTTGATTCTTTGCCAGGAAAGAAGGCCTGGGAGTAAGTCTCACACCCTTCCTCTCCCAGCGAATGAGGCCCGGAGAAACGCAAAGGGCGTGAAGCGTGCCTCTCCTCTGCCCGGACGCAATCGCAATTAAAAACAAAGTCTTGATTGTGAGGCAGTGCAGAGACGCCTTAGCCAGAGGTTCAAAGGGAGGCTTAGATAAAGCCGCCAAAACCTTGGGCAGACTCAAGGGGAGCCATCTTCTGTTGGGGTGGTCTCTCTAGAAAAAAGGGACCGCAACAACATTGCTAGTCGAGGGGAGTTTGACACACTCGAGCCATCTGGGAACCCTGCATGGATAGCAGCAATGGCCGAACGATACCCACGCAACGTGGACAGAGATCCACCCTTGTCAAATAAAGAGATAAGAAAATCGGCTATGACACCAAGAGCCGCCATCCTGGGTACCACGCCAAGACCTTCACACCACTGGTGGAAGGCCTCTAACCGAGAGTTATACACCACTCGTTGAATCCCGGCGGCTCTTGATCAAAAACTAAGAGGCTCTCTCCGAGAGGCCCTCAGCTCTGGCAACCTCCCCAATAACAGCCAAGCGGTCAAAGGAGAATCGCTGGCCACGGATGAAGTATCCCTGAGAGAGGTTGAGCCACCAAGACCTCCATCAGCGGAAGACAAAGCGGTTGACCCGCTACCCAATCCAGAAGATCCGGAAACCACGACCTCCTCGGCCAATGAGGGGCGATCAATAGAACCCAAGCCCCGTCCGACCTGATTTTCCTCAAGACCTGAGGAATCAAGGCGAAAGGGGGACACGCATAACTCCGTAGCGACCCCCAATGGAGCGAAAAGGCATCTAACGCACAAGCCTCCAGATCCCGCACCGAGAACAGTATCTCGGAAGCCGAAGATAGAACGCGGACGCGAACAGGTGGATCTCCAACGGAGGCCAGACCAAGAGGAGGAGATCGAACACCTCAAAATGGAGGGCCCACTCCGATGGGAGGCACCTCCCTCTGGACAGGAAATCTGCTACCAGATTGTCCTGGCCAGGAATAAACGATGCTACTGGCATGATCTCTACCGCTCAACACAGCAGCACCGTGTAACCAGACAACAACCGTCTGAAATGATGAAGCGACGCGAAGGCCACCATCATTTCTAGGACATTGATGTGGGGAAGGACGGAAATCCCAAGTCCCCGACACCTTGCTGCCCAAACAGTGACCCCCTCCCACCCCAGGTGGGAGGCGTCCGTCGACAGGAGATCGAAGAAAGGGGCACCGAAAGAGCTTGCCCGAGTCAAGAAGGCACTGTCCAACCAAGGAGCCAACAGAAGCTTGATCTCCTTTGGTAAAGGAATTCTGACCGAAAGGGAATCTACACTCGGTCTGTAGAACCTCAGAAGATGTCTTTGAAAGGGCCTCATGAGAAGCCGAGCATCCTGAAAAAACATCGACCTGGCTGGCCAAAAAGCCCAGCCACTGGAGCCACTGCTTGGCCGGAACTCTGCGGGACGCCGCAGGGACCGGGCCGCCTTGGTAATGGACCGAACTCTGTCCCCACGGGACGGACCAACTGACTCGGAAAATCCAACTCCGCACCCAGATAAACCAACCTGCGGGTGGGAGACAATTCGGATTTGTCCCAATTCACCAGGAACCCTAGTCCCTGCGTGACCTGCAGCAGTAGACTCAACTGCTCCCGAAGGCGAGTCTCTGAACTCGCCACCAGAAGCCAATCGTCCAAATAGGCAAACAGCGTGAGCCCTTGCTTTCAAAGGAAAGCCGTGAGGGTCGAGACCACTCGGGTAAAACGCGAGGAGCCGGTCTCAGACCGAAGGGGAGGGCCTTGAATCTGTAGGTCTCTCCTCGAAAGGCGAAAACCAGAAGATCCCCTGAAAATGGATGGATGGGTACATGGAAGTAGGCATCCTTAAGGTCTAACGAAACCGCCAGATCCTCCGGTTCTAATGAAGGATTGTAGCCAGGTGCTCCATGCGGGAGAGCATGGGAGCGATATGCAGATTGATCCTCTTCATATTGAGGATCATCCTCAGCTTCCCCGAGCGCTTGGGGATGACAAAAAACTGGAGAGAGACTCAGACCAGGGAGGTCCGAGACTCACTCTAGGCGGAAGATGTCGAAAGGCGCCGTTCGGGAGGGGCTCTACCAACTCTATGTAGAAGCCCTCTCGCACGACTGAGAGCAGGAAGTGTCTTCGGTGATAGCTTCCCAAGAGGGAAGAAATTCCCGGAGTCGTCCGACGACTCGGTCTCCAAGCGCTCGGGGCGGACCTTCAAAAGGGGCGCTTGGACAGAGGGAAGGACCTGGCCGAAGACTTCGGACCACTCCAACCTCTAGCCGAACCCCTGCAACGGCCCGAATGGCCCCGGGGGGCAACGGGCCCGAGCCGGAGCCGGAGCCCGACGAGGAGCCTGAAACGGAGGCCGACGAGGAGCAAAGGAAATAACGTCTGAACACAGGGTTCGTACACTTTTGCCAAATAAAATTCCATGACTTTCCATGACTTTTGAAGTAAGAATTCCATGACTTTTCATGACTTTCCCAGGGGCAAATGTGGCACATAAAATACACATTTTGCGCGTATGACTCGACTATGAGCAGAAGATAAACACTGTGACCGCGATGATAAACGGTGTACAAAAAGGAGTGCGCAGCGCTGCTTCGCTCATAATTGCGTACATTGAACTTACAGTTACACTGGCAGACACTGCATGCATCTAGCCATTCCTGGATCGGAGCTTTACTTTCAAAATCCATTCGCTATAATATGTCGGATTATCCAACCAGGCATCATGAAAATAGCAGTTCCCCGGCATTTTGGATTAAACTGACAATAACTCACAACATGAAATTTTAGTCCAAAACAGTTTAAACTAACGTCAGTATCATCGATGTCACGTACGTGCAGCAATATACAGTGCATGCATGCAGTGGAAAACAAAATACGTACACACGTGCTCAATAAGGGACGATCTCAAAATAGGAATGTGCAGTACATTGACTGTTGGGGAAAATGTCAACTTGACCTTACTAGTGATTAAATCTTTGTTTGCATCATTAAAAGTCTCTTTTTTTAACAAATAAAAAAATATAGAAAAATAAATATAGTTTTGTTCTGTCTACAAATGATTACCCAAACTGTCCCTGTCGGTAACACAACTTTGGGGGTATTTTGAGATGATCCCCGTGCTCGGAAAATGCAAGCCCCGCCGCGCCGCCAAGCACTACGCACATACTGTAATACACACACAAGCTAGGCGTGTACAGTTCATCACACACGATCACTCGCACAAATACATCCAGTACATTACACAATGCGTTCGTTCACAGAGCTGGCGAACAACAATATCACAGTTGAGTCATAATAAATGGGTTTCAAAATTCAAACTGAGAAAACAGAAACGAAGAGATAGAAATAAGAAATTAGTTTTATCATTTACACATCTGATGATAAAAACACATAATTTTCCATGAATTTTGTAATTCCATGACTTTCCATGACCCTTTTATCAAAACATCGATTTTCCATGACTTTAAAGGCCTGGAAAAAGACTAAGCCAAATTCCATGACTTTCCAGGTTTTCCATGACCCGTACGAACCCTGTGAACAAGATATGCGGAGAGACGAAGAGAAAAACCTGTCAAATCCGCCGCCTCCGAAAAAGGCTTATCCCGGTAAAAGCCTGCCTATGACTTGACGTAAAAACCAAGTCTCAGGGCTAAGTCGACTAACTCCGACGACAGTCGCTCGGCAACAAAGTAATTACGAGTGACCTCATCCACAATGGAGAACGCCAAACTCTGGCGTTAAACTTCCCAGGCAGCCGCGGTAGAGTTAGCCGAGAACCTCGTAAACTCTACAGACAGCGGGATAACTCCCCCAGCGAGTCCGAGAAAGACAACTCGGTTAAAATTCTTCAAGAAGAGGCAGAGTATCAGGGAAAGAACCCTGTTAACAGCGAAAATGAAACACTACCACCAGAGCTTGGCCGAGAAAGAATATCAGAACGATTCTTCTTCTTCTTCTATGTGCCATATCCTGAGACGTTGGCGACCATGGAGTGCCACAACTCTCTATCCCATATTCTATGAAGTAATTCATTCTCCCCGAGATCAATTCCACATTCAGAAATCCCACTCCTTAAGCTACTCGTCCACAGAATCCTCCTTCTACCCCTACTCCTCCTCCCTCGATTCTTCCAGTCAGTGCAAGATTTTCCAAACCATTCTTCCGTATAACATGGCCCAAGAAGCTCAGCTGTCGACCTCTTATATTATTCAGAAGCTTTCGTCTTGTTCCTGCTATGGCAAATACCTCATCATTAGAAACTCTTTCTGTCCATGATATTCTTAGCATCCTTCTCAGGAACCAAACTTCACAACTTTCCAGTCGCTTTCTTAGGTCTGATGTCAGGGTCCAAGCTTCACATCCATACATTAGAACTGGATACACGTAGCAATTGAGTACGCGGAGTCTCGTTTTCATCTTCAGCTTCTTATTCTTTAGGATGTTTTCTAACTTGGAGAAAGTTGATTTTGCAAGTGCAATCCTTCTCTTGATTTCTTGCTCGCCCCTTGCATCTTCTGTAATTGTAGTCCCGAGGTAATTAACAGATGTGGCTTGCTTTATTTGATTGTTGTTGATCTTAAGAGAGCATGGTATTCCTCCCTTCTTTGAAATTACCATGCATTCCGTTTTCTTGTAATTTAATGATAATCCTCTCTTGTCACTTTCTCTGACGACAACATCCAAAAGTCGCTGCAGGTCCTTCTCCGATTCTGCGATTAATATATAGTATCATCCGCATACCGTATGTTTGTGATATTATGTCCTCCTACTTTCAATCCTCTTTCCTGTTCTAGGTTTCTAAGTATCAACTCACTGTAATAATTGAAGAGATCTGGAGACATGACACATCCTTGCCGAACCCCCCTCTTAATGTTGATGTAGTCACTTAATTCTGTTTCTACCCTAACACATGCTGTTTGCTCCCAATATAGATTTTGCAATAACTTGATATCCTTTGTGTCTAGTCCAATCTTGGTTAAGTCTTCAAATAACTGATCGTGTCTTACTTTATCAAAGGCTTTTGTATAGTCGATGAAACACAGGAAGACGTCTTTCTGCATTTCTACGGCCCTTTCTGCTATAGACCGCAGAACAAAAACAGCATTTCTAGTTCCAGCATCTCTGACAAAACCAAACTGCACATTACTAATTTCTGGAGTTAGGTGATTCCTTGCTCTTTGAAGTAGAACTCGCAAGATGATCTTTGTGATATGGCTCATGAGGCTGATGATTCTATGTTGCCCGCATTCCACTGCTCCAGCTTTCTTGGGAAGTGTAATAAATATTGATTTGCACAGGTCATCTGGAAACTTTCCATCATCATAGATTTTATTGATGACTTCAGTTAGTTTCATGACACCATAGTTCTCCAATGCTTCGACCATCTCCATTACTACTCCATCAGGACCAGCAGCTTTGTTCCTCTTCATCATGCTGATCGCTGACCTCACTTCTGAGAGCAGAATCCTAGGTCCTTCCATAGATCCTGCACAGTGTGGAGGTTCTTTTCTTACATCATCAAAAAGCTCGCCAATGTACTCGGTCCATCTGTTCAGTATCTCTTCCTTTTCAACCAGTACTGATCCATCCCTTGCCTTGATGCATCCCGACTTGGAGCTCCGAATTTTCTTTCCAGAAAGTTCATTTACCTTCTTAAAAACCCTGGGATCGTTTGCGTTAAAACTTCTCTCTATCTCGGCGCACTGTTTGTTCAGCCATTCCTCTTTAGCTTTTGTGCAGTGGTCGTGAATGTCTCTGTCCAACTCTCTGTATTGACTTCCGTCTCTGTCCTTGATCTTCTGCCTTTTACTCATCTTTGCTAGAATCTCCTCTGTCATCCATCTCTGTTTACTTTTCTTTTCCTTTTTAGGTAATGTCTCTTCAGCTGTTTCTACAAGAATGTCCCTCATTGATTCCCAAGTGACCTCCTCTCCCTGGTCGGTGAGACTATCGAATCTATTCTGTACTTTGACAGTATATCGGAGGCGAACATCACAATTCTGTAGCTGTTCGAAATCTACCTTCTGGATTGACTTGGCTTTTGTCATCTTCTTTAGCTTACATTGCAGAGTTGCCACAACAGGAATGTGATCACTCCTACAGTCTGCACCCGGATATGTTTTAGCTTGTTTTACACCTCTTTTGAATCGTTCATTTATTGTGATGTAGTCAATCTGATTTCTTGCACGATCCCGGGCTTTTCCAAGTATATATCCTTCTTGGATGTTGCTTGAACCATGTATTGACAATGACCATTCCTTTGGCCTCGCACCACTCTATCCATCTGGTACCCCTTTCATTTCTGTCTCCAATACCATATGACCCTACTGTTCTACCATATCTGCCTCTTCCCACCTTGGCGTTCATGTCTCCCATGGCAATTACAATTTCATTCGATTTACATTGTGATTTGGCTGCCTCTAATTGCTCATAAAAAATGTCGATATCTTCATCTGTGCTTTCCGCTGTGGGTGCATAAACTACAAGACTCTGTCGCTGACTGCCCAAAAGCCCAGAACACAGTTAGCTGTGAATGGATCCAGAAGCACACCTACACCTCTTTCATGTCTTATCCCTCCTGAATAGATCAACTTATGTTTTTCAACTGTGAATTCTCCACTGCCAATCCATCTTGTTTCACTAATGCCTAGAATATTAATTCTCATCCTGTTCATTTCTTGCACGACGTTGTCCAATTTCCCTTTCTGGTAGAGAGTGCGTACATTCCAGGTGCCGATGCGCTTGATGTTACGGTTGCGGACAGACGCTGAATGACGATCGGGTCCCACCTGTCGCACATGGGAAGGCCTACCGAGCGAGGCACCTCTATTTCTAGAGGTTCCCTTCACGCCGTTTCTCTTTGACTTTGAATTGTGACTTTCCATGGTATATCTTGGGATGAATAGTGAAGGTGGTTTCCCGTTGCCTTCCTCACCGCAGTGTGGTGACCATGAATATATCCATGTGAACACCAGTTCTGAGAGACGCCGTTGTCCCTGATAGGATCATCCGCCTGAACTCTCACCGCATCGCTGCTGCCCAATGCAGTCCCTTTTAGTCGCCTTTTACGACACGCAGGGAATACGTGGAGGGAATTCTATATGGCACCCACTCCCAAGCCAGAACGATACTTTCACAATAAAAACCTCGCGCCGGAAACAAAATCCGGAACTGAGGCAAACTCTCGGCCCAAATCCCCGAGACCTGGGAGACAGAGTCCCAGTCAACCTGACAACTCAAAGCTGGGGTAAAACCACTACTGAAACGAAAGACTCCACTCCCGGAGAAGCACCGAGAAGAACGGGCGCCGTAGACACAAAGCCTAACGGAAAGCTGACTGCATGGGGTGACAATTTTAACGCCACAGGAGCGACACCCAAGAATTCTGAAAATTAATTCGAATCTGAGAACAAAGAGCCTGGCTCTGAGACAAACCCCAGCCGGGGCACGGGTTACGGTAGGCACCGAACCACTAGCATGCCGGGTGACAAATTTGACGCCAAACTTTGTGCACCTGCCAAGACAATAGCCCACGACCCAGCCGAAATCTGGGTGCTCGAACCCTTCCCTCTAACCCGCCACAACGGGGGACGAAGGGGGGCTTCTTGGCCTTGCAAGCTTTCTTAAGCCTGGCTCCACGGTCAGATTGACCTGGGCCGCCTTGCTTCACTACTTCTATAAAAACTACAGTGACAGCCCCGAACAAAGGAGGCTACCCAGCCTAAGTCTTCTTTGCCCGCGAACCAGCCGAAGCATGGACGCACAAACTCTTCCGCTTCTTCCCCGCCGCAACAGGGGACGAAGGGGCTTCCTGGTCTTGTTAGCTAACAGGCTGAGCTCTACGGTCCCATTGACCTGGGCCGTCTCGCTTCACTGCTTCTATAGAAACTTGATCGACAGCCCCGACAAAGGAGGCTTCCGGCCTTTGTCTCGTCCGCTTACCAGCCGAAGCATGGGCTCTACCCCGACGCAACGGGGGAAGAAGGGGGCTCCTTGGCCTTGCTAGCTTCCTTCAGCTCAGCACCATAGTCAAATTGACCCAGGCCGTCTCGCTTCACTGAATCTATAGAAACCTGAGCGAAACCTCGCACGGTCAGAGTGACCGAGGCCCTCACGCTGCAAAACTCCCTGAGAAGTTACAGCGAAGCCACTACGGAGAGTGTGACCGAGGCCTGCTCGCTGCAAAATTTTCGTGAGAAACGCCAGCGAGGTGTGACCAGGGCCTGCTCGCTTCAGTGCTTCGTGAGAAGGCGAGCTTGAGACCTTGGCGTTCCACTGGCGTGATTATTATCAGGCACCCCAAATGTGGACGCAGGAATACTGCCAAAATGAATCGGGTGCGTAAACCGGGTCTCCTTCATGCTTGAATGCATGGCTCGTGCTTTGCACGGCTGTTGCCTTGCAACAGAGCCCCGGGCCGTGAAGCCCGGGCCTCTACCGGACGGACAGACCCACGAGGGGGAAAGCCACCAGTAGGAGTCTCTATATTTTAGCTGAGCTGAATTTATAGACCTCGACATACAGGCGCTGGAGCACAGCCCGCTGGCTGGCCCGGACGCGGTATCCGTCGGTAACTTACTACAGGGCAAAACTCCCGACACACTCGGCAAAAATACCCAGTGCGTGGAGTAACCTGCCCCGAGCCTGTACTGGGTGCCCTTACCCCCCCTACCTGCCGCACCAAACTCACTCGCTGGTGAGGCGGTACCGACAACCGAAACTGGGGGGGAGTGAATCCACTCCAAATCCAGACTCCTTGTCCATTAGAAACCTGTGGATAAGACAAAACAAACTTTCCAAGGAAAGCGATAACAACAACAAAGAAAAGCAACAACAGTTACTAAAACCAAACAATCGACGAACTAAACAAGCGTCGACTAAAACACGCAACAAACAGCGTCGCTTCAAAACAGTTTAATTAAACTCTTAAACAAAGCTAAAACAAACAGTCCTAGCGTAGCTAAACAAAAGAGCTACGAACGAAGAACGCTTATCTAAGCATCAACAAAGGGCTAAGAAAGGAAGAACGCTTATCTTAGCGTCAACAAAAGAAATTAACACACAGCGCGCTCAACCATAGAGCCGCACCGTAAACTACACTAGAGGTATGCACAAAGAAATCCCTTAACAAAAACACTAAGTGAAAAAGCCCCGGTACACAAATTACCATGTCCGGGACTGAACTCAAAAGGGAAGTACGGTCGGCAAAAGTGAACACTAATTACTGCCATTTGAATTAAAGTGACTTAGGGTTAAAAACCGAACCAAAATGTATAAAAACAAATTGGAACTGGAAATGACAGAAAGAAAGCACTCCAAAACGCTGCGAGGAGCAAAAACTCCAAATTTAGCGCTAGAGACTTATCTGTACTCCTTAACGAATGACTGCGAAAAAGAGAGAGGAAGTCTGCTTGCGGACGTAGAGTGCGCGTGACTGAAGGGTATATCGGGGTTGGGGTATGCACTACTGTGACTTTTTAATTTTTCGATGACTGCTTTGTCTGGAGGACTAAGCAATAATAGGTAGATACATATGATTTATTGTGGTAAATAAAATAAATTATAGTAAAGCTTTGAAAAATTAATAACCAAAATTTGTATACAATCGTATATGCAAGTATGATAGCAATGGTGCTATGTTTTTATGTAGACTCACTTTACAATACCGTATTGCTTCCTTTGACAGTGTTTGGGGGATTTCTTATACTTTATTTAAAAATGACCATGATATGATTCCCATTTCGTTAACCCAAAGAAAAATATGTAACTTATCACCAGGTCTCACCATCATTTTTTTAGTCATTAATCTTTAATGATATATTAATTGGGCCTATAAAAAGAGAAATAACTCTCCTCTTTCAAATGATTCAATAAAACATACATGTACTTCTTTCCTCAGTAATATAATGTGATTTATTTTTTATTTTTATGAGACTGTGTATTTTATTTGTCTCTCTTCACATGCTGTAACAATGAAAGCTCTGTTGTAGTTTCTTAATTTTATCACTCCTCAATAATCAATATTGATGTACAAACCTGCACTTCTTTTGTTATGTGGAAAACGCGTTTCACTGGTTGAAGGCATATCACATTTGCTTGCAGTTCAGGCAACAGGTTGGCTTGCAGTCCGGGCTCCTGGTTTGCTCGCAGTCCGGGCTCCTGGTATACTTCTCCCTGAAGTAAGGATTCTGACATGACAACCATACATAGAGTTTATAGAAAAAATTAGATAAATAAAATGTGATTAGTTGCAGAAATGAGGGGAAAAGAGAGAAGGGATTGGTAATGTATAGAATCGGCCAACCTCGTTGTCCCCCTTAAATGCAAATTTGTTTCTTTTTTTTAAACCCCTATATTTTTTTTGTTACACATGTAAATATATGACCAAAGATACAAGTGTACATGGACAGTTTGTAAACAATACCATTACAATTTAATTAGATACATAAAAATGAACAACAGTAAAGCAACGGGGGAGATGACGAATAAATCCAAAACGAAAGAAACCCAACAACCTTTAATAAACTTGTGTGATTTCTCAAACATAAGGTGTTCCAAGGCAGTTTTTCAAAAATTATTTTCTGTCCTTATGTTGTAGCCCACCCCCACAAATGAAACATACCGGTACTTGAACCCATTTTGGTCGGCATTGGTTCAATTTTAGTTTAGCTATCACAGTAATAATTATCTGGGGGATTTTAAAGACTTTCAAGATCCTATGATATCATGATCTTTCACCTTCATGACCTCTTACACCAGAAATCTAATCAGTTTATCCTTGTAAGCTCATACATACTTTATCCAAGTTAAGCTTGAATTGCTTCAATGCTTTGAAGTTAACATTGAGACAAGAAATTTTCTAGCATTTTGGAGGGTATTTAAAAAAGATTTATGACTTTCTTTCTGTTTCTTACCTTTCACCTTTGCCCTTTTACAGTCGTAATCTAATCACTTCATCCGTGCATGCTCATACATACTTCATCTAAGTTTGGTTTGTATTGCTTTAATACTTCCCAAGTTATAACGGTAATGACATATTTAAACACTTTCATGAGCCTGTGTCCTGTAACATTTCACCTCTTCTACCCAAAATCTTATCAGTTCATCATACATACTCCATTACAAGTTTGGTTAAAATACGTGTAATGGTTCTCAAGGTATTGCGGTAATGAAAAGCGGGACAGACGGACGGACAACCCCAACACATAATGCCTCCATGCATCACCACCATTGGTGGCGTGGATCGAGGCATAAAACAAAAGGCTAGAACCTCAGAGGGGGTAGGGTTCTCCTTCGTTTTTTAATCAACACTATTCATTAACGTAAGGTTGCCACCAAAATAACTGCATTGATGTTACTCTTTCTTCTCTCTCTCTCTCTATTCACCCTCTAATCTCCAAGCTAACTCACCACGTCATGAAACCAATGATTTGATAAAATGAACAGACTCAAGGTCAAGAAATATAAAGTGAGCAAAGGATAGGGCTAGTTGGGGGATTCTAATTTCTATACACATGTATAAATATGTCATTCATGAAGTATGCTAAGTTCACATGCTTATGTAATTTTATATATAATTCTATAATTCCTGAAGTATAGTTACTTAATCGATTTATAAAAAAAAGATTCATAAACCCAGTGCTTCTTCTTCTTTACTTCTTCAGATTTCATCCTGGTTGTTTTTCAAATCTATAAATGGACGAGTCAGGCTTTCAAAACTCCCACACAAAATCCTTTACTTTGCTAGTTATACTACTGTATGAAAATTGATGGTGAGCAGCAAAGGTACTTCTACATCCATGCATGTTTCTACTGCCTGACTTTTCTTATTACCTTTGAGAATGGAGCTAATGAATCAAGTTCAGTGAAGAAATCATCAAATAAATATCTCTCCATTTTGTTCTCTAAGGTTGTAAGGCGGGGTAGAGAGCAGAGAAACTTGGCTAGCTGCTTGGATGCCGAATTACTTAGTACCTTGAGTCCCATGAATTTGTTCCAAGTGAAATCCAGGATGACTGTTTGGATCTGTAGGGATAGAAAATCGATTGGCATCAGTCATGTACATGTAGCATACATAATATCACATGTATGCATCCAGTGGCGTAATGAGCAAAAAAGTTTAGGGGGGCTGGCAGACAAAAAAATCTGCATCACCCCACTCTTACATGCAGGCCCCGCTGAACGTTTTTCAAAGTGGGTGGGGGGAGGCTAAAGTATTTACGATCAAGTATAGAGCGTAGTGTAAATTGGCGTGGGGTCTAGGGGCAAAGCCCCGGCAGGGGTCAAGGGGCAGAGTCCCGGAAGCTCAGGGGGTATATATGGGCATTTAATTACGGTCAGATGAGCATATTTTGATACCTCATTATTTTGTGACACTGGCAGGTCACTATTCTTTCTTATTTTCTCTCTATCTTTCTTTGCTATTTCTCTTTAGCAGGTGCGGATCTAGCCTTTTGCTAAGGGGGGTGACCAAATGACGATGCTGAGCATCGTCCACGAGCCGAAGCGGCGAGGCGAATTTTTGTTGTTGTTGTTGTTGTTTTTTTTAGGGGGGGGGGGCTATTTTGAACCTCCCGGCCCGTATGTGATGTTTTCCTGGCATCTACTAACACAATGGAGACCATAAAGCAGTGCACGATAACGTCTTTTTAAATCAAGTAACAGTTTAAACAGTTTGACCAAGTGACGATGCAGTGCATCCTCGACGAGCCGCGTAGCGGCAAGGCGATTTTGGGCTATTTTGAACCCCCGTAAGTGACGTTTTCCTGGCATCTACTAACACAATGGAGACCATAAAAAGCATTGCAGGATAACGTCTTTTTAAATCAAGTAACAGTTAAACCAATTTGACTCAATGACGATGCGGAGCATCCTCCACGAGCCGCGTAGCGGCGAGGCGATTTTGGGGCTATTTTGAACCCCATACGTGATGCGGAGCTCGTCCACGAGCCGCATAGCGGCGATGCGATTTGGGGAGGGGCTATTTTGAACCCTCGTAAGTGATGTTTTCCTGGCATCTACTAACACAATGGAGACCATAAAAAGCAGTGCAGGATAACGTCATTTTAAATCAAGTAACAGTTTAAACAGTTTGACCAAGTGACGATGAATAGCATCCTCGACGAGCCGTGTAGCGGCGAGGCGATTTTTTGGGCTATTTTGAACCCCCGTAAGTGACGTTTTCCTGGCATCTACTAACACAATGGAGACCATAAAAAGCAGTGATTGATAACGTCTTTTTAAAACAGGTAACAGTTAAAACAATTTGACTCAATGACGATGCAGAGCATCGTCCACGAGCCGCATAGCGGCGAGGCGATTTTGGGCTATTTTGAACCCCCATACGTGATGCGGAGCTTCGTCCACGAGTCGCGTAGCGGCGATACGATTTGGGGGAGGTTTTGTACTTGAAAGGTTTCTCTTCAGTGTGCGTTTTTTTTCTTCTTTTTTTTGTTGGCGGCCCAAGGGGGTTTAAACCCCCTAACTCCCCCCTCCCGTAGATTCGCGCCTGTTTAGTATACTTTTTCAAAAAAAGTGGGGGCGGAGCTCGAGGTCCCAGAGCCCCGTCGTTCTGCGGGCCCTGCCATGTAGGCCTCTAAATAAGCATATTTCTTGCCTGACTGCAAATTTAGGAATTTGTAATTTTCCAACAAACGCATAAAAAAGTATAATTTACTAATAAGTGAGGAAAAATCTCGGATAATTATGTCATTTCAGCAACATTTGTAAATCACCGGTATCGAATTAGAAATGAACCACGTTTGAATTTTATTGTGACACTGGCAGGACACTAATTGGCTCACCCCCATCAGTACGCCAGTGTCCCCCGATCTACACCTTGTTGGCGGGAAAAATCGCAACTGATCTCCCTACCTATCTTCTTTCTCTCTTTCTTTCCTTACCTTTCCCTCCCCCTTTCCTTTCCCTTCCCTTCCTTCTCTCTCTCTTTTAGATTTGCTAGGGGGCAAGGGCCTTCCCCCCCCCCCTGATCCACATGTTGTTGGCGGAATTAAACGCATCTGATCTCCCCTTCTTTTCACCCTTTTTTTGTTCCCTTTTAGCTCTCCTCTTTCCCTTTCCCTTCTCTCTCTTTTTTGGCGGGCGGGGGAGAGGCAAGGGCCTTTGCCCCCTCCGATCCACAACTTGTTGGCGGGAAAATTGCAACTGATATCCCCCTTCTTTTCTTTTCTTCTTCCTCTTTTTTTCCTTCCCTTTATCTCCTCTTTTCCTTTTTTCCTTCTCTCTCTCTCTTTTTCTTTTTCTTTGCGGGGGGGGCAAGGCCCGCCCCCTGGATCCGCGCCTGTGGAACATTCCCTCCGGAAATGACCCTCCTCGCCACATCCAAAACAAACCCTGGGCGCAGGCGACCGCGCATTCCCCCGCGTACCGACTAGAGCTGCCGCGGTCTTTTCTAAGCTCTTCTCTATATAGGCCGGACGTACGGGTATCCAGACTTTTCGCTAAACTGGATATACGCCGTATAATACGGTTATCTACTAGTGTTACTGTTAGTGGACACTAAATTAATAGTGACTATAAAAACATAATTATGCTCTTCCTGGCTATTTGGGAATGTGTCAGTTTGCAACAGAAATGGAGAAACGCGCATTTTGTTGAAAATCATGTGATATCACGAACATTTATAAATCAATTGTATGGAATTGAAAATAAGTCATGGTTTAATTTTATTTGGGGAGGCTAGCGCCCCCCCAAGCCCCCCCCACCAGTATGCCAGTGTATGCATCATTGATAATGAGATCACAAGAATTGTGTTATGAATTTGCAGTACAATCTTCAATGGATAAACAACACAAGATAGCCTCAAAGATGAGGAACACAAAACTGTAGAGAGGGAATTATAAGTTCTCATGTTTTTAATTTGTATATGTTTCAGTTGATTTTTATACCTAGAGTAGCCAACATGTGGTAGGCATCTCATGATATTTTGTTAAGGGGGAAAATTGAGAATTTTAAATGAATGGCATATGTAAATCATAAAGCATGAAAATTGGGAAATAATCTGTACTCTCACTTTCAACATTCATATAATCACAGCACATGATTCCGGATTCTGAAAGGGGGTGTAAAAAGACATCTGATGAGCAAGAAAAAGGGAGGAAAATATGGTAATTGGGGCAATAGCATATTTTATGGGGAAAAGTTTTTTTTCACAAACAATTCGTCAATCATATTTTCGTCAATCATCTCAGTGTATCCTCCGGAACTGAAAATGCATCCGATTCAACTCAAAAAATATTTTGCCAAGATTACTAGCACTAAGCACATCTATAGCTTATTCTGTATTTGTTGTTATTGTGATTTTACATGACTGCTGAAAAAGTTTTATGCCTGTGGAAAATTATCCAGAAAAATTGATGTCATTTACCGGTAAATATATTTGTCTTTCTTACCTGGAATCTCAGTACAAAGAACAAGAATAATATGTTTACAAATTATTACATCTCCTCAGTTTTGCATTGCATTTGTCATTTAATTTAGGAAAAAATATAATAATTAGAGCAGTAGCACATTGTATAGGGGAAAATAAATTTCGAATCTTTCATACAAAACTAGAAATTCATCAATCAAACTGGTGAAAGCATAGATTAACATAAATTTTAGTGTTATCAGTAATTAGTGTAAGGCACACTACCGAAAACAAATCCGATTCGATTTAGATAATGCTTCACTCGTACTAGCCCATCTATTGTTTATCTTTTATTTCTTCACCTGATTTTTGAAAAAAAGATGTTACACTCATGGAAAAGAATTAAGCATATTTACCGCAATTCATTCGTATTCCTATCACAAAACTTCCGGTTTAAAAAAAAAAGACAAAAACATTGCGCATATTTTGTTTTTCTGCTTCTTGAATAAAAAATTTGTTAACCTGAGATGAAGAAGCACTATCAGCAATCTTGTAGAAATCATCATGAAATGAATTTGAGTAGAGCGTCAGGTTTGTCAGATGAGGCAGGAGACTGAGAAACTTTCCCAGATTATAGGATGCTGATTGATGATCGCGTAGGTTCGTGCTGTAAACCTGAAACGTCTGAATCTGTGCATGGAAATACAAAAGAATAACATATGTGAATCATGAAGCATGAAAAGGTAAAATAGTGAAAACCCTTATAATAGTCAGTACTCTCACATTAAGCATTCACATGATTACAGAAGATATGATCCAGGATTCTGAAGGGGGAGGGGGGGCCGAAAGAAAGTTGATGGGCAAGAAAAAAGGAGGAAGAAATATAGTAATTGGGGCAGTAGCATATTTTAAGGGGAAAAAAGTTTCATACGAAGCTACACATAGAAATTTATCTATCATATTTGCAAAAGCAGGGATTTAAAAATTGCATCATTATCAGTGTATCCTCATGTACTGAAAATGCACTGATTCGATTCAGAAAATACTTTGCCAGGATTACTAGCACATCTATAGTTTGTTTTGTTTTTTTGTTGGGGGTTTACCTGACTGCTGAAAAAGTGTTATGCCTGTGGAAAAGTATATCTCAGAACAAAGAACAAGAATAATATGTTTTAAAAATTATTAACATCTCCTCAGTTTTGCATTGCATTTGTCATTTCATTGAGGAAGAAATACAGTAATTGGAGCAGTAGCACATTGCATAGGGGAAAATAAATTTTGAATCTTTCATACAAAACCAAAAATTCATTAATCAAACTGGTGAAAGCATAGATTAACAATTTTTATTGTTGTCAGTAATTAGTGTAAGGCACACTACTGAAAAAAAAATCTGATTCAATTTAGATAATGCTTCACTCGTACTGGCCCATCTTTTGTTTACCTTTCATTTTTCCAATTGATTTTTGAAAAAAGATATTACACTCCTGGAAAAGAATGAAGAATATTTATCGCAATTCATTCGTATTCCTATCACAAAACTTCCGGTTTAAAAAAAAAAGACAAAAACATTGCGCATCTTTTGTTTTTCTGCTTCTTGAAAAAAAAATTTGTTAACCTGAGATGAAGAAGCACTATCAGCAATCTCTTTGTAGAAATCATCATGAAATGAACTTGAGTAGAGCATCAGGTTTGTCAGATAAGGCAGGAGACTGAGAAACTTTCCCAGACAATAGGATGCTGATTGATGATCGCGTAGGTTCGTGCTGTAAACCTGAATCGTCTGAATCTGTGCATGGAAATACAAAAGAATAACATACCGTCCATGAATTATGACGCATGAAAGGGGAAAATAATGGAAACAATTATAATCTGTACTCTCACATTAAACATTTATATAATCACAGCAGATGTTTCTGGGTTCTGAAGGGGCGGGGTTGAAAAAGACATCTGATGAGCAAGATAAAGGAGGAAGAAATATGCTAATTGGGGCAGGAGCATATTTTAAGGGGAAAAAGGTAATTAAAAATCTTAAATCGAAGCTACACATAGAAATTCGTCAATCATATTGGAGAAAGCAGGGATTTAAAAATTGCATCATTATCAGTGTATCCCCAGGTACTGAAAATGCATCCTTTTTTACTCAAAATAATTTGCCAGGATTACTAGCACATCTATAGTTTATTCTGTATTTCTTGTTGTTGTGATTTTACATGACTGCTGAAAAAGTGTTATGCCTGTGGAAAAGTATCCAGAAAATTGATGTCATTTACATGTATTTGTCTTTCTTACCTGGAATCTCAATACAAAGAACAAAAATAATATGTTTACAAATTAGTAACATCTCCTCAGTTTTGCATTGCATTTGTCATTTCATTGAGGAAGAAATACAGTAATTGGAGCAGTAGCACATTGTAACGGGGGAAAATTAATTATGAATCTTTCATACGAAACTAGAAATTCATCAATCAAACTGGTGAAAGCATAGATTAACAAATTTTAGTGTTATCAGTAATAAGTGTAAGGCACACTACTGAAAACAAATCTGATTCGATTTAGATAACGCTTCTCGCTTACCGGTACTAGCCCATCTATTGTTTATCTTTTTTTTAAACCTGATTTTTGAAAAAAAGCTGTTACACTCATGGAAAAGTATTACGAATATTTACGGCAATTTATTCATATATTCGTATATCACACATCTTCAGGTAAAAAAAAAGACACCTGAGATGAAGAAGCACGTTCAGCAATCTCTTTGAAGAAATCATCATGAAAGAAACTTGAGGAGATTGTCAGGTCTGTAAGATGAGGCAGGAACCCTTAATATAGTCTGTACTGTCACATTAAGCATTCACATAATTACAGAAGATGATCCAGGGTTCTGGTTTGAAGGGGGGGAGAGAGTCAGTAAAAGAAATCCAAACAGCAAAGTACTCGGTAACTGTGTGGTTGGTTTTTACACAAACATATAAAAAGTCAACTATCAAAAATACAGCTGGAATGCTCTAATCCAGACACAGAGAAACTTCTCATGACAAGAGCAAGCTGATTGGTCATCATTTAGCTATAGAATCTGTTTTGTTGGTAGAGTAATGGTAATGATTTCATGTGTTCAACCTTCAATGTGTGAATCTGTGGAAAATGCAATCGAATACGCTGTACGCCAGCAAGTCATGAAGAAGCATAAATGATAGTGGAAACCCTTCAGTTGGTAATTCAGTGGTAGCGACCCCCCCCCCCTCCAAAAAAAAGCAAACAAACAAAACAAAACAAAACAAAACAAAGAATAACACACAGGCATGACTGAAAAATGTAATGGTAATCTGGGTTAGTATTATTAATCACACCATATGAATACCCCTAAAAGTTTGTGATTTATGGCAATTTATTACCATTTTGGGGGGTTTATTTTGTTTCAACTGAGAGCTACAAAGGTATCATGTTCAAGGGAATGCATCCATAGGATTATGGCCCTATCCTATCAGATCATATGGGGAAGGAAAATATGTAATTGATGATCCATGGTGATCGCTGTACTTGTAGATCTTAAACCATTCATGTAATGTATGTTTGTGTATAGACACCCCCCCCCCCATCCCCACACACAAACCTGTAAATGAAATGAATCTCACTGTATGTGGATTGAACCTTTTATAATTTAATTAACGTGTGTTTGCCTCTCGGACTGCCCAAGATGCGGTAGGACCTCATGGTGGTTAGACTAATATAATGGGGAATAAAATTCACTTTTTGAAAATTACAATGCTAGTCAGCAGAAATGATTTTTCTTTCCTTTCTTTGCAATTTCATTGGCAAAAAAATACATATGTCAGCATGAAAGACACAAATGAGTGTTTGGAGAGAAATGAAGAAAGAGTATAATGTCTAGGATTATCCTAATAAATCTGGTTCGAATAATTATCACCTATACATACAAAAATTAAAATTTTGACATTCAAGACAAATAATACAGAGAAGAGAGAAATTGAGAAAATAAAAGGAAATGGGAGAAAAATGTAAACAAGAAAAAGGACTTTCATGGTCAACTAAGAGATGAAAACTAAGAGAGAGAGAGAGAGAGGATGGGGTGAAAATTTAAGAAAGCAGCTTCACGCCTTCACTCACCTTGGAATCCACCTCTCTGCCATGAAGGTCTGGAAAACGTTCGTCACTTGCAATATTTACGTCACTTGCAATATTTACGCCCCTTTGGATTACTTTCAACCTACGGACACATGTTCGATGGCAAAGTGCATCCACTATTACATCTACTGTTAATGGTCCAAAAATGCTGGTATTAAGCTGATTACCAAATGTTATGCTCTCTTGTGCCTGTTGAAAAGAATAGATGAAAAACCCTGAAGGAAATACCGTACCATGACTTCGCATAGTTAAGACAAAGAACTAGGTATTGGCAATATTTTGGAAATATACCCAAATACAACCAAGCATGTTGTACCGGTATATGGTAACTACTGTAGAAGGAAAATTTAAAGATGTTAAATGGGATTTCCATTAGAAGCAAATTATACAGTTTACATTCAAACTTCCAATTAATCTGAATTACAACAATGGAAGTTTGGTCAATATGCTTACAGTAAACATGTTTCAGAGGAACAGTTAGCCGAATTTCTACAGGTGTCTGAAGACGTGTATGCTTTTATTGTTGTATCTGGAATCGGAAATGAATGCTACTTGATATTTGACACATGTACTTGATGTCCTTCCTGGTCCCTCTCCCATTTGAAAGTAAGAAATTCATAAATTTCAATTTTCTTAGTTGCTGATGAAAGAATTTCTTTTCATACAGGCTTTATGTAGAAACATAATGTGCAATTATCATATACAGGGGACATGTGTGATATTTCTTAAGAGAAAATATATTTGTAATACAGAGCGAATGGGAGAGGACCTCGCAAGTACCTTCATAGCATTGTCAATTTGTGTTTGATTGATTACACGACTCAAAATAACCAATTATTATATCATTCTCTATCAGATTTTGCACAAATATTCACTAATTTGTTCTTCTCAATTTCCTCCTTTTATCAAAACCAACTGAATATCAGGGTGAATTTCCAGTTAGGTATCATATTTTTCACTTTTAAAACTTCTTTAGGACCAACATAGTCAATATGACAAAGAAATTTACCGTGTCATGTTGAAGTGTTATTTTCATCCTGTTCTCAGTAGTTATTTGTTCAGCCAGGGGGTCCAATTCGTCATCCGTAAAACAGCCGATGATACTATACGAAATATTTGTTCAAGGAAAGTACACATTTAAACATTTTGAATCACTAAATGTTTAAAGGATTTAGGAAGAATATAATACTATGTGATATAATATATTAGAATATCATACTATGATTCCTTCCAAACAGGCAATATATCAGCTACTGAGGGTTTTTTTTTTTTTTTAAGTTTTAAATAATTTTTGTTTAGGTTTCTCAAAGACTTTAGAAAATGATCGATTAGTGTCTACTATCGAAACGAAAATAGCATTAAATGTGAAATAAAGATCCCATATATTATAAATGTTCTAGGTGGCTATGTAACGATGAACACCAATGGCGATGGTTTAACCCTATATAGCCCAGGGGGCTTCTGAAGCCCCCTCTACATTTTTTTCGCGATAATTTTTAACGCAAAAAAATCTTGCGCTGAAATTTTATGACTTTTTTCTTTTAGGTCTTGCGCATCTTTTGAAACAAATTTTTCGAAAATCGGACCTACCGTTTCAAAGTCACGTGACCTTTTGTCTTTGCATGTCAGCTCGAAAATCGCTCATTTTCGTGATTTGTGTACAAAACATGGAAATATCATTTTTCCAAAAAAGAGATAAAACATTGGCTATTTGGTCTTGTTTATAGTTTAGGTGTTTGTTTTGGGGGTCAAAATAGTTGAATTATAGTTAGAAATGAAATAAAATAATAAAATATAAAAGTTAAAAAAACAAAGTTAAAAAAACAAAGAAATACATAAGAAATTATCAAAACAATAGATAACATAAGGAATAACCTGGCTCTTCCAAATGTTCTTGTATTATTATTCCAAATGAATATATGTTGTGAAAACTAATGTTTAAATATGAAGACTATATGATTTATGGGTAAAAATGTGAATTTTATGACCTTAATTGCATAAATTACCATAAATATGCAAATGAGTAAATTTTTCCAAAAATTGAAATTACCATAGTATTCTATACACTTCACTTGACATGCATGCGGCAATCGGCCGTTTCACGGCCGAGATCATAGGGGCTTAGAAGCCCCCTCCCCGGCTATGCAGTTTCAAAATAGCCTGGGCTATATAGGGTTAATCAAGATGAATTTAATTATGTAGTTTATATCTGTTTTAAGACCCTTTTACTTTAGCACCGACCCTTTAATTAATTCTGATGGAAACAAATTTAATAATTTAATAGATAGAAACAGACAACTCTTACTCTTAAAAAATTACTCTTGGGATAATTCGGATTGCTGTCAGAAATTTAAATCACTTTCTGTATTTTTTGTGTATTTTTTAATACATAAGCCTATTCGTGTTTAAAATTAGCTTATCGAATTATTTATTAACTAGTATTATTATCATTATTATTATCATTGTTATTATTATTATTATTATCATTTTTATTATTACTATTATCAGTATTATTATAATTATCATTATTATCATTGGGACTAGTGACAATTTCTTCAAACATGGCCCTGAAGTACCTTATTGATTTCAAATGCAGGTGGTTCTTTAGATTACGTAGTATTGCTTCGCTGCGTATGTTGCCCATAACTAGCTCTCGGAAGGTCAGACAGGTGAGTTGTGGGAATGAACTAGAGAAAAGTTGTCCCAGTGAAGCAGGTTCTCCAATGAGAGGAAGTAATGTTCTCCTTTCCTCACCATGCTCAATAGACAACACTGCTAGGCTGGAATGTGCTAACCGTTCAACATCTCCCGATGAGACAGTTTGAGTAGTGGTAAAAGTCAGTTGTTTCAAGCTCGGGAATAGGTCCTCAATGGTCACATTTATGTCACCGTTATTAAACTTCTGTAGACCATTAAGGAATTGGTGATCTACAACCAGCTCTTTGATTGACGATTTATCTCCCTGTATGCGAAATGACAATGAAGTAGAGTATTATCAATAAGTCTTTTCATATAATATTAGACTATATAATATGAGTGTTATATTCTCCACATTAAGAAAAACCAGAACGTCAATGACGTAGCGCTCATCCGCATCTCGCAATAACAAATATCGTAAATTTTATGTGGTACACTTTTGAACTGGTCAAAAAATTAAAATTTGATGCCCTGGAAGGGACATAATTTCATTTATGTGTGTGTGATTGGGTTTTTCACAGACGTGTATCAATCAGATATGATTATTTACGTCTGGGGACCGACCTTTAAAGTCACCATCCGAAAGATGTACAAGATTGAATAGAAACTAAAGGAAATGGAATGAAAATAGGTTGAAAAAGCAATTTTTGTTATTTTTGGAATAAATTTGCATAAATTACCACAATTAATTAATGGAGAACAATTTTAAAATTCTGTGTAGAAGATCAGTGTACCAAAGTAAGCTCTACCAGATAAAGCAAACCAAATCAAAATCGGTCAAGAAATGAGGGAGAAGAAGCAATTTTGTTATTTTTGGAATAAATTTGCATAAATTACCATAATTAATTAATGGAGAACAATTTTAAAATTCTGTGTAGAATTTTAGTGTACCAAAGTAAGCTCTACCAGATAAAGCAAACCAAATCAAAATCGGTCGAGAAATGAAGGAGAAGAAGCATTTTTTTGTGACTTTGAATAAATTTGCATAAATTAGCATAGATAATTAATGGGGAACAATTTTTAAATTCTGTGTAGAAGTTTAGTGTACCGAAGTTAGCTCTACCAGATAAAGCAAACCAAATCAAAAATCGATCAAGAAATGAGGGAGAAGAAGCAATTTTTGTTATTTTTGGAATAAATTTGCATAAATTACCATAATTAATTAATGGAGAACAATTTTAAAATTCTATGTAGAATTTAGTGTACCAAAGTAAGCTCTACCAGATAAAGCAAACCAAATCAAAATCGGTCGAGAAATGAAGGAGAAGAAGCATTTTTTTGTGATTTTGAATAAATTTGCATAAATTAGCATAGATAATTAATGGGGAACAATTTTTAAATTCTGTGTAGAAGTTTAGTGTACCGAAGTTAGCTCTACCAGATAAAGCAAACCAAATCAAAAATCGATCAAGAAATGAGGGAGAAGAAGCAATTTTTGTTATTTTTGGAATAAATTTGCATAAATTACCATAATTAATTAATGGAGAACAATTTTAAAATTCTGTGTAGAAGTATAGTATACCAAAGTGAGCTCTACCAGATAAAGCAAACCAAATCAAAATCGGTCAAGAAATGAGGGAGAAGAAGCAATTTTTGTTATTTTTGGAATAAATTTGCATAAATTACCATAATTAATTAATGGAGACCAATTTTAAAATTCTGTGTAGAATTTTAGTGTACCAAAGTGAGCTCTACCAGATAAAGCAAACCAAATCAAAATTGGTTGAGAAATGAAGGAGAAGAAGCATTTTTTGTGATTTTGAATAAATTTGCATAAATTAGCATAGATAATTAATGGAGAACAATTTTAAAATTCTGTGTAGAAGTTTAGTGTACCAAAGTTAGCCCTATCATATGAAACAATCAGAATCAAAATCGGTTGAAAAATAACGAAGAAGAAGCATTTTGAATACTGTGGACGGACGGACGGACGGACGGACGGACGGACGCCGGACGCCACGCCATGGCATAAGCTCATCGGGCCCTTCGGGCCGGATGAGCTAAAAACCTAAATGCTTGTCAGTATGAAAACGAATGGCAGTTTAGTCATGTTTTACAATGCCATACAGACAGAAATTCCCATTCTAATGAAAAGAAAGAAAAAAATTCTAAATACAACTGTTTCTTGATGGAGCAGACATATTTTTTCCTCAAAGGCAGATATCTCATGCCCCATTTCAGTTGTGCTATCCATCAAGCACAAACAAGAAGGAGCATTGTTTCCATTACTGCTCGTAGGAAACATACTCGTAAGCGCTTTTCCCATTTTCCCCCTAGTTGCCATCCTGCTTAACGGTAATATACTTTTTCATTAACTTCTTTATTTTAAAAAAGTATTATGTATAAATTGGACCGGACATTTGGGGTCACTTTTTAACAAACTACTAGTACATGATCAGTTGTTCTTTCATTTTCTTACTCTTGTTGTCTTGTTTATAATGCAGATGCTTTTATGTGATTTTTTTCTTCTTCAAAATTGCGAATTGCAAATTTAATTTGAAGTGTATTCGGGGCATTACAAATCTACAAATATTATTACTACTATTCTTATTACACTGTATCATCATTATTATCATTATTATTATTTTTATTATTTTTATTATTAAAGTCAATGTTAAGTTCCCGCCGTATATGATCATACATACATAAGCATTGATTTTCATTTGGGAGAATTTCAAAAATTGTAGGTAATTTTGTGTACTTTCAAATGTTCAGATTCTTACATTCCTTTTTCGATTATCCCCGTTTCTCTGATCATTTAATTTCCACAAAGGTATTTTTACATTTAATCCCAGGCATCTTTTAACACTTCGGTTGCTTTCGCCTCTCTGAACGATCGGTTTGCCACATATGCAATTTTCCACAAAACAATAGGCATCGATTGACCAAAGGAGTGCTTTGTAGAACATAATGGCTGTGCAAAATTACCCATTTATCTATCATATTGGCAAAAGCAGGGATTTAAAAATTGCATCATTATCAGTGTATCCTCATGTACTGAAAATGCACTGATTCGATTCAGAAAATACTTTGCATTGCATTTGTCATTTCATTGAGGAAGAAATACAGTAATTGGAGCAGTAGCACATTGCATAGGGGAAAATAAATTTTGAATCTTTCATACAAAACCAAAAATTCATTAATCAAACTGGTGAAAGCATAGATTAAATTTTTTTTATTGTTGTCAGTAATTAGTGTAAGGCACACTACTGAAAAAAAAATCTGATTCAATTTAGATAATGCTTCACTCGTACTGGCCCATCTTTTGTTTACCTTTCATTTTTCCAATTGATTTTTGAAAAAAGATATTACACTCCTGGAAAAGAATGAAGAATATTTACCGCAATTCATTCGTATTCCTATCACAAAACTTCCGGTTTAAAAAAAAAAGACAAAAACATTGCGCATCTTTTGTTTTTCTGCTTCTTGAAAAAAAAAATGTGTTAACCTGAGATGAAGAAGCATGATCTTTGTAGAAATCATCATGGAAGGAACTTGAAATGATCCTCAGGTGTGTAAGATGAGGCAGGAGACTGAGAAACTTCCCTAGACAATAGGATGCTGATTGATGATCGCGTAGGTTCGTGCTGTTAACATGAAACGTCTGAATCTGTGCATGGAAATGCAAAAAAATAACATACCGTCCGTGAATTAGGAAGCATGAAAGGGGAAAATAATGGAAACAATTATAATCTGTACTCTCACATTAAACATTTATATAATCACAGCAGATGTTTCTGGGTTCTGAAGGGGTGGGGGTTGAAAAAGACATCTGATGAGCAAGATAAAGGAGGAAGAAATATGCTAATTGGGGCAGGAGCATATTTTAAGGGGAAAAAGGTAATTAAAAATCTTAAATCGAAGCTACACATAGAAATTCGTCAATCATATTGGAGAAAGCAGGGATTTAAAAATTGCATCATTATCAGTGTATCCCCAGGTACTGAAAATGCATTCTTTTTTACTCAAAATAATTTGCCAGGATTACTAGCACATCTATAGTTTATTCTGTATTTCTTGTTGTTGTGATTTTACATGACTGCTGAAAAAGTGTTATGCCTGTGGAAAAGTATCCAGAAAATTGATGTCATTTACATGTATTTGTCTTTCTTACCTGGAATCTCAATACAAAGAACAAAAATAATATGTTTACAAATTAGTAACATCTCCACAGCTTTGCATTGCATTTGTCATTTCATTGAGGAAGAAATACAGTAATTGGAGCAGTAGCACATTGTAACGGGGGAAAATTAATTATGAATCTTTCATACGAAACTAGAAATTCATCAATCAAACTGGTGAAAGCATAGATTAACAAATTTTAGTGTTATCAGTAATTAGTGTAAGGCACACTACTGAAAACAAATCTGATTCGATTTAGATAACGCTTCACTCTTACCGGTAGTAGCCCATCTATTGTTTATCTTTTTTAAACCTGATTTTTGAAAAAAGCTGTTACACTCAGGAAAAGTATTACAAATATTTACGGCAATTTATTCATATATTCGATATCACACATCTTCAGGTAAAAAAAAGACACCTGAGATGAAGAAGCACGTTCAGCAATCTCTTTGAAGAAATCATCATGAAAGAAACTTGAGGAGATCGTCAGGTCTGTAAGATGAGGCAGGAACCCTTAATATAGTCTGTACTGTCACATTAAGCATTCACATAATTACAGAAGATGATCCAGGGTTCTGGTTTGAAGGGGGAGGGAGAGAGTCAGTAAAAAGAAATCCAAACAGCAAAGTACTTGGTAACTGTGTGGTTGGTTTTTACACAAACATATAAAAAGTCAACTATCAAAAATACAGCTGGAATGCTCTAATCCAGACACAGAGAAACTTCTCATGACAAGAGCAAGCTGATTGGTCATCATTTAGCTATAGAATCTGTTTTGTTGGTAGAGTAATGGTAATGATTTCATGTGTTCATGCAACCTTCAACGTGTGAATCTGTGGAAAATCCAATCGAATACGCCGTACGCCAGCAAGTCATGAAGAAGCATAAATGATAGTGGAAACCCTTCAGTTGGTAATTCAGTGGTAGCGACCCCCTCAAAAAAAAGCAAACAAACAAACAAAACAAAACAAAACAAAGAAAAAGAATAACACACAGGCATGACTGAAAATGTAATGGTAATCTGGGTTAGTCTTATTAATCACACCATATGAATACCCCTAAAAGTTTGTGATTTATGGCAATTTATTACCATTTTGGGGGTTTATTTTGTTTCAACTGAGAGCTACAAAGGTATCATGTTCAAGGGAATGCATCCATAGGATTATGGCCCTATCCTATCAGATCATATGGGGAAGGAAAATATGTAATTGATGATGGTGATCGCTGTACTTGTAGATCTTAAACCATTCATGTAATGTATGTTTGTGTATAGACACCCCCATCCCCACACACAAACCTGTAAATGAAATGAATCTCTTTGTATGTGGATTGAACCTTTATAATTTAATTAACGTGTGTTTGCCTCTCGGACTGCCCAAGATGCGGTAGGACCTCATGGTGGTTAGACTAATATAATGGGGGATAAAATTCACTTTTTGAAAATTACAATGCTAGTCAGCAGAAATGATTTTTCTTTCCTTTCTTTGCAATTTCATTGGCAAAAAAATACAAATGTCAGCATGAAAGACACAAATGAGTGTTTGGAGAGAAATGAAGAAAGAGTATAATGTCTAGGATTATCCTAATAAATCTGGTTCGATTAATTATCACCTATACATACAAAAATTAAAATTTTGACATTCAAGACAAATAATACAGAGAAGAGAGAAATTGAGAAAATAAAAGGAAATGGGAGAAAAAGTAAACAAGAAAAAGGACTTTCATGGTCAACTAAGAGATGAAAACTAAGAGAGAGAGAGAGAGAGAGAGGATGGGGTGAAAATTTAAGAAAGCAGCTTCACGCCTTCACTCACCTTGGAATCCACCTCTCTGCCATGAAGGTCTGGAAAACGTTCGTCACTTGCAATAGCTACGCCACTTTGATTACTTCCATACATCGGACACATGTTCGATGGCAAAGTGCATCCACTATATCTACTGTTAATGGTCCACAAATGCTGCTAGTAACCCGACTACCAAATGTTATGCTCTCTTGTGCCTGTTGAAAAGAATAGATGAAAAACCCTGAAGGAAATACCATGACATCGCATAGTTAAGACAAAGAACTAGGTATTGGCAATATTTTGAAATATACCCAAATACAACCAAGCATGTTGTACCGGTATATGGTAACTACTGTAGAAGGAAAATTTAAAGATGTTAAATGGGATTTCCATAAGAAGCAAATTATACAGTTTACATTCAAACTTCCAATTAATCTGAATTACAACAATGGAAGTTTGGTCAATATGCTTACAGTAAACATGTTTCAGAGGAACAGTTAGCCGAATTTCTACAGGTGTCTGAAGACGTGTATGCTTTTATTGTTGTATCTGGAATCGGAAATGAATGCTACTTGATATTTGACACATGTACTTGATGTCCTTCCTGGTCCCTCTCCCATTTGAAAGTAAGAAATTCATAAATTTCAATTTTCTTAGTTGCTGATGAAAGAATTTCTTTTCATACAGGCTTTATGTAGAAACATAATGTGCAATTATCATATACAGGGGACATGTGTGATATTTCTTAAGAGAAAATATATTTGTAATACAGAGCGAATGGGAGAGGACCTCGCAAGTACCTTCATAGCATTGTCAATTTGTGTTTGATTGATTACACGACTCAAAATAACCAATTATTATATCATTCTCTATCAGATTTTGCACAAATATTCACTAATTTGTTCTTCTCAATTTCCTCCTTTTATCAAAACCAACTGAATATCAGGGTGAATTTCCAGTTAGGTATCATATTTTTCACTTTTAAAACTTCTTTAGGACCAACATAGTCAATATGACAAAGAAATTTACCGTGTCATGTTGAAGTGTTATTTTCATCCTGTTCTCAGTAGTTATTTGTTCAGCCAGGGGGTCCAATTCGTCATCCGTAAAACAGCCGATGATACTATACAAAATATTTGTTCAAGGAAAGTACACATTAAAACATTTTGAATCACTAAATGTTTAAAGGATTTAGGAAGAATATAATACTATGTGATATAATATATTAGAATATCATACTATGATTCCTTCCAAACAGGCTATATATCAGCTACTGAGGGTTTTTAAAATTTTTTAAAGTTTTTAAATAATTTTTGTTTAGGTTTCTCAAAGACTTTAGAAAATGATCGATTAGTGTCTACTATCGAAACGAAAATAGCATTAAATGTGAAATAAAGATCCCATATATTATAAATGTTCTAGGTGGCTATGTAACGATGAACACCAAGGGCGATGGTTTAACCCTATATAGCCCAGGGGGCTTCTGAAGCCCCCCTCTACATTTTTCGCGATTATTTTTTAACGCAAAAAAATCTTGCGCTGAAATTTTATGACTTTTTTCTTTTAGGTCTTGCGCATCTTTTGAAAAAATTTTTTTCGAAAATCGGACCTACCGTTACAAAGTCACGTGACCTTTTGTCTTTGCATGTCAGCCCGAAAATCGCTCATTTTCGTGATTTGTGTACAAAACATGGAAATATCATTTTTCCAAAAAAGAGATAAAACATTGGTTATTTGGTCTTGTTTATAGTTTAGGTGTTTGTTTTGGGGGTCAAAATAGTTGAATTATAGTTAGAAATGAAATAAAACAATGTATAAAAGTAAAAAAAAACAAGTTAAAAAAAAAAGAAATACATAAGAAATTATCAAAACAGTAAATAACATAAGGAATAACCTGGCTCTTCCAAATGTTCTTGTATTATTATTCCAAATGGATATATGTTGTGAAAACTAATGTTTAAATATGAAGACTATATGATTTATGGGTAAAAATGTGAATTTTATGACCTTAATTGCATAAATTACCATAAATATGCAAATGAGTAAATTTTTCCAAAATTTGAAATTACCATAGTATTCTATACACTTCACTTGACATGCATGCAAATTTTCGCGATCGCCGAGATCATAGGCTTAGAAGCCCCCACCCTCCCCGCCCTCCCGGGCTATGCAGTTTCAAAATAGCCTGGGCTATATAGGGTTAATCAAGATGAATTTAATTATGTAGTTTATATCTGTTTTAAGACCCTTTTACTTTAGCACCGACCCTTTAATTAATTCTGATGGAAACAAATTTAATAATTTAATAGATAGAAACAGACAACTCTTACTCTTAAAAAATTACTCTTGGGATAATTCGATTGCTGTCAGAAATTGAAATCACTTTCTGTATTTTTTGTGTATTTTTTATTATACATAAGCCTATTCGTATTTTAAATTAGCTTATCAAATTATTTATTAACTAGTATTATTATCATTATTATTATCATTGTTATTATTATTATTATTATCATTTTTATTATTACTATTATCAGTATTATTATAATTATCATTATTATCATTATTATCATTGGGAATAGTGACAATTTCTTCAAACATGGCCCTGAACGTACCTTATTGATTTCAAATGCAGGTGGTTCTTTAGATTACGTAGTATTGCTTCGCTGCGTATGTTGCCCATAACTAGCTCTCGGAAGGTCAGACAGGTGAGTTGTGGGAATGAACTAGAGAAAAGTTGTCCCAGTGAAGCAGGTTCTCCAATGAGAGGAACTAATGTTCTCCTTAATAATACAGTGTTGTCTATTGAGTCTATTGAGCATGGTGAGGACATTTCCTCACCATGCTCAATAGACAACACTGCTAGGCTGGAATGTGCCAACCGTCCAACATCTCCCGGTGAGACAGTTTGAGTAGTGGTAAAAGTCAGTTGTTTCAAGCTCGGGAATAGGTCCTCAATGGTCACATTTATGTCACCGTTATTAAACTTCTGTAGACCATTAAGGAATTGGTGATCTACAACCAGCTCTTTGATTGAGGATTTATCTCCCTGTATGCGAAATGACAATGAAGTAGAGTATTATTAATAAGTCTTTTCATATAATATTAGACTATATAATATGAGTGGTATATTCTCCACATTAAGAAAAAAAACCTAAATGCTTGTCAGTATGAAAACGAATGGCAGTTTAGTCATGTTTTACAATGCCATACAGACAGAAATTCCCATTCTAATGAAAAGAAAGAAAATTCTAAATACAACTGTTTCTTGATGGAGCAGACATATTTTTTCCTCAAAGGCAGATATCTCATGCCCCATTTCAGTTGTGCTATCCGTCAAGAACAAACAAGAAGGAGCATTGTTTCCATTACTGCTCGAAGGAAACATACTCGATCGTAAACGCTTTTCCCATTTTCCCCCTAGTTGCCACCCTGCTTAACGGTAATATACTTTTTCATTAACTTCTTTATTAAAAAAAAGTATTATGTATAAATTGGACATGATCAGTTGTTCTTTCATTTTCTTACTCTTGTTGTCTTGTTTATAATGCAGATGCTTTTATGTGATTTTTTTTTTCTTCAAAATTGCAAATTGCAAATTTAATTTGAAGTGTATTCGGGGCATTACAAATCTATAAATATTATTACTACTATTCTTATTACACTGTATCATTATTATTATCATTATTATTATTTTTATTATTTTCATTATTAAAGTCAATGTTAAGTTCCCGCTGTATATGATCATACATACATAAGCATTGATTTTCATTTGGGAGAATTTCAAAAATTGGAAACGCCCCTCTCAAAAATGAAATGGAAGCTCTCATTACCAATCATGTGAAAGAATATGTTTTGACTAATACGTGATGATAAAAATTTTGCCGGGAAACCGCCTACTAATTGATATATTTGGTAAATTATTATATCTATTGGGACCAAATAGATATCGCGCACGTGGTCGCGTAGTCCCATATACATCTCTCTGTGTACAGTGCTTGTAACTTTACCAAGACTGGGCCAAATTTCTTATAATTTTGATGATTCCAGAACCTTGCAGTACACACCAATACTTATATGCTAGATGATCAACCTTTTCTGATCGATTCCACAACGTTTCTTTCACAATGCAATCGCATGACCAGAACTGGTCTTTATCTTTAAGAGCAGCAGATGGCAGTATATGCAAAACTGAGGGAATGTCAGCAGAATACCCTGCTTTAAACACCACTATAGATTAATCATGCACTGGAAACAGTTAAACAATCTTGAAGCCTTTGTTTATATATCTATCTCATGATGCACAGGGAGGTTATTTGTGTGGCATATAAAGTTATGCGACTTTTGAATCAGGGTCAATTACAAATAGCTCTTACACTAAATCCTAGCTAGTTTTATTGGTAAGTACGGAAACCCACAAAAATAATTTGGTATAAAACATATTTTATGGTATAAAAAAACTTCAGTGATTTCAGGTTATGCAAGAGTAAAAATAAAGTTGCATACATGTAGTATATTTAGATTGAATGTATAGGCCGGCTCCACACGATTGTTTCAGCCCTATAATAAGGGGTGTCTCAAAAAGAAAAATGCGATGAGACTTTGATTGGCAACATCTTGAAAAGGTACTTTCACAAGAATTTAAGAGGAAACTACAAAGATATAATTGCTTTTGTAAAACATAGCATTTTCCAAATGTTGCAAGAGAATTAGCGCATTGAATAGCATCAGTGTACAATTAGCGTATAACTGGTGCCTGAACATTTAATAGCAAGCTCTCATATAGATTCAATTCTTGATACAAAATGGGCGTAGAATTAAGATTAACATCATTTACACATACATTGAGGTAATTGAATGTCTTTAGTATCTCTTTTATAGGGACATAGTGACTGTAAATAATTGCCAATGTTTCAAATGAATAGAACATATGTGGAGAAACCTACAGGGCACGTTATGCAATGCTCATAGATCTTCTGAGAATGGATAGCATAAGATCAATCTTTGAGGTTCGTTTCATAACTTAAAATAAATATTTTTTTGTAACATTTGAAAAATGGTACATTTCACAAAAATGATGATAACTCTGTAGGTTTAATGTATATCCTTGTGAAATTCACAAGTGAGTTTTGGAGATACAACCAACAAATTACCTACAAAATTTCACCGGGAATGGTTAAATGCTTTGAATGCTTAGAAAACCGGTATACATGCAATGCACCCGAATGAGGAAGCTTGATCAAGATGTGCATGATTTGATCATACATACAAACACTGGTGTACTGGTAGGAGGAGGGGGTGGATCAAGAGCATAGGCCTTTGAGGGAGGGAATGGGTCAATGTATGAATTCTGTTTGGTTGGTGTTGTTATTTATATTCTATTTGTGTGTTTCGCTTTACACAAATTTAATAGCAGATAAACCGCCTGCCCTTTTTTCTGTCTCATTCATTCGCATGATAAAATTAAGCAATCAACCATTTTGCTTGGTCACTACGCTTCCTTGCCTAGTAGCTTTACATAAATATTCTGAATTTGCTCTACATTTCTTTAGTGTTTAAAGCATTTTCACGACTTCAAAAAGCTTAATTCCAATAGTACAAAACCATACTGAAAGTTGTAGATATTCCCTTTTCTAGCAAGTGCTCACTCTCTACCCTACATCACCCTTTATACTGCTATCAGCTGAGACAATAATAATTCCATGTCAGGCCTTATAAGCGATGAAGACAACAATGGATGAAGTATGCATATTTTTTAAATATCTTTTCGGAGTGATAAAAAAAGTTGAAGAAAATGCTTGCTAGTTGGGCCCCCTCCCCAAACAAATGAAAGACGAATTGTAATCATTAGTATTCTGTTTAAATAAATATATATATATACCGCCATTGTAGAAACTAGTGTAAGCACTAACTGGAAGAAGTCATGATCCAATGTTGTACGATGAAACTCTAATCTTGATAATGAGTTTGATGTGGATAAAACGTCTGCTAGGTCACGTGATACAGTCGGGCCAAATGATCTCTTTTTGAATACCAAAGTCTCCTAAAACAGACATAAACAAGTTATAGTTACTATACAATTCTTATCGCTAAAATGATCCTGATATGTTATACAGGCCTAGGTATATATAGTGTGTGTGTATATATGTAATTATATACATACATGAAACAATTATTTGAATTGTCAGAACTTGTTTTCTAGTTTCAGTATACATGTTATTCTCTCTTTATATAGGCTATAGTTATAATTCATTGAGGGTCAACTGGCAGTACATGTCAACCAAGTTAATATTAATGTAATGTACTATATTGAATTACATCATCTTTTCAAAAAAGCACATTAATACAGTTGCTTGCAACAAAATACAATAGGTGTGTGCCAGGATGAATATACCTGGGCGCTCCCTTTCAAGACCAAGTGCGGAAAGGGTACATTGTCTTAAATTATGAAAGCAAAGGTTCCCTTACAACAATCAATGGCTGATGAAGAACTACAACGATATGTGTTACCTAGTTGTATATATTATGAATATGTACATGTAATGTTATATATGATTCTGTCGATGTGTATACTATTCATTTTCTTTCAATCGAGCCTACATGTATACTGAATAACCAGTGGTTATGACATATATCCATGAATCAAAATAGATTCGTGGACCCACTTTTCATTCAATCTGCAATCTGAATGTCATTCTATTTTCGTTTCCTTTGACATACATTTATGAAAGAAATTCTTACAACATTGGATAAGTTTTATTGTTTTACAAGTTATTGTTGTAATGGAGGTTTGTACGCCAGCTACACACTGTTCTAGATACACATACTTTTATAGGTAATTGTCCTATATTCAATAATATACAGATATTGATTGCTTTGAGAGACACGGTTGCCCAAGGTGATCTCAAATCTGTACGTTGCCCGTGGCAAGGTCGAGGGACAATAGTGCAGTCTCAAGATCACAGAGGAGCTATAGATTGACCCGAAAAATAAGCAGTAGTTGTTTTATACACCACATCCTGTAGGTAGGCCTACACATAGCGATAAGAGGTCCGCTCTAAAAACAAATACAAAACTAGATGGATCTTCGACTGCGTGCAGTCGAAAATGATGTCTCCCCATAGAGCAATTTTACAAACCAAAACAGAAGCAATTTTTAAAATTCAAGTTTGATTGTAATCCATTAGCAGGTTTTCAGAATATCGTGGTTACAAGCTATTTTTCATATACATGGCTCTGCAAGATACATACATGTCTTGAGTTTGATGGTAATTCGTCCATCGGTTCTAATGATAATGCGATCACAAGCAAATTTTGCGTACTCGATGAGCCCCATGACCTTTGACCTTTGACCTCATGACCCCAAAATCTAATCAGTTCATTGGCTCTGCAAGATACATACATGTCCTGAGTTTGGTGGTAATCCGTCTGTCGGTTCTAATGATAATGTGATCACAAGCTATTTTTGCATACATAATGAGCCCTGTGACCTTTGACCTTTGACAGTGTGACCCTAAATCTAATCAGTTCATTGGCTCTGCAAGATACATATATGACCCAAGTTTGGTGGGAATCTATCGATCGGTTCTTGATATAACGCGATCACGAGAACGGGACATACGGGCGGATGGACGGACGGACAACCCTAAAACATAATGCCTCCGGCTACTTCGTTGCCGAGGCATAAAAACCTCTGATTTTGAATTGATGGGCCAAGTCAGGCCACTTAAAAATATCCCATATGCTGCCAGCTCCGCCCGCGCCGCACCTGTTATCAACTGCTAATGGGAAGTAATACTAAGTGGAACGGTATATTAGTTGGTATGTACTGTACCATACTGAACATGCTGTACTGGTTCTGTTTTGTATCATGCATGTAAAAGGGAGGGTGATGCTCAATCTGATATTGGTAAAGGAAACAATCCTACAATGCAAACAACATCTGTAGGTAGGACACAGTTATTAGTGAAACCGTTTTTGGTGTTCAAAATTATACCTAAAACTTGATTTTCAGACAGAAAAATGCAAAATTTGTCCCTACCCAAGGAGGGGGGACATCCACTTCCCAGACCCTTCCCCCACTCGGGCGCTTTGCACCCTCAAAAGAGTCCACTTCATATTATGTCTGCACCCCCCCACTAAAATCATAGTTACGGGCCTGCTATAACAAACCATTCCATGCTGTTCCATGATGAAAAGATAACCAGACACTGTGTGAGCAGGCATGTATTCATCGATGGTCAACATTTTCTCGTCTGCAAATATCTGTTGTCCTACTGCTTTGGCTGTATCATTGTTATACGCTTCAAAAGTGACATCTACTAGAAAATCAATGTTTCTTCGTTCTTTTTGTACAATTGGGAAGTAATTTTGTTGTATTTCCTTGACAATCTCAAGTCCCACCTCCTTTCCAAGGGCAGTGGTGAAATACAAGAGGTAACGGAATTCTTGTGGGTTCACTCTCAGTACTTTATCCATCGACCTATTGTACTCTTCGCGATTCGTGTCATATAGAGAGGCAAGGTAAACAGACGCAACATATTCTTGAAATAATTTGTGAGGAAAGAAGACACTAGTGGTTACAGACTGTGAAGCATTCAAAGTTCTTTTCCATCTGGATACATTTTGATTTTCGCGACTTAGAACTCCGATTCTGCAACATGTCTCCATGGCTTCCTTGCACGAGCTGAAGTCCTCCTCATTAAAAACCAATTTCTTTTTCAAGAGTCCTGAGAAGGCAATCGATCCTATTCTTTGCAAACAAAGCTTGATATTTTCCATTTCCTTGTCCAGATGGGCTTCATTTAACACTTTGGAAACCTTTGACACATAATGGTCACTTAGAAACAGATCATTTGTTCAAATAATTGAGAAAATGTCTTCAGTCTGCGTATTTTTCTCGTTTCTCACTGTCACAATTTTTCCATAAGATGCATAGCATTGCTATGAAAATTGGGAAGGGTGCCATGTTCTCCTTGACTACATCATTCACATCAATAAACAGACTTAGTTCTGATCCTGCCTTTTCATCTTTCACAAAGTACTTGCTGATGTAAGTCGAGACATTTTCAGCACTAAATCCTTTTACTGCAATGAAAGCATACGACCTACTCAATCCTTCGTTGGATTTGATCTTATCCGCCCTCCACGGTCTTGTTGTCACAACAACTATGCATTGCTTGAATTTCTCCAATCGTAGAATCTGAGAAATATCTGAGCTTTCTTTGGCGAGAGGTCCCCATCATACTCATCGAGTCCATCAAGTACAATCAGAACCTTTGTAGGTTGAGACAATATGAAATTATCGATCTGTTTAGGGTTTACAGCATTATTGTCAGAGAGAAGGTTTTTCATAATATCACCAATTGTCTGTCCCTTGACAACGTTACGCAGGGGTATAACCAGAACCCAACTGAAGCGCTGAAACTCTGGAGATCCATTGACCCAATCCCATGCAATCTTCGAACAGAGGGTCGTTTTACCAACACCACCTTCACCTTCAACCAGAAGACGTTTAGGAAGTACCCCATTAATCTTTGTAGTAAGAAGATCAGTGTAATCCAGTGGCTCTTCGGTTCTCATTGTTCCCATTTCTTTCCTGAGCAGCGTTAAGTTCGTGTAAATTTGCTTGAATTCAACGATATTGAAATCAAGCGGGTCAGGTTTGATTTTGCACATCTGTTCGCGATAGAATTTCTTCAAGTCTTTCCACACTGGAGAACCTGTGCCTCAGTCATGTTTTGTTGGGAAGTATCTAGTATTGGATCTGCACAGAGATTAAAAACATTTTATGTAAATTCTACAAAATATCTATTTCAACAGATGTTACAAATAAAGACACAGATATTAAATGCCTAACGCGTCTTGAAAGGCAATTGACACCTTTGGTGGTGAATATAGGAACAAATCAAATATCTACAGGATTTTATTACATCCTGGGACACAACCCATTGGAAAAGAAATGACATTGGTCGAACATGCAATTACTATCAGTCTTCGACGGCACGTTATAGATATATTGCGGATAGATGATTTATATATCTTTGATCAATGCTCTTAATAGTAACGGATACACAACACAACAAATCACATTTGGCATTTGTCCAGTAATATGTCCAAAGAGCTTGCTTTAGAGAAAGTTCACCCTTACCTAATTTAATTCTTAATATGAACAGAGAATGAGAGAATGAGAGAACACAGCATCTTAATTAATTTTCACATTGAGATATATAATATTTATCTAAACCAAACCTACATTGTTCTGGAACTACTTTGAAAATTCAGTACAGCTGCAATTAATTGAATTGTTTCAATTTTTATTGATAAGACACGATAGTCCCCTGATTAACGAATGGTCTTTTGTGTAAAATGTGTAATGTACACTTACCAGACGGTGAGGTTCCAGATGTAAGATATGCACCTTAGGAACAGAAATAAAATTACGTAGATAAAAGAACAGTTAATTTTTGTTAATTAATGTTGTAAAAATGTCCACAAACCATATTCAAAACAGTGTATTTCTCTGGCAGGGGGAGGTCAAGCATACCGGTAAGTCTGAAAATTATGTAAATAATAAGCAAACCTGGGATATACTGCCAAACCTTTCTCTTTTCTTCCGCATAAGGTAAAGAAGTTTTAAGTGGATAAGATTTGCACTCTTAAGCAATAATGCTGATGATAATCTCTTTTTAGGTTTTATTTGATTATTTTTTGTTTTAATGCGAATTAAAGTCATTCATGCTTTCGTATGTACTTCTCACTGCCCATTGTATGTGTATCACAATGTTTATCATTATCATGTACCTCTGTGATTACGCATGAAATGAACACATTCATGTAACAAAAAAGACATTACAAATACAATGGCAAAGTTACCTTTCAATAATTTTGTCTGAAGTGCACCCATATCAGCATTTTGAAGAATTTCTCCAAGAAGTGCTCTACAATCGGTGCCATCTCTCTGCCTGACTTTCCATCCGTTGAAGAATTCGATCAAAGCTCCTGATAGGTTCAAATTATGTTGGGTCAGTACATTTTGGCTCTGAGATAAGCTGAAACCAAGACCAATGCACAGGTGATCGTAGCAGTTGCCTGGAACTTCTTTAGCGAGCAATATGAGTTCACTCTCCTGCAGTACACTATCTATCGATCTGAAAGAAAAAAAGAAGAGAAAAGTAGATTAAAATCAATGTATTCAAGAAAAGAAATACTTTCATTTTTTTTTAGGGGGAACAAATTCATTTCATTTCAATTCATTTATTTTCATTTCCAAACATAAAGTAACAAAATGTTACATGTTGACATGTGCAGGACATGGTTGATAATCTGATTGAACAAATTTACAATAAGTATAAGTAAATGTACAACATGACTTAGATCATAAAGAAGTAACAATTACGTTAAACATTCCGTCATGTACAATAAATCAAATAATTTGAATTTTTTATTTAAAGGGCAATCCAACCCTTGTAATAAGTTGATTTGTATGAAAGCAGAAAAATAACAGAAACAGAATGGCAAAAGTTTGAAATGAATCTGACCAATAGTAAGGAAGTTATGAATGTTTGAAATATGACATCACTAATTCTATGCGAATCTCAAATTGGTAGTTTGGTCAGTGGATTGTGACGTAGGACGTGGAAAACTCTCCCATTCGCCGTGTACAAAAATATCATTAATTTCTGTTTTTCTCGTAAGTTCCTTCTCCCTTGAGGCATTACTCAAAATATATTGATATATTTTTTTAGTACGTAAATATATATATATACCGGTAAATAATTAAATATATAATATGGATGCGCGTGTACGAGTTGAGCGTGTGTATGCGTGGGTGTACTGTACATGGTGCATGTCGTGTGTGCTAATTCATTTAGTTTAAATTGTATTACCTGTGAAGAGGACCCGGATTGAGCTCCACATCCCCCGCTTTAACAAGCAGTAACTCAGTCAGGTACGGCTGCTGTGATAACATCACATCAGCTGTTCCTTTCAAGCTATCCGTTTTGTGGCATGATGATCTTGATGACGTACTTGCCATCTCCTGCAAATTAAATGATACTCCAATTAGTCCAATAATCTATGAAAAATAAAGTATACAGGGCATGGGTTAATTATGAACGTTGCATGGCCAAATAAAGTAGAGCAATTGTCGGTGCATATAATGTCATGATTTAGATTTACCTTTACATCTATCTGCACATTGATTGTTTTTCTCCAATGTCAGTTCAATTAGAATAAAGAAGAATATAAAACAAAGTAGTGGACACAAACGATCAGGAAGCCTGCTTACCTTTCCACCAAAGGGTCCATGTTGTATGGCATCACTGTCTAAGCTAGATGTAGGTGAAATTTGTTTGTACCCTTGCCTAGGTGGTTCAAGTTCAACACCAGTAAGTGATTTATTGGAGTTGGAATGTCCTTGTGTAAGTGGCTCATTGGTGTAGGAATCTTTTGGTGTTAGTAACTCCTGGGTGTAGGAGTCTCCTGGTGTAAGTGACTTGTTGGTGTAGGAATCTCTTGCTGCTAATAACTCCTGGATGTAGGAGTCCCCCGGCATAAGTGACGATTGGTAAAGGAATGTCCCAGTGTAAGTGACTCATTGGCGTAGGAATCTCTTGATATAAGTAACTCCTGGATGTAGGAGTCTCCTGGTGTAAACGCCTCATTAGCATAGGAATCTGTTGACGTCAGTAACTCATTAGTGTGGGAATCTCTTGGTGTGAATAACTCCTGGATGTAGGAGTCCCCCGGCGTGAGTGACGTATTGGTGAAGGAATGTCCTGGTGTAAGTGACTCATTGGTGTAGGAATCCCCTATTGTAAGTGAATCACTTGTGTAGGAAACTCTTGAAGTAAAATTTTCCTGAATGTGAGAATTTACTGATAATAACTCCCGGATGTAAGTATCTCTAGGTTTAAGTAACTCCTGGATGCGAGAATCTCTAGGTGTAAGTAACCTGTTGATGCAATAATCTTTTGGCTGAAGTATCTCAATGATGGCAGAGTCTCTTGGTGTTAGTAAATCTTTGACGTCAGAATCAGATAGCATATCATCTTTACAAGCATCAGCTGACATATGTAGCTCTCGGAAGCATGAATCAGAATGTATAATCAACTCCCTGATGTTTGAATAGTTTGGTGACAGCATGGAAAGATCTTCAACATGAGAGTCACATGCAGTATGTTGGTCCTTTCTACAAGAATTTGTGAGAGAGAGCAGATGTCTAATGTTTGAATCGGTTGGTGTCAGCAATTGTTTGATACATGTATCAGAAGGGGCGATTATCTCCTTGATATGAGAATCACTTGTCATTAATAATTCCTGTATGCACTGATCACATGAAGTTAGTAAATCCTTGATATCTGATGAGTTTCCTGACGACCGAATGTTCGAAGTTTTATGACGACATCCCTTGGGATCAGGGCCATCTTGTCTGCTTTTGTCATCTTCGGACTCCTCTCCAGAATCACCTCTTTTCGCTTCAAGTCTCTTGCAAAGAACCTTCAGTCTCTGAATCCTTTCTTTAAGCAATCTTTCCTTACTTTGTGTCAGCAATTGTTTAGTACATGTATCAGAAGGGGTGAGTATCTCCTTGATATGAGAATCACTTGCCGTTAATAATTCCTGTATGCACTGATCACATGAAGTTAGTAAATCCTTGATATCTGATGAGTTTCCTGACGACTGAATGTTCACAGTTTTATGAGGACATCCCTTGGGATCAGGGCCATCTTGTCTGCTTTTGTCATCTTTGGACTCCTCTCCAGAATCACCTCTTTTCGCTTCAAGTCTCTCGCAAAGAACCTTCAGTCTTCGAATCCTTTCTTTAAGCAATCTTTCTCTCCTCTCCGTAACCTCATACTCCCTAATCCAATGAACGAATGTTCCGATTCGGACCCTCCACTCACTTAGTGATACAGGCATCTTGGCAAATCAATTGACTCAGTCACAGGAACAAGCCACGATCTGGAAGAAAATAATGGTAGGAGGGCATATATTAAGTATTGAAACATAGCATTGATAATGTCCACACTTATAGAGTAACACATTTTTTGAAAACTGTCAACTGAAAGTGCAATTAAATAACAAGAAAATGAGAATAGTCAATCTGAATAGCCCACATTGCTTTATTCTTCAAACCATCTACATGTAGTATGTTTTTTTTCGCATAAGTAATGACTGGAAAAAAGTATAGTAGTAGTAATAGTCAGTGGCGGATCCAGGGTTTTCCAAAAGGGGGGGGCCTAAAATGTGGAAATCATGCCGACCGATATTTTGCTCGCTCAGTGGGGAGGGGGTGGTAGTGAGCACTAATTTTTGTTTTGTTCCTTTTTGCCCCCTGAAATTTGAATATCGCGCCGACCGATATTTCGCCCAGTGGGAGGGGGGAGGTGGGGGTAGTGAGCACTAATTTTTTTGTTTTTTGTTTTTGCCCCCGGAAATGTGAAAATCGCGCCGACCAATATATCCGAATTATTTCGGTTAGGTGGGGAGGGGGTAGTGTGAGCCCTAAGTTTAAAAAAATAAAAAAATACTGGTTACAATCTTTTTTAAATTAAAAATTGCCAGTCCCCTGTGTGGATCCGCGCCTGGTAGTAGTAGTATGAGAAGTAGTTATAGTAGTAGTAATAATAGGAGTAACTAGTTAATAGTAGTAGAAGTAGTTAATTTTGCCGTGCTTGCACTGCTGATAAGTTGTTTGGATGGTGGATATTGAAGGCTGCCCCCAAGCCCACTGGAGGGCATATATGTATACCCTATTTGAACAACCTTAGAAATCCCTTGCCGGATGATGCCTTCCAAGTTTTGTGAATATCTGGCTATGCATGTTTTTAGATGAAGTAAAAAATGTAAACCAGAGGGGATTGGGGGTGGGGAGGGATGCTACGCCCAGTAGGGGGCTCGCAAAAAGGTACCTAACTCCCATCGCCTTGTTACCAGGGACATACCATTTATTGAAACAGTAGAGCAATTTATGGGTGCTGCTCCCAAGTACCATGCAGGGGCAGGTATGAAGTTGGGTCTTTTTCATATAAAAATTTATCCTACAATGTGGCCAGAATCCATACCAACATTTGGGTATTAGTCAAATCTACTCTTCATGATCTATCAGAATATGAAACAAAAAATGAGGGTAACCAGGCATTTTGAAGAGACATCCTTCTTAAAAATGGGACGATTTCTGCCATGTTTGGACAGTTTTCAAGATTAGCGCATGCACATATTTTTAAGCATGCCATGCTCGCATTGCTGTTTAGATGGTTGATATTTAAGGCTGCTCCCAAGCCCCTTTGACCCCATTTGACCAACTTTAGACCTCCCTTTCCTGCAGGTAATTCCTCGAAAATTTTGGATGGAATCCAGGCATGGGCTTCAAGAAGAAGTAGAAAATGTGCAATGAGGAACTTTGGGAGGGGTGCGCTGCCCCCAGGCCCAGGTCCATACTCCTGTTGAAGAACCTTAGATCTCCCTTGCCTAAGGCCTAAAATAAAACTTGTTGTATTGCCCTTTAGGTGCCAAAACATGGGTCGGTCGGTCGGAAAGTTTTTTTTTTTTTTTAACTTTTTTTGTCGCCTCTGTGGGCTGATATTTTCAGTTTTGAATGTTTTTTCTTTCCCCACCCTCTTTTGGCTAATATTTCAGTTTTTAATGCTTTAATACATGTGTTCCAGTCATCATTCTATTCATATCTTTTTCACCTCATAATAATCCATGGTTTGCAATGTTGTGTTGAGACAACACTCTGTGCTTCCTAGCTGACGAAGTTGGTTTGCAGCACTGCGCATGCGCGGCATTTAATTCACCGGCGGACAGCACTGATTGACCACCAATTGAAAAACATGTCAATATCCACTCTTTGAGAGCTCAATTGGAGACTGTCAGGCAATATATCAACGGATTCCAAATTGATGAAAAATTTAAAATATGTCTCGATGTATATGTCCTTTCATCTTGTCTTTACGTAAATTTTAAATGTTTTTTAGTGCCTTCAAAATGTGTCATGAATATAAAAGTGTTTAGAGCCTTTCTGTAGAAAACTCTAAACAGCGACCGTCGCCCAAATCTCCCTGGTTTCTAGCTGGTGCAGTGCATGGTATAAACACGTACACGAGGCCGGGTCTACTTGCATGTTTACGCTAGTAGGAATTTGAAACTAGGGCAGAAGACGAGTGAGAATTTGGGAATAATTTGATTTTATGCAATGCATTTATATCCCATTTAAACAAACAAAATACATATTTTTAATTCATTAAATAAAAAAATATTAAAAAAAACGGTTAAAAAAAAAAAACTTTTTTAAAATGCCGACCGTAGATTTTTAGATTTTTGGGTCGGTCGCAAAGGGCAATACAACAAGTTTTTATTTTAGGCCTAAGGATAATTCCTACCAAGTTTGGTTAAAATCTGACCATGCATTGTTTTTCTTCTGAAGTCGAAAATGTAAACCAGAGGGCAAAAGGATAAAACTTGTAATTTCATAGATTGACCCCTGTGACCTTGGATCTACATATATATATCCCACAATCCAATAAAATTGTCTTCCAAACATAAACACAAAACATAATGCCACATGTTTGAAATGTGTTTGAAATGCATGGATGCATCCATATTCAGATGCCCCCCTGTTACACCCACAAATGTAATAACGCCCACAAATGTAATAACGCCCACAAATGAAATAACACTTTACCCACAAATGTAATAACACCCACAAATGTAATAACACTTTACCCACAAATGTAATAAATTTCACCCACAAATGTAATAACCACTTTACCCACAAATGTAATAATTTTGAATCACCCACAAATGTAATAATGACTTTACCCACAAATGTAATAAATTTGAAGGGATATTTTGTCGAATTTGTTCAAAACTAAAACCCTGTAATAAAGCATGGGTATAGCGCGCAGTCTTTACTCCAGACCCGGTTATTTCAAAATTTAAAAATCTTCAAAACTAAGACCCCATAATCCTTTTCCTGTGGAATAACATGAGAATCGAGCGTAGTCTTTCCTCCAGACCCGGTCAATTCAAAAATAAAAACAATAAAAAACAAAACAAAAATTCAAATCTAAGACCCAACAATCCTCCAAACTAAGACCCTGTAATAAAGCATGGGTTTAGAGCGTTGTCTTTACTCCACACCCGGTTATTTCAAAAATAAAATAAAACAAAACAAAACAAAACATTAACTTTAAAACTAAGGCTCCACCATCTTCCAAACTATAAGACCCTGTGATAAAACATGGGTTTAGAGCGTAGTCTTTACTCCAGACCCGTTTAATTTTTTTTAAAAATCTTCAAAACTAAGACCCCATCATCTTATTCATGTGGAATAACATGAGTATTGAACGTAGTCTTTCCTCTAGACTCGGTTATTTCAAAAACAAAACAAAACAAAAACAAAACAAAACTTTAAAATTAAGACCCACCATCTTCCAAACTAAGATCCTGTAATAAAGCATGGGTTTAGAGCATAGTTGTTCTTCCAGACCCGGTTATTTCAAAAATAAAAACAATAAAAACAAAACAGAAAATTCAAATCTAAGACCCAACAATCCTCCAAACTAAGACCCTGTAATAAAGCATGGGTTTAGAGTGTTGTCTTTACTCCACACCCGGTTATTTCAAAAAATAAAACAAAACAAAACAAAACAAAACATTAACTTTAAAACTAAGGCCCCACCATCTTCCAAACTATAAGACCCTGTGATAAAGCATGGGTTTAGAGCGTAGTCTTTACTCCAGGCCCGTTTAATTAAAAAAAAAAAATCTTCAAAACTAAGACCCCATCATCTTATTCCTGTGGAATAACACGAGTATTGAGCTAAGTCTTTCCTCCAGACCCGGTTATTCAAAAGTAAAAAAACAAACAAAAACTTTTAAACTAAGACCCCACCATCTTCCAAACTAAGACCCGGTAATAAAGCATGGGTTTAGCATAGTTTTTCTTCCAGACCCGGTTATTTCAAAAATAAAAACAATTAAAAAACAAAACAAAAATTCAAATCTAAGACCCAACAATCCTCCAAACTAAGACCCTGTAATAAAGCATGGGTTTAGAGCGTTGTCTTTACTCCACACCCGGTT